>OZ019970.1:5059294-5186794 GCA_963970395.1 Ephialtes manifestator
TGTGTGTGTGTGTGTCTGTGTGTGTGTGTGTGTGTGTGTGTGTGTGTGTGTGTGTGTGTGTGTGTGTGTGTGTGTGTGTGTGTGTGTGTGTGTGTGTGTGTGTGTGTGTGTGTGTGTGTGTGTGTGTGTGTTTGTGTGTGTGTTTGTGTGTGTGTGTGTGTGTGTGTGCGTGCGTGCGTGCGTGCGTGCGTGCGTGCGTGCGTGCGTGCGTGCGTGCGTGCGTGCGTGCGTGCATGCGTGCGTGCGTGTGTGTGTGCGTGTGTGTGTGCGTGTGTGTGTGTGTGTGTATGTTATACGATCGAAAAATGTAAACCTTTGTAACTCGGGAATGCCTTGAGATATCAAGCTGAAATTTGGACCATAGATAGAGACCTCATCGTTCATACAGATTTTTGATAAAATCCACTTTTTCGTTAAATTATTACGCATTTTTTAATTTTTTGAAAACTGTCTGTTTATGCGATAACACTTTCAATTTTCGAGATATTCATCTTGAAATTGGTATGAATGTGAGCTTTCATACGCCGGTGATCGCTATTGAATTTGGTTAAGATCGGTTGAAAAAATTAACATTATCGCTCTATTGTAACTTTTGCAAAACTTAAGATAGCGAACTGAAATTTTTGTATATAAATGAAACAATATTCAGCCATTATATATGTATAATTTAGTGACGAATGGTATGAAATTTCTGATTTTATGGAATGTTGAATGATTTAAAAAAATATACATTATCACTTTCACTTTCGGAAACGCTCTAATAATCACGAAATAACGTAATAACGAAATAGAAAAAGCGAATCCACAATATGTATATTTATCTAATTTAAACAAGGATGCAAAGTAGAACCTTGCATATTGCTTCCTCATTAGTTTTCGCGTTTTACAAAGCTTCCTCTATGAGGAAGCCAAAAATTGAATAACATACTTCCTCATAGAGGTAGCCTTGTAAAACGCGAAAACTAATGAGGAAGCAATATGCAAGGTTCTACTTTGCATCCTTTTTTTTCCTTGGAATTGATCATTTATATTTTTCTTTTTTTTTCATTATATGATAATTAAACGTGAATCTCGGAAAAGATCTGGGATAGATTCTATTCGATTTCTCTAGACCTTTGCCCGCACCTGGAAAAGAATCAAGGATAGGCTCTTTTCGCTTTCCCTAGACCTTTGAAAGCATTTGGAAAAGATTTGAGGATAAATTCTATATGATTTTCTGTAACTCCTGTGAGAATCTCAAGAAGAATCTGGGCATAGATTCTCTGGAATCTCGAGAAGAATCTAGGATAGATTCTCCGGAATCTCATAAAGAATCTAGGATAGATTGTACCAATGTAAAGAAAAGTTTTTCCAAAGAATCTTGGTAAGAAGGTAGGATAGATTCTCTAGAATATCGTATAGAATTTGCGACAGATTCTCTGGAATCTCATAAAGAATCTAGGAAAAATCATAACAATTTAAATAAAAGATTTTCCAAAGAATCTCGGTAAGAAGCTAGCACAGATTCTCGAGAATCTCGCATAGAATATGCGATAGATTCTCCGGAATCTCAGGAATCTCTGAGAGAAGCATGCTACGGGAACCATCGTTGACTCTCACAAAGATTCTCTGTGAGATTTTCGGTATTCTCGGCTAGATTCTCACCGAGATTGTGCCGAGAATCTCTCCGAGAATCTCAAATATACTACTTTTTTCTACGCGGGTCCGGATTTGAAGTACCGGATCCGTCAAGTCCGGATAGTTTGTATAGCTAGAGTATCCGCTGAAGTACAAGCACTAATCCAATATGATCGACCAAAAGGCAAAATACGTAATTGATTTGATTGAAATTCTGTACCCGGGCGTTATTAAGATTACTGATTGCAAATGCGAATGCAAAATTCGGAACTTAAAAATGGCGGATCCGATATGACCGAGCGAAACTAAAAAATTACTTGAATTGGATAAAATTCTGTACTCGCGGCTTATTAAGGTCGCTGATTACGAATCCGAACATAAATTCTGAAATTCTAAATGTCGGATTCAATATGGCCGACTTTGGATCTGTCATTTAAAATTTATGCGTCGGTTTATCTATTTATCTACTTGTTTGTCAATTTTTGAACGATTTTTCTATTCATCTATTTATTGATTAATTTTTCAAGCGACATTTCGATTTTTTTTTTTCAACGTTTTGAAATTATTTTTTGACAAGATTTTCTAAAGTAATGGGACATTAACTATTACTATAAAAATCGGTGATGGATCTGAGTATAGTTATCAATTTTTTTAACAAGCAGCCCAGCGCCCCTGTGGGGCGCCTGCTTATTGGTGGGTGGCTCCGCCCCCCAAACCCCCCAAAAAATGGTCCGTCGGGCCATTTTTTTAGGCACTCACGGGGACGTCGCAGTCGGCGTTCCGTATAGTTCACACGTTGCATCCCCCGCTCCAGGGTGTCCCAAAACTTATGCATTTCCTGAGGTAAAGAAGTAGTTGGTGACCACCTGAATGCACCGGTGAAGTTTGAGAGTCCAATTCGAATTAGTTTTCAAATGGCAAGCAATCTCCGTCAGCCAATCAGAGCGCTCCGTTAGACTCGGCGTCGCACACACACACAGCTTCGTGGCGCCGGGAAGGCAATACGCAGTCTCTACAGAACCCAACTCTACACATCACCAACTCACAACACCAACTCTACACATCACCAACTCTGCACATCACCAACTCTACACATGCACCAACTCTACACAACACCAACTCTACACAAGTACCGATTCACAAAACTCTCTCCGGCGAAACTCTCACCGGCGAAACTCACATCGGCAAAACTCTCACCGGCAGAACTGTCACTGGCGCAACTCTACACAGGCAAAACTGTCACCGGCGAAACTCTCCACAGGCAAAACTCTCATCGGCAAAACTCACATCGGCAAAACTCTCACCGGCAAAACTCACACCGGCAAAACTCTCACCGGCAAAGCTCTCACCAACAAAACTCTCAACGGTTAAATTCACTCCAGTACAATTCGACACGTTAATATTGTCCCGAGATATATTCAACGCGTGCTCAATTCGCCATGACAAAACTGTACACAGCCTTAACGCCATCAATCGAGATTTTCACCGATTCTACACGGTACTCAATTCACCAAAGTCTCAACTCTACACAAGCTCAACTCTACACATTCACCAACTCACACCCAATACCATCTGCAGGTATAGTAGAAACGAATATCATAATGACCGACTGAGTCATAACATTGGATACATTGTGCATATAACCAATGTATCCTTGTTATGACTCAGTCGGTCATTATGATATTCGTTTCTACTTTACCTGCAAATGGTATTGGGTGTGAGTTGGTGAATGTGTAGTGTTGGCATTTTGGTGAATTGGGTACCGTGTAGAATCGGTGAAAATCGCGATTGATGGCGTTAAGGCTGTGTACAGTTTTTGCGTCAAAAGACGATCGTGTGCACAGTTCTGTCATGGCGAATTGAGCACGCGTTGAATATATCTCGGGACAATATTGACGTGTCGAATTTTACTGGGGTGAATTTAAACGTTGAGAGTTTTGTTGGTGAGAGTTTTGGCGGTGAGAGTTTTGGCGGTGAGAGTTTTGCCGGTGTGAGTTTTGCCGGTGAAAGTTTTGCCGATGTGAGTTTTGCCGGTGAGAGTTTCGCCTATGACAGTTTTGTCCGTGCGAGTTTTGTCGGTGAGAGTTTTGCCGATGTGAATTTCGCCGGTGAGAGTTTCGCCGGTGAGAGTTTTGTGAATCGGTACTTGTGTAGAGTTGGTGTTGTGTAGAATTGGTGCATGTGTAGAGTTGGTGTTGTGTAGAGTTGGTAATGTGTAGAGTTGGTGATGTGTAGAGTTGGTGTTGTGAGTTGGTGATGTGTAGAGTTGGGTTCTGCAGAGTCTGCGTATTGCCGCCGGGAAGCTTGAGTGCAAGCGGCGTTAGCATTTTGTTTTTTTTCAATCTTAGCTCTGGCCGAAGTTGCAGCAGACGTGTCACTGTGATCGATAGTCCATTGTTTTATCGGAGCTCAGCTCTTGAGACTACATCAAACATTAGAAAAAAGAATATCTCGAATGCGTCTGGATGAAATCCTCAGTACATCTGGATGAAACTAATGATAGATAATTTTATTTGCAGATAATTTACGTCTAGAGTTGACATTTACGTGTAAATTTTACTATTTAAAACAAACGTACAAAGTTTGCATTTTTCACAAAGTTTACTATCTTCCAACATTACTCGCAGAGGTGACTTGTGTGAATATTTTCAAAAAACAAACACTGGTTTTTGTACAATTAAACCAGATTACGTTGTTGATCGAACGTTGATACATTCGTAATTAAAAATTCGGTGTTGCGCTTTCAAATTACCGTAGAACACCGCTTGATGAAAAATGTTTGTTTTTAATTATGTTTTTTTGGGCATTTGAGCGATTCAACAAAAGCCCATTTACGGTTTTCTTGAAAGTGCAATATCTTACGAAAACCGACTTCTAATGGTAACACAACTCCAGATACTGACGATTTTTTGTGGAAAAATGATAAGCGAAATGAAAAATTCGTTTGAAGAAATTAATTATACAATTACTGAAAGGCAAAAAAAAATTTTTTTTTTTTTCAAATGGCGGCCATGGGAGCCCTTAGTAGGCCGTTACTTGTCTGATGACGCTCAAACGGGCGGACAGTTTTCTCGTGCACGATGATCTCTAGAAAGTTTTTTTATCAAGTACATATTAGTAGGTGCGGTAGTAAGAGGGGTATTTTTTTTCTATTAAACCAATTTTAAAAAAGTGGTGCACATTTGAAAAAATCAAATCGAAATTTTTTTCAATTGTGCTACATTTTTTAAAAATTGATTTAAAAAAAATCCCTACGTACGATTACGACTACTAATATGTACTTTTAGAAAAACTTTGATTTTTGGGTCTTGGATTCTCAGTATTTATGAAAAAATTATCTGCCTGTTTGAGCGTCAACGGAAAAGTAACGGCTTACTATCGGCTCCCATGGCAGCCATTTTGAATTTAACTCTTGACCATCGAACTCTCTGAATTTTGAGATTTTCTTGAGAAAACGATATCCCACACGTGCGGCATATCGGTTGTATTATTGTTTCTATGAATCACAATAGGAAGAAAGAAAAATTATGAAGTAAATGGATGAACGGCCATTGAATGTGCGATTCTCTTTTGTAATTGATTTGCACAATTGAAGCAACGTCTAAAGGGAATAAAATGTTAATTGTAGTGTCGCATTAGTGTCTCACTTTAGAAAAACTGTGTATTACACAGCGCTCTGTTGTCGAGTTTTTTTTTAAATTGAACTTTTCACCATCGAAAGATCTTTAGTTTGAGATTTTATTGAGAAAACGATATCCTGCAGATTCCGCATATCGATTGTTTTATTCATTCTATGAATCGCAACAGGAAAAAACTTGCTACTGGCGTGATCGCAAAACGTGACTTTCTCATCACGATTGTTACTGGCGTCACGTTACTGTCGTGAAGTTAGTTTGTGAAGTTAGTTTGTGAAATTAGTTTGTGAAATTAGTTTGTGAAATTAGTTTGTGAAATTAGTTTGTGAAGTTAGTTCGTAATATTCGTTTTTGTAGTTATATATGAATAAATATCTCTCTATATTATAAAAAGATCGCGCCGCCGCCTTCGCCGCCGTGTCAAGAATCGAGGGACTTATTCGGGTTAGAAGCGGTCACCCATCCAAGTACTGACCACAAAAATTCTGGGGTCTATTTTTGAAAAAATTAGCTTATTTAGGCTTATTTAAAAAAAAATTAGGTCTTTTTTTAAATTTAGGTCTATTTTTGAAAAAAAAAAAAAAATTAGACCTATTTTTTAAATATTATTTTACATACTTTGCATGTGATGAAAAAGTAAAAATTTGTTACTGGTGTAAAATTTTTATCGTGAATTTACTGGGTTATAGTGATTAATAATGTGTGAATTTCGCACATTAATTGTAATCTCCATTTTTAGCTATAATTTGTCAAGAACGCGTTTGTAAATTCGAAATTCGCGCGCGCGAGAAAGCGAGCGTGACATCGCGCGCCGGCGCGCGCCTTCACATCTCTCTTTCCCTTTGATGTTATTATCGTCGGCATTGCGATAGTTTGACAGTCGGAATTACATTTTATTTGATATTTCCAACGTTTCGCATATTATGGTGTGTATGAGCAGCATTTGGAATTGGTATAAAATGCTATACGAGTGATAAAATAAATAAAAAAACTATGATGTGATGAGTGCATGAGTGTTTATAGTCTAACATCAAGAGTGATGATAACCTCAAATGTGTTTCTCTTGTATTTTTACATTCTTTTTTTAAATTTTAATCTAACATATGGTGTAAATATTCATAGTATGTTATCATTGAAAACTGCTCAAGATCATTGCAGTTCTTTTTTTTAGTGAATGTGTAACACAATAACACAAGAAAGTAACATATTTCAAGCAATACATTTTTTACAACAGTTTAAGATGTCTTATGTGGGTGATTGAAAAAACAAAATCTTCTATATACTAAATCTCTTGTTGTTCATTTTTTATTTGCTGGTAATACTATTTGTATGTATCACATTGAAGCATAATATCTTTTATATTAACTTGCGGTACAAAAATAAATAAAATTTTTATTTTTTTTTATTTTGTATTTAAGGTAAAGTATCAGAAGCAGTGGAGATTTTGGATTGGATTTCAATACCAAAACCAGGATTTGAATGCAGAAGACACACAAAAAATTTCATTTCAGTCCATAGATGTTTTCAAAAGTTATTGTGTTTCCGGACGGCACATACAGACGCCAGACAGACAGACAGACAGACAGACGGACGGACAGAAATGAGGTAATGTGTTTTTTGGAATCTAGGACACTCAAAACATCTATTTCCATCAAAATCTGGAAGTCGAATTTTTTTTGGATTGCAATACTTTCTCTTTATCCATACTCCGTATGTGATGAGAAAGTAAAAAGACAAATTATGAAGCAAATGGATGAACGGCCATTGAATGTGCGATTTCCTTTTGTAATTGATTTACACAATTGAAGCTACGTCTAGAGGGAATAAAATGTTAATTGCAGTGTCGCTTTAGTTGCTTACTTTAGAGAAACCGAAGTTTACGCAAAGCTCAACGTGCTCAACGTTTAATACAACGCTCTGTTGTTGACTGATTTCAAAGTAATGGTCAGGAGCATTTTTTTTTTGCTATTCTAATTTTAACCGTCGAACTATATTAATTTTGAGATTTTCCTGAAAAAAATATTTCACGCAGGTCCTGCATTTCGGTTTCATAATTATTTCTATCACCGGTAGGGGGAGCTGTATTTTAAATTTCTTTATATTTGATCGTCGAACTTACAAGCGACATAGTCATTCTTTCAAAATTGCATGTCTCCATATACCGCAGTTACATTTTAACGAAATTTCTATGATGCTCTTGAAGCATGGCATAAACTTTTATTTCGTGGCATCATTAATTGATCCGTCGTGGATGTGGCTCCATTTCTTGATCTCCATACATCCAAACATGGAACTTATCTGCGATATCGGGACTTCTTAAATCCGCTGGTCTGCATACACCACGGTTCAATTTTAATAAAGTTTCTATGATGTTTTTAAAACACAAAACACTTATTTTTTCGCATCATTCATCGAACCTTGGTCGAAAGAGTCAATTTTTTTCTGTGTATTCAATTATAGACTTTTTCTACGAAATCGGTATTGTTTAAAACCCGCAGGTCTGCATACACCGCATGTCAATTACAACAAAGATTCTAAGATGCTCTTGAAACATAACATTAACTCTATTAATTTCGCATCATACATTTCAACCCTGGTGGTAAGAGCTGTGTATACACCGAGGATAAATTGTTACAAAGTTTGTATGACGCTAAGACGACGAAAACAACAAGAATTAATTCTTATGCGCCATGTTGCGTTAAGAAGCAGTGATACTATCCCCCCCGCAGAAATTTCAAAAGCCGTTTTCTCTCAAAAAACGACACAGATTGGTCTTGCATTTTGAAGTAATACGCGGAAGTATGGTAGAATTGGGCTAAACTTCTGGCTCCTCAATCGATTCAGTCGTTTTTTTTCGTGAGAATTGAAAAACGAATAGTGCGAGAGAGACAGAGCTATGTCCGAGAGAGGCAGACCTATAGGCGTTTAACATTGGGCGAAGAAATCCCTACCGGTGTATCACATGCTCTTTTCGAAATTAACAAGAAATGTAACAATGTATTAGTCCAAATTATTGACGACTATGTTGACACAATCGATCTATAAAATACACTTACAAGCACACATATGCCTCTTTATATTATATTTTGCCAGAAATTCTACGACAAATTTACTTTTTTGTTGGATCTATACGGAGAGGTAAAGCAACCGGTTTTTAGTTTTATAGACTTCGCGAATTATTTTCCGAACGTCTGCTACTAGGAGACTACACTTTTTTTCTAATTTCCCGACGTAATTAAAGAGGACGCACAGCAATTTTCCGAAATGGATCGGGTCATCTTCAATATTTTTGGTCCACTTAACACGCGTTTTCATTTTTGCGAATTGTTCAAAAAGCCACACAATAAAGGTACACGTGCTATCTTGCGCTCTTGAATTCACCTTATCCGATACAATGTCGTTTGTGTTGATGAAATACGATCTTACTCAGCGTTCAGCGGAGGTCCGTGAGATGGTGCTAGCGCACTTGTCGCTGCGGATATACGTAACTGCAAGTGCAATATTTAAAATCCTTTTTCTCTATTGTTTTTACATCGATTTCATTGAAACAATGTTTAATTTTTTTTTCTCAGTAAATTTAGTAAAAATAGCCTAAAAAACAAACATTTTTCATGCATTTTTCATTTGATTCAATGAAATCGATCTCTGTAGTTTTTACATTAAATGAAAGTACATGTAGAATGTTCATTTCGTTTTAGTCTTTTTTTTTATTGACTGAGAAAAAACGAATATTTTAAACATTGTTTCGATGAAATCGATGTAAAAAGAACAGAGACAAACGCTTTTCAATATTGTACTTGCATTTACGTATTTCGCAACACCAAGTGCGTCTAGAACCATCTCGCGGACCGTCGCTGAAGGCTGAGATATTGTGGCGGCAAAGGTGAGTTCAAGAGCGCAAGGTAGCACGTGTACCTTTATTGTGTGGCTTTTTGAACAATTCGTAAAAATGAAAACGCGTGTTAAAGTGGACCAAAAATATTGAAGATGACCCGATCCATTTCGTAAAATTGCTGTGCGTCCTCTCTAATTACGTCGGGAAATTATTTTAAAAAGTGTAGTCTCCTAGTAGCAGACGTTCGGAAAATAATTCATGAAGTCTATAAAACTAAAAACCGGCTGTTTTACCACTCCGTTTAGATCCAACAAAAAAGTAAATTTGTCGTCGAATTTCTGGCAAAATATAAATATAAAAGCGGCATATGTGGGCTTGTAAGTGTATTTTATAGATCGATTGTGTCAACATAGTCGTCAATAATATGTACTAATACATTGTTAAATTTCTTGTTGTAGCTCATTCTTTTACGATCTTGGCGTTTTTGAGCCCGAATATTGTGACTAAAACCTCCCAGTAAATCGACAGTATTTGACGAAGATGTGCCATTAACCTCGGGAATAAAACTGGTAAGATCTTATTCTGGTTCAAAGTTACATTTTATGTAAATTAGTCATTTAAGAAGGGAAGTGAGCAATACATTTGATTCTGTAAAAACTGGTGCAATTGGCTAATTGATACATGTTCAGTGGTTTCTGCGCACATGATTGAAAATATGGTTGGATAAATTTTCATTGATTTGTTCATATTGATGAAAAACGACAATATCAAACCGATCAAAATCTATCCAACCAGGTGTTTTCAATCATGTGCACAGAGTTCAATCAACATGTAATTGTTAGCCAATAGCAACAGTTATGACAGGATCAAAAATATTGTTCATTGTCCTCTTCAAATTACTCATATCCTTATCAAACAATGATCACGAAGGAAATTGATTGTATATTGTTCATACCAATCTAACACATTACTCATTGAACAATATTTGATAAGTATTTGAGTCATTTGAGAAGGACAGCGAACAATACCTTTGATTCTGTAAAAACTGGTGCGATTGGCCAATAATTTATATACTTACATTTGATATGTTGATCAATGTCTGTGCACATAATTGAAAACTAATGGTTGTGTAGATTTGTATCGGTGTGATCTTATTCTATTTCATTGATAAGAACAAGTTGATGAAAATCTATTCAATTATATATTTTCAATTGTGTGCGCAGTCCTTTCAAAATGTAACAATTAGCCAATCGCACAAATTTGTACAGACACAAAGACTGTTTTGTTCATACCAATGTAACACATTGCTGCGAACAAATAAGATCAATTGAAATATATTTGAGAAGGATTTACGGAGAAAAAGAATGGAAATTTATAAGGAAGGAATGTGTAAGGTTTTTTTTAACAATATAGTAACAATGATAATAATTTTCATGCTATATATAACATCATTTAACTTGGTAAATTATCTGATTTTATCTTAGTCTGTTAGCTTGTTACTGTGATAACGATGTTTATGATCTCTGCATGATTCTGAACAACATTTATTCAGTTATATGTTAAGAATAATTCGAAATTAAAAAGCATAAACATAGTTAACTCATCAATAAGCTAACGGGCCAAGTTAAATTATGTTATATACAGCTTCAAAATTATTATCATTGTTACGATTATTAAAGTGAAAAGAACATTACATATTGTTTCCTTATAAATTTCCACTTTTTTTCACATGAAGTTCACATTGTTAATGAAAAAAAATATTTTTCTCACCTCCGGGCCGAAAGCGACAACTTTCGTTCCGCTGCGCGGAACGAAGTTCCCGTTTTTCGGCTCCGTCGATGAGAAAAATCGTATACACTCCTCGGGCAGTAAATAAGAAAGCCTCAGATCACATGTTTGTCGACCTCAGCTTCGCCTCGGTCGACATTACTTGTGATCTGAGACATTTCTTACTTTACTGCCCTAGGTGTGTAATATACTATACAGTACTACTTTCGACAGGAACGACAACTGTCATGAATATGAGAGTGGCGAAGACGAAGGAAACGAGCGGTATAAAAATGCCTGTTTTAATGTTATAATAGTATTAATCGAGACGAACATTTACAGGCCGTGTTCCAAGCATCTCTAGACTGGAGAAACTTTTTCGGAGACGTGTGAAGGCACTGACGAAGCCGCATATAAGAGACAACAATAACGACCAATTGCGAGTAGCACGCTATAGGACTATCGGTGCAACTCAGAGGAACTCACGGCGGAGTTGAAGTCACCGTTGTTTGAGAGGGATCACTTCGATTCGGGAATGAATCGTTAGTGTATATGACGATAACTATGAAGCGGCGGCGAAAGCGAAAAACAAATAATATAGGCATAAGGGAAAAAACGCAGAGGAAGACAATGAATATTTGGCGAAAGAGGCCGAGAAATATAAGAATGAGAAGGAAAATGATGATGATAAGGAGGGACAGAATGAAAGTGAAAGAGAGGACAATTATAAGATGTTATTTTCTTGTATTGGAGGATCAGGCGTGTCAGTTAGTGCCTCCGAACTCCGAAAAAAGTGAAAAGAAGAAGACTCGGGGAGTTGAATTGTTGAAGAGCAGTGTCACCTGCCTTTTTGTGTATCGCTAGTAATAAAATTCGGAAATTAAAGCAACAATATCTTTGTTTATTGTTTTTCCTTATTTGTATATTAATAATAACGGATAGACCAGTTTTCCTTCGTCAAAAACTGGATCATCGTTGATAAATATGGCTTGAAGAATCGCTTCTTCACTATCAGGTCATACCCGCTGACGTTTCTTCGCCCGTTTTGCACTGCCATCTGTATGCAAAAATAAATGGATATATTTTTCCTAGTAACATCGTTTATGGACATCAGAGTATAATTGCAGGGAATATGGATCATTAAAAAGTTATGGCCTATATCTCCTATTTCTAGAGATGAATCTTATTATGATAACAGGAATAAGTCCCAGAAAACTCATATTATAAAGGACTGGATAATAGTTATATTTTTTTAAATGTTAATTTTCGCCTCTTTCAATATTAAAAAGAATGTATTTTACATCTTGTAACGGGTTAAATTTTGAGGGGAAAATAAGCTCGAAAATTTAGAGCACAGTTCCTCGCAGTACGACGACTCCCGGCAGATTCATAGGGCCTTATATGATTTTATTGCTATTTCTAATTCTCGATGGGTTTTTTTAAATATTTTATTTATGGTCACGGAGAGACGAGGGGCACCTGAGAGTGTCGACAACCACCCACGGAAGATCGGGAGATGAGTAGCGTTCCTAGAGTGCTACATTACACTGGAAAGCATTTGTGGGCATTGGGAAATATTCCAAGGAACAGTCGAGCATCCCGTACGGCATGAGATTCGCCGTCCCTATACTGCAACGCGAGCCTACCACCTGTCTACGCTGCCGTCCTATGCGCTGTGTTACGAAGTCCCGTTTTGGACTTCGCGCGTCAGAAGCGCCAACTATTTCCATAATTTAGTTCGCGAAAAATTAAAGTTGGCCGCCTGACTGATCGACGGCAAGGTAACTAGAGTAGGGATGAGAAGGCTCGTGCTTCCGCGAGCGACAGACCTCGAGGATATTTCGAACCGCGAGGAACGTATTATTTGGAGAGAGAGAGAGACGAGGAAGCGTATAGAGCTGGGTTTGTTGTACCGACATCGTGCCTAAGGTAAGCCCCTGTCACTTGGCTTCTTTCCTTCGATAGTTCGGGAATTTGTTCCAAAGTTTTTTTGTTGTAAAAGTGCGAAGCGACGGTATCTCGCGCGTGGATGAGTCCGCGAACTCTATTGTTTGGATTTTTGTGTTTCGAGAGCTCGCGAGACTTTACGGCGAGCCGTGGCATATTAGAACTAACGTAAAGAATTTTTAGTAAAAACTATAACTCGCCGGGAGTGAAAAATAGGGAAATTGCCACTAAATCGTAGTATAATTGTTTTGTGCGCGGGAATGACCTAAAGCGGTATCGTGTGAGAGTGTTTCGCGTTATAAAAGTTATCCGGTGAATTAAGTAGCTGGTTTTTATCGTGTGAGAGTTGAATGTCGCGTAAAAGTGTCGCTTTATTTGTTTGTTCGAGAGTGTGATCATTCCCGTGACGCGTACGTAAGAGTGTGAGAGAGAGACGGGTTAGACCGCGTCGCCTGGAAAAGTGAGGTGTCGAGGTACGCGGTCTATTTTCGGAATTTTATTTCAAAATTGAAATATAAAATCGGAGAATCCCGGTAAAATTCGACATCGTTTTGGATTTTAGGATTTTGGCCAGAAACCGAGGTGTTGGAGAATCCCCCTCCAAACACGCGAATTGCTTGAGTGACCGCTGCTCGGCAGCACCTCGCGGCGACTTAATATCTACTGCCGACGCATGCGCTTCGCGCACCGCGCGCGCGACATGCTGCCACGTGGCAATGGCCGATTTATTGCTTCCGTTTCCGGATCGCGCAACTCTCACTTCGCTCCGTGTTACTAACTTACTTTTACAGTCTTCTCACCTCGAAATTCTCATTTATCGTGTGTCTCATCGAGTCGACAGCTCAATAACAACTGATCGATTCATTTCGGGACATTCTCAACGCTCAAATAATCGCGAATCTATTAATATAATCGGTTCGGTATCTCTAACGCTCAACGGTCAACTCATCGCCACCTTGCGTTCTCAAGTGTTTTTGTTTTGAAGAATATACGAGATTACTGTTATGAAAACCTGTGTAGAGGAAACTTTATTTTTATCACCCGTTCCACCATCCGAGAAACCACTCAAACGATTTCTCAAACATTTGGTCCTTCGAGCCGGATAGTGGAACATCCCGGCTACAGTGTTTCTGTGACAGTGTACAGTGACTCTCGAGGCAGCTCAACAGTGCGCGCTGTGCAGTGTGTTCGTGGCTCGCTCGCACGCACAGTCTCACTCAGACTTCTCATCGTCTTCTCTCTCTCGCACCCGCGTGTGCCGAGAATCGTGTTCGCGTCTCACATCGACTCGTGCGCCGTGGATCGCGTTTCGCGTCTCGAGCGCGAGACGCAGCTGACTCTCGGACTCTACATCGACCGCGTGTGCTGGGATCGCGCAACGCTACGCTCGCGCGCGAATTATCCTTCGTGTGTGTCGATCGCGCTTCGCTGCCTCGCACGAGCGTCGGTGTCTAGGTTGAGCTCAACGGACTTCTCAGCATTGTATAGTGTGTTCGAGCATCGTCTCTGTTGTGCACACAGTGATAATTGACTTCTCATCTCATACGTGTTGTGCTCATCCGGGATAGAGATTTTCGCGCGTTTACTACCGCGTCGTTTGGTTCTCGTTCGTGTGGAAAAACTCAGTGACTGTTCATCGGTGTCGCGCGTTACATTGCTCATCGTGCAAGAGCCACGTGTTCCTGCGCGACAGAGAATTATTTTTCGTGTGTTCTTCGAGCGTGTTTCTCGTTCGTTCGCCGAAAATTAATTGACTTCTCATCTCATACATTTTGTGCTCATCCGCGATAGAGATTTTCGCGCGTTTACTACCGCGTCGTTTGGTTCTCGTTCGTGTGGAAAAAACTCAGTGACTGTTCATCGGTGTCGCGCGTTACATTGCTCATCGTGCAAGAGCCACGTGTTCCTGCGCGACAGAGAATTATTTTTCGTGTGTTCTTCGAGCGTGTTTCTCGTTCGTTCGCCGAAAATTAATTGACTTCTCATCTCATACGTGTTGTGCTCATCCGCGATAGAGATTTTCGCGCGTTTACTACCGCGTCGTTCGGTTCTCGTTCGTGTGGAAAAAACTCAGTGACTGTTCATCGGTGTCGCGCGTTACATTGCTCATCGTGCAAGAGCCACGTGTTCCTGCGCGACAGAGAATTATTTTTCGTGTGTTCTTCGAGCGTGTTTCTCGTTCGTTCGCCGAAAATTAATTGACTTCTCATCTCATACGTGTTGTGCTCATCCGCGATAGAGATTTTGGCGCGTTTGCTAACGCGTCGTTCGGTTCTCGTTTGGAAAAAAAAAACCTCTGTGACTGCTCATCGGTTTCGCGCGTCGCATTGAGAACGGATTTCTCGCAGATTTTTGCGTTTTTCCTCAAAACATGAAGGACGAGCTCACCGATTCGGAGGATAAGGCGACGGCGACGGCTCAGCCTGATCCGCCATCCACGCGTTCGACCGCGCCAACTCCAACTCTGACCGTACCAGGCGGGGAGGAGGGAGGTAATTCAAGGTCACCGCGCAGCTCATCACCATCGAAGCTGAACGCCGAGATCCAGCTCAAAATGATCACGCAGCTTGGACGCACAAAGCTGCTCATCGAGTTGGCGGGAACTCTTCCCGAGTCATCTCAGGACTGCTCACTCACACAGCTGTCCGCATTGTCCGAGCAGATGGACTCGGTACACGCGGAGTTCATTGTGGAACACAGACATCTCGAGGCCTCGTGTTCGACGGTTCATCTCAAACATGAATATTTCACAAACTCAATCCATATGCAGACGTGCCGCACATATTCCAGCTTCAAGTGTGCAGCGGCGAAGCTACGAGCCGAGCTCATGAAGGACGCTGAGATCTCAACGTCCGGTCATCAACAGGAGACTCCATCTCAGGCACGCTTGCCGAACATCAAGCTCCCAAAATTCGGGGGTGAGTACGCCGAATGGCCGGCTTTTTCCGAGCTCTTTAAGAGTATGATTTTGGACCGCCCCTCGCTCTCGGATGTCGAGCGTCTCCACTATCTTCGGGGATGTCTCGAGGGGACTCCTGCGCATCTCATTGCGAGTTTCGCACTCACTCCTGCGTCTCTGGAGCCGTCCTGGAAGGTACTCACCGCCAGGTATGAAAACAAGAGACTTCATGTACAATCTCATCTGGACTCCATGTTCAGTGTAACTCCCTTGGCTAACAAGAGCGCCTCGGGGTTGAACAAGCTACTCACCACGGTGACGGAGGCGAACACCGCGCTGCGTTCACTCGGCGTAGACGAGAATATGTGGGAATGCATTTTGGTGCACCACATTTCTCGCAACCTTGACCGCTCAACTAGGGAGGCGTGGGAGACTTCACTCGGATCGTCGCAGGATTATCCGAAATTCGAACAACTCGAGGGCTTCCTGACGTCGCGCATCCGCGCGCTAGAACGTGTCGAAACGGCTTGCCCTCCGACAGCTCACGCAAACAAGGCGCCTCTCAAGAAAACGACTGCTCATCAGGCCTCCGCCGCTGCTCACCCGACGTCCGCTCAATCAGGCAGCTCAACGAATACATCATCTGGTCGATACCCTTGCGATCTGTGCGGAGCAGAGCATTTTGTGGTGATGTGCCCTAAGTTTCGCGGACTTGGGATCGCAGACAGGAAGAAGGTAGCCGTGGACAAGAGACTTTGTTATAATTGTCTCGGCAGACACAACGTGAGGATGTGTCGCTCCAAGCAAGGTTGCAAGGAGTGCAACTTACGACATCATTCGATGCTGCATGAAGGCGCACCTGCATCAGCAAGGCCGAACGATCCCTCGGCTCACTCAACTCGAAACACGGAGACGTCTCAGCCCGCGACGAATCCTCAATAGGAACTCGGTGCGGTCGTCAACTCAGCCGTGCCTACAGGCACATCTCACTCTACGCTGCTCGCCACAGCACTCGCTCACGTCGACTCATCACTGACTACTCAACGAATTCGATTGTTGGTTGATCCAGGATCTGAATTAACTTTCGTCTCAGAACAACTCATCGCTCAACTCAAGGTTCCACGACAGCAGTCGACAATCCCGATCCTCGGTATCGGAGGCCTGCAGTCAACTCAAACACGAGGTATTGCTCAACTTGTTTTACGCTCAGCTCACAAGGCACTCTCAGTCACGGTCCAGGCTCACGTTTTGAGGACTGTCACGTCTATCTTGCCGTCCTGCGAGATTCCAGCTCAACGCTGGCCGCACTTAGAACATCTCACACTCGCGGACCCGGACTTTCTCACACCGAGGCCAATTGACGTAATACTCGGAGCCGATTATTACGGCCAAATTATCAAGCCAAATATTATCAAAGGATCGGATTCGATGCCGATTGCCCAACTCTCTATTTTCGGTTGGCTTGTCCTTGGACCCGTGTCTGTTCCTCAGACACACGTGTACCACTCACTCACTGCGTCAGCTCAGCGGGAAGATACTACTCTTCAAGAATTGCTCACCCAATTCTGGGTACAGGAAGAGATCCCGTCCGATAACTCAAGCCAGCTCACTTCAGACGAAGAGGAATGTGAGACTCATTTTCGCACAACTCACTCAAGAGACTCAACTGGACGATACACTGTCCGTATTCCCATGAAGATGGCACTCACTCATCTGGGTGAGTCTTATGGCGCAGCTCACCGCTGTTTGCGGCAGATGCTCAGAAGACACGAGCGGGATGCCGACTATCGCATCCTCTATCACCAATTCATGGAGGAGTACAGGCAACTCGGCCACATGGTCGAGGCGTCGACGACTTCAGCTCAATGCGGCACTCATTATTATTTGCCGCATCATGGAGTTCTCAAGCCGGACAGCACAACAACGAAGCTGCGGGTGGTTTTCAACGGCTCATGTGCCACCACCTCAGGCTACTCCGTGAACGATCTCATGCACACGGGAGCCAAGCTTCAACTCAACATTCCTGACGTTCTCATCTGGATCAGGCTCCATCGGCATCTCTTTGCCACCGACATCACGAAGATGTTTCGGCAAATAAGAGTACATCGGTACGACTGGGATCTGCAACGAATTTTGTGGATCGACGACCACGGCAACCCGGTGCCGTACCAGCTCACTACGGTGACGTACGGGACGAAAGCCGCGCCGTTCTTAGCAGTTCGGACGTTGCTACAATTGGCAGAAGACGAAGGTCATCAGTTTCCGCTGGCCTTGCCACCACTCACACAGGGAAGATACGTGGACGATATATTCGGAGGAGCCGACTCATCCGCTCAACTCATTGAGATCGCTCACCAGCTGAAGAACTTGTGCGACGCGGGGTGTTTCCCGTTGGCCAAGTGGCACTCAACCGATCCAAAGTTGCTCAAGGAATTCTCACCGGCGAGCACTGCAAGTACATCAATCTCACTGGACGATTGCGCGACCAAGATACTCGGAATCAACTGGACGTCTCACGAGGATAAGTTTGTGTTTTCCTCAAACATCTCAGCTCAACCCGGTAAGCTCACGAAGCGACTCATACTCTCAGAGGTGGCTCAAATCTTTGACCCTCTGGGGTTCATCTCACCGGTGACGATTCGAGCAAAAATGCTTTTGCAAGAATTGTGGCTGCACAAGGTCAATTGGGACGACGCCTTGCCGACGGACGTGTCGGGAAGGTGGCTCAAGCTCAGGGAAGATCTCTCAAACCTGGCCAGGATCTCACTCCCTCGTTGGCTCAACACATGGAGCAATTCGAAAATTGTTATTCATGGCTTCTCTGACGCATCTCAATTTGCAATGTCCGCGGTTATTTATATTACCGTGTTCTCACTGTCCACAGGCACTCAGGCTTCTCTGGTGTGCGCCAAAACCAAGGTCGCACCGCTCAAAAGGCTCACTATCCCGAGGTTGGAACTCACCGCAGCGCTGCTACTGGCAAAACTTGCCAAATACGTCCAAGCTACACTCAAGCTGGACACGGAAGAAACTCATCTGTGGACGGACTCGCTCATAACGCTCAGATGGATACGCTCTCACGCTTCTCACTGGAAGGATTTCGTGCGAAACAGAGTCACGCAAATCCAGGAACTTAAGCCAGATGCTCAGTGGCGCCATGTTCCTGGCACAAGCAATCCTGCGGATTGCGCATCTAGAGGCGTATCGACTGCTCAGCTCAGAGACCACTCACTATGGTGGACGGGACCACCATGGATGACGCAATCGCAAAGCTCATGGCCTGCTCAACCTCAGCTGCCGGAGAGTCTCAGCGCACATGAGTCTCGTCCCGGTATCTCACTTCTCGTGGCTGCTCCGAAAGTCGATTATCATTGGGACCTTATTTATCAGGTCTCGTCTGCTCACAAACTGTTTCGACTCACTGCCTTGTGTTTCAGACTCGCTCGGAAATTGCGCAAGGAGCTAGAGCAGCCGATTGTTCTCGTGCCGTCTGACGACATGGAGCAGGCCAGGTTGTTCTGGATCAAGGCCACTCAATCGGCATTTTTCTCATCGGAATTGAAAACGCTCACGTCGGGATCGACGTTGCCCAGCAGCCACCCGTTCGCTCGACTTACAGCCTTTGTCGACGGGCAAGGTGTTATTCGAGTTGGAGGAAGACTCACCCATTCTGCACTCACCACGGAAGGAAAGCATCCTGCGATCCTTCCACGACACGCAAGGCTCTCACTTCTACTCATCGAACAAGCTCACCAGAGAACCTTGCACGGAGGAACTCAGCTCACCCTGGCGCACGTCCGGCAAACATGCTGGATCATCGGAGGTCGAGCGCCAGTCAAATCGCACGTGTTAAGGTGTGTTGTGTGTGCTCGTCAGAGGGGGATCCGTGCCCAGCAACTGATGGGCCAACTACCTCTCTCGCGAGTTACTCCTTCACGTCCGTTTCTACACACGGGCGTTGACTACGCTGGACCGCTTACAGTCAAGAACATCAAAGGTCGAGGCTCTAAAACATACAAGGGCTGGATCGGCGTATTCGTGTGCTTCTCAACATCGGCTGTCCACCTGGAGGTGGTCGGCGACTACTCAACGGATGGGTTCATCGCTGCCTATCGGCGCTTCACTGCCCGAAGGGGAATTCCTCACACCATGTATTCGGACTGCGGCACGAACTTTGTTGGTGCAGACGCAGCTCTACGTCGGCTGTTCAATCAGAGTTCGGAAGAACACCGGGTAATCACAGCGATCATCTCAAAGGATCACAGTCAGTGGAGGTTCAATCCCCCGGCTGCTCCACACATGGGCGGAAAGTGGGAAGCCGTCGTAAAATCCACCAAGTTCCATCTCCGGCGAACCGTGGGAGACACGTTGCTCACTTATGAGGAACTCACCACGATGCTCTCTCAGATCGAGGCGATTCTCAACTCTCGACCGCTCGAACCGCTCACCGACGACCCATCTGACGTCTCAGCTCTCACTCCGGGGCACTTCCTCATTGGGAGTGCGCTCACCACTTTGCCAGAGCCTTCGTTGCTGGATCTCAACACTGCTCGTCTTGCTCATTGGCAGCTCATTCAACAAAGAGTGCAATCTTTCTGGGCGCAGTGGTCTGCTCATTATCTGCAGAGACAACAATCGATCTCAAAATGGCATCATGCCTCTAACACCGTTAAGGTCGGCTCTCTTGTCTTACTTACAGATGAGCGTCTACCGCCATGCAAATGGCCACTCGCCAGAGTCATGGAACTCCACCAGGGCAAGGACGGACTCTCCAGGGTGGCGACCATTAAAACGGCTACCACCACTCTCACTCGGCCACTCAGCAAGCTCTCACCACTACCGACTTCTCAACCGGACCATGGCGACGACTCATCAGCAAACCATTGCTGATGGCGGGGAGAATGTTGGAGAATCCCCCTCCAAACACGCGAATTGCTTGAGTGACCGCTGCTCGGCAGCACCTCGCGGCGACTTAATATCTACTGCCGACGCATGCGCTTCGCGCACCGCGCGCGCGACATGCTGCCACGTGGCAATGGCCGATTTATTGCTTCCGTTTCCGGATCGCGCAACTCTCACTTCGCTCCGTGTTACTAACTTACTTTTACAGTCTTCTCACCTCGAAATTCTCATTTATCGTGTGTCTCATCGAGTCGACAGCTCAATAACAACTGATCGATTCATTTCGGGACATTCTCAACGCTCAAATAATCGCGAATCTATTAATATAATCGGTTCGGTATCTCTAACGCTCAACGGTCAACTCATCGCCACCTTGCGTTCTCAAGTGTTTTTGTTTTGAAGAATATACGAGATTACTGTTATGAAAACCTGTGTAGAGGAAACTTTATTTTTATCACCCGTTCCACCATCCGAGAAACCACTCAAACGATTTCTCAAACATTTGGTCCTTCGAGCCGGATAGTGGAACATCCCGGCTACAGTGTTTCTGTGACAGTGTACAGTGACTCTCGAGGCAGCTCAACAGTGCGCGCTGTGCAGTGTGTTCGTGGCTCGCTCGCACGCACAGTCTCACTCAGACTTCTCATCGTCTTCTCTCTCTCGCACCCGCGTGTGCCGAGAATCGTGTTCGCGTCTCACATCGACTCGTGCGCCGTGGATCGCGTTTCGCGTCTCGAGCGCGAGACGCAGCTGACTCTCGGACTCTACATCGACCGCGTGTGCTGGGATCGCGCAACGCTACGCTCGCGCGCGAATTATCCTTCGTGTGTGTCGATCGCGCTTCGCTGCCTCGCACGAGCGTCGGTGTCTAGGTTGAGCTCAACGGACTTCTCAGCATTGTATAGTGTGTTCGAGCATCGTCTCTGTTGTGCACACAGTGATAATTGACTTCTCATCTCATACGTGTTGTGCTCATCCGGGATAGAGATTTTCGCGCGTTTACTACCGCGTCGTTTGGTTCTCGTTCGTGTGGAAAAACTCAGTGACTGTTCATCGGTGTCGCGCGTTACATTGCTCATCGTGCAAGAGCCACGTGTTCCTGCGCGACAGAGAATTATTTTTCGTGTGTTCTTCGAGCGTGTTTCTCGTTCGTTCGCCGAAAATTAATTGACTTCTCATCTCATACATTTTGTGCTCATCCGCGATAGAGATTTTCGCGCGTTTACTACCGCGTCGTTTGGTTCTCGTTCGTGTGGAAAAAACTCAGTGACTGTTCATCGGTGTCGCGCGTTACATTGCTCATCGTGCAAGAGCCACGTGTTCCTGCGCGACAGAGAATTATTTTTCGTGTGTTCTTCGAGCGTGTTTCTCGTTCGTTCGCCGAAAATTAATTGACTTCTCATCTCATACGTGTTGTGCTCATCCGCGATAGAGATTTTCGCGCGTTTACTACCGCGTCGTTCGGTTCTCGTTCGTGTGGAAAAAACTCAGTGACTGTTCATCGGTGTCGCGCGTTACATTGCTCATCGTGCAAGAGCCACGTGTTCCTGCGCGACAGAGAATTATTTTTCGTGTGTTCTTCGAGCGTGTTTCTCGTTCGTTCGCCGAAAATTAATTGACTTCTCATCTCATACGTGTTGTGCTCATCCGCGATAGAGATTTTGGCGCGTTTGCTAACGCGTCGTTCGGTTCTCGTTTGGAAAAAAAAAACCTCTGTGACTGCTCATCGGTTTCGCGCGTCGCATTGAGAACGGATTTCTCGCAGATTTTTGCGTTTTTCCTCAAAACATGAAGGACGAGCTCACCGATTCGGAGGATAAGGCGACGGCGACGGCTCAGCCTGATCCGCCATCCACGCGTTCGACCGCGCCAACTCCAACTCTGACCGTACCAGGCGGGGAGGAGGGAGGTAATTCAAGGTCACCGCGCAGCTCATCACCATCGAAGCTGAACGCCGAGATCCAGCTCAAAATGATCACGCAGCTTGGACGCACAAAGCTGCTCATCGAGTTGGCGGGAACTCTTCCCGAGTCATCTCAGGACTGCTCACTCACACAGCTGTCCGCATTGTCCGAGCAGATGGACTCGGTACACGCGGAGTTCATTGTGGAACACAGACATCTCGAGGCCTCGTGTTCGACGGTTCATCTCAAACATGAATATTTCACAAACTCAATCCATATGCAGACGTGCCGCACATATTCCAGCTTCAAGTGTGCAGCGGCGAAGCTACGAGCCGAGCTCATGAAGGACGCTGAGATCTCAACGTCCGGTCATCAACAGGAGACTCCATCTCAGGCACGCTTGCCGAACATCAAGCTCCCAAAATTCGGGGGTGAGTACGCCGAATGGCCGGCTTTTTCCGAGCTCTTTAAGAGTATGATTTTGGACCGCCCCTCGCTCTCGGATGTCGAGCGTCTCCACTATCTTCGGGGATGTCTCGAGGGGACTCCTGCGCATCTCATTGCGAGTTTCGCACTCACTCCTGCGTCTCTGGAGCCGTCCTGGAAGGTACTCACCGCCAGGTATGAAAACAAGAGACTTCATGTACAATCTCATCTGGACTCCATGTTCAGTGTAACTCCCTTGGCTAACAAGAGCGCCTCGGGGTTGAACAAGCTACTCACCACGGTGACGGAGGCGAACACCGCGCTGCGTTCACTCGGCGTAGACGAGAATATGTGGGAATGCATTTTGGTGCACCACATTTCTCGCAACCTTGACCGCTCAACTAGGGAGGCGTGGGAGACTTCACTCGGATCGTCGCAGGATTATCCGAAATTCGAACAACTCGAGGGCTTCCTGACGTCGCGCATCCGCGCGCTAGAACGTGTCGAAACGGCTTGCCCTCCGACAGCTCACGCAAACAAGGCGCCTCTCAAGAAAACGACTGCTCATCAGGCCTCCGCCGCTGCTCACCCGACGTCCGCTCAATCAGGCAGCTCAACGAATACATCATCTGGTCGATACCCTTGCGATCTGTGCGGAGCAGAGCATTTTGTGGTGATGTGCCCTAAGTTTCGCGGACTTGGGATCGCAGACAGGAAGAAGGTAGCCGTGGACAAGAGACTTTGTTATAATTGTCTCGGCAGACACAACGTGAGGATGTGTCGCTCCAAGCAAGGTTGCAAGGAGTGCAACTTACGACATCATTCGATGCTGCATGAAGGCGCACCTGCATCAGCAAGGCCGAACGATCCCTCGGCTCACTCAACTCGAAACACGGAGACGTCTCAGCCCGCGACGAATCCTCAATAGGAACTCGGTGCGGTCGTCAACTCAGCCGTGCCTACAGGCACATCTCACTCTACGCTGCTCGCCACAGCACTCGCTCACGTCGACTCATCACTGACTACTCAACGAATTCGATTGTTGGTTGATCCAGGATCTGAATTAACTTTCGTCTCAGAACAACTCATCGCTCAACTCAAGGTTCCACGACAGCAGTCGACAATCCCGATCCTCGGTATCGGAGGCCTGCAGTCAACTCAAACACGAGGTATTGCTCAACTTGTTTTACGCTCAGCTCACAAGGCACTCTCAGTCACGGTCCAGGCTCACGTTTTGAGGACTGTCACGTCTATCTTGCCGTCCTGCGAGATTCCAGCTCAACGCTGGCCGCACTTAGAACATCTCACACTCGCGGACCCGGACTTTCTCACACCGAGGCCAATTGACGTAATACTCGGAGCCGATTATTACGGCCAAATTATCAAGCCAAATATTATCAAAGGATCGGATTCGATGCCGATTGCCCAACTCTCTATTTTCGGTTGGCTTGTCCTTGGACCCGTGTCTGTTCCTCAGACACACGTGTACCACTCACTCACTGCGTCAGCTCAGCGGGAAGATACTACTCTTCAAGAATTGCTCACCCAATTCTGGGTACAGGAAGAGATCCCGTCCGATAACTCAAGCCAGCTCACTTCAGACGAAGAGGAATGTGAGACTCATTTTCGCACAACTCACTCAAGAGACTCAACTGGACGATACACTGTCCGTATTCCCATGAAGATGGCACTCACTCATCTGGGTGAGTCTTATGGCGCAGCTCACCGCTGTTTGCGGCAGATGCTCAGAAGACACGAGCGGGATGCCGACTATCGCATCCTCTATCACCAATTCATGGAGGAGTACAGGCAACTCGGCCACATGGTCGAGGCGTCGACGACTTCAGCTCAATGCGGCACTCATTATTATTTGCCGCATCATGGAGTTCTCAAGCCGGACAGCACAACAACGAAGCTGCGGGTGGTTTTCAACGGCTCATGTGCCACCACCTCAGGCTACTCCGTGAACGATCTCATGCACACGGGAGCCAAGCTTCAACTCAACATTCCTGACGTTCTCATCTGGATCAGGCTCCATCGGCATCTCTTTGCCACCGACATCACGAAGATGTTTCGGCAAATAAGAGTACATCGGTACGACTGGGATCTGCAACGAATTTTGTGGATCGACGACCACGGCAACCCGGTGCCGTACCAGCTCACTACGGTGACGTACGGGACGAAAGCCGCGCCGTTCTTAGCAGTTCGGACGTTGCTACAATTGGCAGAAGACGAAGGTCATCAGTTTCCGCTGGCCTTGCCACCACTCACACAGGGAAGATACGTGGACGATATATTCGGAGGAGCCGACTCATCCGCTCAACTCATTGAGATCGCTCACCAGCTGAAGAACTTGTGCGACGCGGGGTGTTTCCCGTTGGCCAAGTGGCACTCAACCGATCCAAAGTTGCTCAAGGAATTCTCACCGGCGAGCACTGCAAGTACATCAATCTCACTGGACGATTGCGCGACCAAGATACTCGGAATCAACTGGACGTCTCACGAGGATAAGTTTGTGTTTTCCTCAAACATCTCAGCTCAACCCGGTAAGCTCACGAAGCGACTCATACTCTCAGAGGTGGCTCAAATCTTTGACCCTCTGGGGTTCATCTCACCGGTGACGATTCGAGCAAAAATGCTTTTGCAAGAATTGTGGCTGCACAAGGTCAATTGGGACGACGCCTTGCCGACGGACGTGTCGGGAAGGTGGCTCAAGCTCAGGGAAGATCTCTCAAACCTGGCCAGGATCTCACTCCCTCGTTGGCTCAACACATGGAGCAATTCGAAAATTGTTATTCATGGCTTCTCTGACGCATCTCAATTTGCAATGTCCGCGGTTATTTATATTACCGTGTTCTCACTGTCCACAGGCACTCAGGCTTCTCTGGTGTGCGCCAAAACCAAGGTCGCACCGCTCAAAAGGCTCACTATCCCGAGGTTGGAACTCACCGCAGCGCTGCTACTGGCAAAACTTGCCAAATACGTCCAAGCTACACTCAAGCTGGACACGGAAGAAACTCATCTGTGGACGGACTCGCTCATAACGCTCAGATGGATACGCTCTCACGCTTCTCACTGGAAGGATTTCGTGCGAAACAGAGTCACGCAAATCCAGGAACTTAAGCCAGATGCTCAGTGGCGCCATGTTCCTGGCACAAGCAATCCTGCGGATTGCGCATCTAGAGGCGTATCGACTGCTCAGCTCAGAGACCACTCACTATGGTGGACGGGACCACCATGGATGACGCAATCGCAAAGCTCATGGCCTGCTCAACCTCAGCTGCCGGAGAGTCTCAGCGCACATGAGTCTCGCCCCGGTATCTCACTTCTCGTGGCTGCTCCGAAAGTCGATTATCATTGGGACCTTATTTATCAGGTCTCGTCTGCTCACAAACTGTTTCGACTCACTGCCTTGTGTTTCAGACTCGCTCGGAAATTGCGCAAGGAGCTAGAGCAGCCGATTGTTCTCGTGCCGTCTGACGACATGGAGCAGGCCAGGTTGTTCTGGATCAAGGCCACTCAATCGGCATTTTTCTCATCGGAATTGAAAACGCTCACGTCGGGATCGACGTTGCCCAGCAGCCACCCGTTCGCTCGACTTACAGCCTTTGTCGACGGGCAAGGTGTTATTCGAGTTGGAGGAAGACTCACCCATTCTGCACTCACCACGGAAGGAAAGCATCCTGCGATCCTTCCACGACACGCAAGGCTCTCACTTCTACTCATCGAACAAGCTCACCAGAGAACCTTGCACGGAGGAACTCAGCTCACCCTGGCGCACGTCCGGCAAACATGCTGGATCATCGGAGGTCGAGCGCCAGTCAAATCGCACGTGTTAAGGTGTGTTGTGTGTGCTCGTCAGAGGGGGATCCGTGCCCAGCAACTGATGGGCCAACTACCTCTCTCGCGAGTTACTCCTTCACGTCCGTTTCTACACACGGGCGTTGACTACGCTGGACCGCTTACAGTCAAGAACATCAAAGGTCGAGGCTCTAAAACATACAAGGGCTGGATCGGCGTATTCGTGTGCTTCTCAACATCGGCTGTCCACCTGGAGGTGGTCGGCGACTACTCAACGGATGGGTTCATCGCTGCCTATCGGCGCTTCACTGCCCGAAGGGGAATTCCTCACACCATGTATTCGGACTGCGGCACGAACTTTGTTGGTGCAGACGCAGCTCTACGTCGGCTGTTCAATCAGAGTTCGGAAGAACACCGGGTAATCACAGCGATCATCTCAAAGGATCACAGTCAGTGGAGGTTCAATCCCCCGGCTGCTCCACACATGGGCGGAAAGTGGGAAGCCGTCGTAAAATCCACCAAGTTCCATCTCCGGCGAACCGTGGGAGACACGTTGCTCACTTATGAGGAACTCACCACGATGCTCTCTCAGATCGAGGCGATTCTCAACTCTCGACCGCTCGAACCGCTCACCGACGACCCATCTGACGTCTCAGCTCTCACTCCGGGGCACTTCCTCATTGGGAGTGCGCTCACCACTTTGCCAGAGCCTTCGTTGCTGGATCTCAACACTGCTCGTCTTGCTCATTGGCAGCTCATTCAACAAAGAGTGCAATCTTTCTGGGCGCAGTGGTCTGCTCATTATCTGCAGAGACAACAATCGATCTCAAAATGGCATCATGCCTCTAACACCGTTAAGGTCGGCTCTCTTGTCTTACTTACAGATGAGCGTCTACCGCCATGCAAATGGCCACTCGCCAGAGTCATGGAACTCCACCAGGGCAAGGACGGACTCTCCAGGGTGGCGACCATTAAAACGGCTACCACCACTCTCACTCGGCCACTCAGCAAGCTCTCACCACTACCGACTTCTCAACCGGACCATGGCGACGACTCATCAGCAAACCATTGCTGATGGCGGGGAGAATGTTGGAGAATCCCCCTCCAAACACGCGAATTGCTTGAGTGACCGCTGCTCGGCAGCACCTCGCGGCGACTTAATATCTACTGCCGACGCATGCGCTTCGCGCACCGCGCGCGCGACATGCTGCCACGTGGCAATGGCCGATTTATTGCTTCCGTTTCCGGATCGCGCAACTCTCACTTCGCTCCGTGTTACTAACTTACTTTTACAGTCTTCTCACCTCGAAATTCTCATTTATCGTGTGTCTCATCGAGTCGACAGCTCAATAACAACTGATCGATTCATTTCGGGACATTCTCAACGCTCAAATAATCGCGAATCTATTAATATAATCGGTTCGGTATCTCTAACGCTCAACGGTCAACTCATCGCCACCTTGCGTTCTCAAGTGTTTTTGTTTTGAAGAATATACGAGATTACTGTTATGAAAACCTGTGTAGAGGAAACTTTATTTTTATCACCCGTTCCACCATCCGAGAAACCACTCAAACGATTTCTCAAACACGAGGAAATATCTGATCGCAGGTGAATGCTCGAGGTCATCCTACGTGTAGATTCTTAGCCTTGTGTTATTTAAATCGATCCGGGTGAATTATCGATCGTTCGGAACCATCACGTGTCAAATTATAGTCTCGTTAGGGTTTTTCGTTAATTCCCGTATTCTCTCGTGAGTGTTTTATAGAGTGTGTGTGCGGATGAAGAGAGCCGCGTCGCGCGGTACTTTTCGTTAGACGAGAGGGGTTTTCTTTTGTTAATAAACCGCAAATTATGGTTGAAGTATCCCGAAAAGTTGATAATTAGGTTTTTTTTATTTCTGCACGAGAACCTTATATTCGAATCCCGCCACTCTACATTTCTTGACGGCTGCGGCTAGTCCTGCAAAGCAGCTTGGTCCCTGAACACCGCGAGTTTTTCCCCGGCGCGTAAGCGCCTGGCGCCCATTAAAAATAAAGGGGAAAGCTCAGGACTTTAGCTTTGTGGTGTTTGGCTGTTGATTTGGGAAATTTACACTACAATCTAAATTACCTGACATATACCAATAGAAGTAAGCGTAGGAAGTTCTAGATTTTCAAGATTGCCCATGTGGATCGATACACATAAGTCCATATTCCGCGAATTTACATTAATTACAAGTGACAAAAGACTTACCACCGCAAGATTCTCCATTTCTTTCCACTTTTGTTGGCAACCCAGTTTTTTAAATTCCGAGGGCATATTTGATGATGTATCGCTTTAGAAAATATTACCACTATTATTTTTAGCATTAATGCAGGTGTTATGACATATTACAAAATGAAAGGAAATTTTTTTGTCCATCCTTGTCGATCCGTAGATTTATGAGCTTCCATTCCCAAGTGCTGTTCCCTATAAAAATAATTGTTAAGAGATAAGAGATAAGAAATAATGAATATTTCTGAAGATTTATAATCAACTTACACATTTTTCTCTTCTCTCACTTGACGTTTTCGTGGCTATCTTATAATTTTCTTTCGTTTATTCTTGAGTCGTTTATTACCGTATTTTGCTATATTCACAATGAAATAGTTGAAAGCGTTCTTTTCATTCATCTTTGCGCCTGAATGTATCATCGTATCTTTATCTAATCAATTGAATAGAAAGAGACACAACGATACATCCGAACGAAAAGATGAATTAAAAAACAAAGCTACTTTTTTCTGAATGTAGTGAAACACGCGGATGCATTCAAAACTGCATTAACGAACTCGCCTATATTCGCTAATTACGATGCCCAGGTTTACGGGCGCACTTTGGGCTTTGGCAGACAAGATCACGCGGAAGAATGTTGGAGGCAAATCTCTATGAGACACGATGTCATTGAGAATATCTTCAATTCCATGTTCACCCGGTTGCAAACAGTGATCGACAACAATGGGTATTGGATACTGATACTGATCACGAATTAATGGAAGCATAGCCAAATACAAACAACGATCCTCAATGACCAATGTCAACGTTTTCGTTGGAAAGTTCGGTGAAACTACGATTGAAGCATCTCAACTCTTATTCTTACCTCAGTGTTGGAACATGATTATTTAGTTATTTCGTTGGATTTCCAATTTAAGTTCTCAAGGGTTCATATTAATATAAAGAGCAATAAAAGTAACTTTTTATATTACTAAAGACTAATTATATATCGTTACGCGCGTGCAAATAAAAACTCTCTCGGGTTATAAGAAAGTCACGTAATTTTTATTCTGGAAACTCGATCTGCTGTCACGTCTTGTTAAGTCGCGGTGTCAACCGAAACTGTCTTGTTGATGTGTCTCCGTTGTCAAGTTCGTCGGTTTTCAAGTGCTTCGTCTAGTGTGCCGCGTTCGGTCTGAACCCCAATATGATGTGAACTTGGCGCGCATCATTCGTTACACTACTCCCCTCCCTTTTGAGTTGCCGTCCCGGCAACTCCCTAAAAGTACTGAGATGTGGTTGCCATGGTCCATCCAGTTCTACTCGCGACCTAATTACACTGCCCTGGCATTTGCCCTAGTCCCGAGGGAAAACCATGGCTGAAAAACCTGGGAAGGACAGTGTTTACAAATTAAAAGCTTCCGACACTTGATGAAATTTTGCATTAATATCTTTGTCCCGCAACTGTTCTTGTCAGTCCTTAAATAATACAGGAAATTAATAAGTTCAAAATCGTTTTTCTCTCTTCTTTCTTTCTCTTCTTCTTTCACTTTTTTTTTCTTTCGCTCTTTGGTGCAGTTTCTTCGGAGTCCTCTGAATCCTGAAGACATTCCTTAAGGATGGTGGGAAGGAAGGAGGTATTCACAGGAGTCCAAGGAAACCTGAGACATAAAAAACAACTCTGCGAAGAAATCTGTACCACAAAAAAAATTAATCATTTTGCGGAATTGTCAACCCGAAATATCCGTCATCAATGTGCTACTAAGGAAAGATTTTTTAAATAATATCGGTCACTGCTGCGCGAGTAATAAAGTGTGCACCCTTATATTACCCCAATGTTGCCGATCCGATGAAAAATATTCAGGTATTCATCCCGGGATGTTCTAAAGTAACCAATAACCGAGATTATGATCAGTAACAAAGATTATTTTGAGGTCACCCTAGCCCCTAGCCAGCGAAACCTGATGAGGAAGTCCCAAACTCTAACCAAGCCCAGTTAGAAATTCAGCTACAACCCTCTAGATTCTCCGGAAACCCTTAACAGGACGCCTTTCTACACTTTACCGGGTGAAACGAAGAAGCGTCCAAGGCTCCAGCCAAGCAATCAAAATACACTTTCCCCCATTGACGCTCTATGGTCACCTCTAATAGTCCTAATCTTCGAAAGGGGCTAAACGGTCAATAAGAACAATTTTCAATTTTTTCGTTTTTACTATAAATGGTCCTACTCAATCTCTTTGTAACTTAGGGCACTTTCCTTTGACTTTATGGGGGTTTTAATTTTTCTATCCATTTTTGATTTCATCATTAAATGAACGTTCGTGAATGGTCGACTGCGTAGAACAGTATAACCGACACGCTGCAAGGTTTTCTTTTGTTACGCACCATGCGTTATAACATTCCATCCGCTAATACTAGCAAAGCCTACAGGTGCTTAATTTAAAAAAAAGCTAGTTTATTTTATTTTGCATCAAAAGAGATTGAAAGAAGTTGTATTCATGATTTTTTTTTCAAGAAAGTATCCACGTGATTGTCCGTTCGACTATACCGGTTAGTTAATGAATTTCACAACTTGAGAACAAGCACAACGATTATAATTTCATGCGCATTTCATTTTTCTATCAATTTTTTATTTCATCATTGAATGAAGATCTGTGGATGGTCGAAAATTAATACATTAATTAATTGCTTATGATTGAAAGATTATTGCATTTACCCTCATGTTGTGAGATTCATTGCCGGGCCAATATTCTTGAACCGATAAATACAGAGGGTATTTTCGTGATAAGAAAATCGAGACGATAAGTTTATTCAATCATAATAACTACGAAATTTAATAAAACTATATTCTTTTTTTTATCAAACTCTGGTTGATTTTGTGAGTTTTAGCCGATGTTATAAAGTATTGAGTTTTACAATCACAAAAAAACTTGCAGTGTATCAGCAACACGACTTTACGCAGTAGAACATCTGCAAACCTTTATTCCATGATCGAATCAAGAAAAAGATTCTTAAGATTATAATTGAGGGAATGAGGGAAATAAATAAATTACATTCATAAAGTTTGGTTACATAAGTTTAATTATTAGAATATACAGATGGGTATGTTATAGTAGTTTTTGCGCTCCAATTCGCCGCGTCGTCTTTGCTTTTTCTTTGGAGGCTCCATTTTTCCTTTTACTTCTTCACCTATGTTATGCTCCTCATCTTTGTCTTTTTCTTTCTCTTTGTTTTCATTCCCATTTTTTTCGTCATATGATACCATCCTCATTTTTATCATTTTCTTCTCTCGCATTTTCTTCACTCTTCTCTTTCTGTGTCTCGTCTTGCGTCTCTACTTTTTGTTGATTTTCTTTGTCTCTCTCATACTCGCCTTCACCGCTGTCCGTCTCATCTACCGCCCCTTCTCCTTTTCGATTTTCCATGTTTTCTCTGTCATCCTTGCTTTTCTCTTCCTCGTTACTTTGAGCTGCCGCGGAATGTGTACTGTAAAACATGAAAAATACAAATTGAAAAGGGTGCAACGTATGCAATTTTATACTTTCGACAAATTTCAAATCGAACTTTAAAGACAAAAAAATGGAAATTAATGAGTAATCAATGTGAAGAGTCCTTTTTTATTTTAGAAACAATAACGCTAATAACAACTTTTATACCGTGTGACGTGCCCCTCGTGGAAGTATTTCGGCGACTTCACGAGGAGCGCCGACCAAATATAATTTTACGCACTTTTATTCTCTCCGTTTTCACTCTCTTTACATTTACATTCTCTTTACTCTTTACATTCTCTCTGTTTTTGCTGGGCGCCAGGTTCTCCATTATTTTCCCGAAAGCCAGGGAAACTTACTATTCTTCTTTAGTTCTTCACCGGTTGACCGGCTAGCTGGAAAGGGGTACAGTTCGAGACAAATGCAAAATTAATTAAACGAACGCGAGCTCTATTTTCCACAAATAACAAAACAATAATTTATTCAACAATAATAAGGAAATTATCACGCAACACATTTAATACAAAAGTGACTCGAGTCTGAACAATCTCCGCGGTTATTACGCACGCGACGCTTCGATTTCAATGATTTATTTTTCCTATTCGGGGAAGCCGACAGAACAGAGGATGATTCTACAGACGCGGATAATACAAATGGGGCACCACGTGCGCCTACCTTTTCCTACGCTTCTGGACTCGATCCTCGCTGCGATGCCGGTCCTCTCGAGTCTCTGCTTCTCACGAAAATTCTAGCGAAGCGGCTTCCACGCGGACAATTATTATTATTTCTACCGTCGGCACGCGCACGGTTCGCTAATACTCGCGGAAACACGCTGCAACACGCTCGACGCGGTAACAAAATCTATCGAAGATGCGCGAGTACTGCTCGAGGGCGATCTTCTTTCTATTCTTTCTCTTTCGGATCTCTTACCGGGGTCTCTCGTGGGACGCTCCCGGGCTAACTTGAGTTATTCACTCTCAAAAGCTAACTTAAAACTCTTCCGGGGTCTCTCGTGGGACGCTCCCGGGCTAACTGACTATCTTTTCGTTAATTCTCGCACGCTAGGCCGGTTACGCGTGCCTCGGATGTCCGGGGTGGGGGTCACGGCCTGCCATCGACCGACTTCGTCGATTATCGAGCTGTCTCGCGCTCTCTCTTCCTCCATCCATCCTATACAGTCGCTAGCGTCTCACCGGGCCTTCGCTCTCATTCCAAGAATCCTGCAATACAATAATCTCGGCAGTCAAACGTTCTTAAGACGCTACGAGTTTACCACGACGAGGAACGATTCGGTTGCTACGCTGGCTTTCGTGAAGCCTCGGTGCACGAGCACCCTAGGCCCAGCGTGTTGATGCGAGCGCGTACTAACGCCTCGTCACAACCGTTTACAACATTAAATTTGCAAATTATGTAAGAGAAAAAAAATTATCCTAATTTGTTCCGTACACTGTTTCTGCTCAAATTAGGTTTAAGCTTTTTTAACTCTGCATGATTCAGGATATACCAATGAATGAATTTTGATCGATATGTAGCATAATCTTGTTTTGTTCATATCAATGTAAAACATCATTCAAGCGAAAGGATTTTTTTTTAAATCAATACTTTAAAAGCTACTTTTTTATGTAGAATAATTATTTTTACATTTTGCATATCGATGTGTAACTTAGAAGTGGTTCAACAAAATCCTTTCGCTTATATGTTGTATTACATCCATGAGAATAAAACAAGACCACTTCGATCAAGAACAATCAAATGGTATATCATGCGCAGTATTTAATCAACATGTAGCATTATCAGCCCGACAAAACTAATTTTACACATAGAAAGATGATGAAGAGAAGCTTTTTTTTTCAATCGGTGTTTGGTCCACCTATAGAAATTTCCATTGCAATGTCAGCACAGAACATCTACTAACTTTCTGTTACTTCTGAGCAACAAAGTGAAATAAAAATGTTCACTACACCTGAACTTTTTTGTTTCCTTTATAAAAAGAATAGGTCCTATACGGACTTATCAATTTTGACCATCCGTTGACGGCGCGTTTTCCTCGTCGCTGCTGATGTCCGGCGAAGTTCCTCGGGGCGTCCACTGTGCGATTTGGCCTGCAAACTTCCCCAGCTGCTCGTATGTTGTACTACAAAATCAGAATTGTGGATTATTATTTGTTTATTTGTAACTAACGTTATGGAACGTCGGATACATAAATCTGACCAGGGCGACACAACCGAATAATAAGATGTACTTACAGATACTCGCATTCATCTATGCTGCGATTTATCCGGTAATGCGGCAGAAATTTAAAAATAAATTTTTTATTTTGCCGCACCCAGTTGTCGAGGTACCGGCGACAATGCATTGGGCGATTGGTTACGTATACGTCGCGAATTATTTTTTTTATGTCCTCCGTTGAGAGCTTGCCAATTACTGTCAATTTTTCGACGTACTCTGTGAGGACACACATAAGCTTTCCAAAATGGAATTGATCGGCGGCAATATTTTTTGTCCACCTATTCCGTTTCGGCCCCATCTCACCTTCTTCATGTGCCATCACCACGTGTGTAATTTTCAATACTGTGAAGATCGTAATTTTTAAAACAATGATAAAAAGCTTGTGATGCAATTTTCCCGAAACTGAGAGAAAAGAAAAACAAAGAAAAATGGTACTCTATTCGCATTCACAAAGCCTCCGCACTTTGATTTTCAAATTTATAAAAAGGGCGCCAGCCGCCGAAGCGGCGATGAAAACCAAAGGATGACGTTAGCGAAGGGGGTTGGTTTGCCAGACTAGACTGCGAGTCAGTGATCTATGGTAGAGTGGGCGGTCCGTATTTAGTTCAGTCAATTCTCGAATAAATAAAACATAAACGAAAGACGAAACAGAATAAATCAATTACTCGAAACTCCAAATTTTAAAGAGTAACCAAAATCCGTTCGGTTTATTTTAAGAAATTAAACTTTGGTACCAAACAAAAAAACAACAAAGAAACAAAATATTACAAACAGAACAAGGAAGAGAATTCCCTACTAAAATCCACGACGGCTACTAAATTCACCGCCGAGATTTTCTAAATACGCAATAACCGCGACGGTACCGAGAGGTCCGAAGCGCATGAAATACCCTACTTTCCCTACTATCTTAAAACCAAACAACAATAACAAAAAGGTACCTAGGCCAACGCACAGCCCCGCAGCAGCACGCAGGAAAATAACAAATTAAGGTCCCAATACGGTACCTAGGCCAACGCACAGCCCCGCAGTACCTCCGAGTAGTCAAAACGTAAAATTAAGGGCAAAGGATGGTGCCTAGGCCAACGCACAGCCCTGCAGCACTTCCAATTTTTCCTTGAGAAACTAAACCAACACCGCGCGAACCGCGCGCAGCTCAAACAAAAAAAAACTTTTACCCTCACTAATGCTTCGATAATGTGCCACAGCCGTAGCTGGACACGATTCACCTGCACGGAGATTACAAAAACATAAATATCGCACGCAACACGTCGAGCCACGACGCGGTGCACTGTAGGGTGAGAATTTGGGGGAGTGAACGCACTGTTTCTCATTAAATTTAACCGTACACATTAACACTTCCCGCACTTCTAATTTTCGCCATCCGGTACCCGAAATTCTCGCAATTGGTGCCGACACAACACTTAAAATTATGGTCTTCGGTACTGCTACTCAAGCCTTCGTACATTAATTCTTGTGAAATCTAATTTCGACCACCACGAGATAGGCAAGGTGACACAGCCGTAGCTGGACACGCAATACACTCGAATAAAGCAGTCAGAAAATTTCCCGGAAAACTAAAAACACACGGAAAAAAAAATTAATTTTTAAATGGAAGCGAATCTATCGCGATTGTCCGAGGTACCCAAAAAAAAAAAATATCCGAACAGGCCGCCCACCGACACAAATACGCGGTCGCTTATAAAAAGTACAAACTATTACAATAGCTCAAGAGATGTTATTTATCGAGTCCAAGATTACGATTGAAGGAGAGCTTACCGATACGAAGTCGCCGGTCGTTCTCGACACTAAGGTACCAGCAGGTCCCTCTCTCGCACACTCGGACTGTTCGACGTCGTACCAAAGACAAAATTGTTTTTCAAAATTCGCACGCTCGCGAGCTATCGTCCCAACTTCGCTCTATTATTCGGCCCTTAACGCTTATTCTTGACGCGCGTCAACGTCTGCCTCGAATTTCTCGATAGTCGAAAGTAATCGAAACTCGCTCGCTTGTACTTGCCAATATTAATGCGCTTGTAAAACCTTTTCGCAGGTTACTTAAACAGGTACCTGCTTCTCAAAGTATTACGCTAAAGTTTCGGTTAAACATTCGGCCAATTATATGTAGATTTTTCAATTAGATTTTCAAATTAGATGATTGATAGAAGCTCGAGGTGTGGAAGGTCCTGTCATCGGTATCGTGTAACGTAACGGAGTGGTGGGGGTACCCTGTGGAAAATCCATGTCAAAATGTTGTTTGGAGGCGACAATTATTAACAGCTCCACTTTCCTCTCTCGTTCCCTCGGTTTTGACATAAAAAAAATACAAAAACAATTCCTAGAAATGAGTAAAAAATTTGGTTTTCTATGGTATAGCCTAGTGGAATTCACGAGTAGTGGCCGAAGAGCACCGTGCGCGCGAGAGACCGCTTGACATCCTTAAAAAAATCGAACCTTTTGGGACGCAACAAAAAAAATACGCGTCACAAGCTATAAAAAATTGTTCTCGTAGTTCAATGCAAATCCAGAAGATGGCGCTTTGTCGCCATTTCCTGGATTTGCGTTGAACTACGAGAGATGGCGACAGAGCGCCATCTCCTGGATTTGCGTTGAACTACGAGAGATGGCAACAGAGTGCCATCGACTGGATTTGCATTGAACTACGAGAACAATTTTTTATAGTTTTTTTTCGTTGTTTCAAAAATTACGATCTTCACAGTAGTAAAAAAGTAATTGAACAAACCAGTTCGGTTAACCGGTGGGATCAAAACCTTTTCGATCAAAGATTTGTTGGTTTTCCGAAAATTAGCAATTGTGACGTTGTTACGCACAAAACTTTTCCAGTAAATTGCACCATGTCAGCTTTGACAGCCTCGATTCATTGACGACATAAAAAAGCCTGCAAAGTAGAACTTTTCAAATTGCTTCCTTATTATTTTTCGCTTTTTACGAATCCACCTCTATGAGGAAATATGTTAATCTAATTTGGCTTCCTCGTAGAGGAAGCTTTATAAAAAACGATAAATAATGAGGACGCAATTTGGAAAGTTCTACTTTGCTGAGGCTTGTTTACGCTCCAGACATTTTTCTAAAAATTCAAAGTGTCAAAGAATTTTAACCGTGTAACCAATTTTTTTCAAATTTGTACCAAAACCTTGTTTCATAGTAGACCATATCTGGACCAAATTAGAACCCGTTATCTAGTAATTTGCACGAGCCAGCGCGAGAATGAGATTTTTCGCAAAATTCTAAATGCCATAAAATTTTTACGGTTGGATAGACGGCGTCAAATTTGTACACAAATGTTTTTCGATGATAGTCCATATGTGAACAAAATTTAAGATCATTTGTGAAAAATTTTAAAAAAAATTCTTTTTGTGACGGCATTTTTTTTTTCTTATTCATCAAAATCGAAATTTACTGAAATATCGATAGTTCCTCTTAATAAATTCATCATTAACAACCAAGAATCGTGAAATTATGTCGAAAATTGCAGTCGGATATCTCAGAATTTACAGGAGATGAAATCTTTGAAGCCATTTTAAAAAAATTGAAATTGCAATAAAATTATAACCACCCTATCGATTCTCCCCAAATTTAGTACACATCATGTTTTGATGGTAGTCCTTTTGTGTACAATATTTCAACCCTATTTCTAAACCACTTTTCTCGACGTTTTAGGCCATTCTGAGTGTCCTGACATGAAAATCTCGAAAAAAAAACATTACATGAAATCAAAGTTTCCTCTATGAGGAAGCAAAATTGATTAAATAATAGATCGCGTTTGAATTAATGTGAATTAATGGTGCTTTAGTGTCTCACTAAGAAAGCTTAACGTGTATTACATCGGGTTCCGTTGTCCTCTGATTACACACTTATGGTAAGAAGCATTTTTTTTAATTCTCCCTCTCACCATTGAACCATCTTGAGTTTGCAGTTTTCTTTAAAAAACAATATCACTCAGGTCCCCCGTATCTGTTGAATAAATGTTTCTATAAATATATATTTTTTTAATTTGGAAAATGAATAAACGGTCATTAAAAGCATACTTCGTCTTATATTTGGAATTGCGTAAGATTATGAAACCGTGGAATAAATTCACTGATGATTATAGGTAGAACACGAATACAACGCTACAGACAACGAGAACAAATTCAACGTTTCCTTTGTTATATCGTGAGCGGTACCACGGAAGCTTTCTGCATTTGCTTTTATTTCTGTGCATTTGATTAATCTTTCGCTAGTGAAATGGCTATGAATTATACCAACGCGGAATACGCCGAAATGTTAATTTTGTATGGGGCACATAATAGAAACGTGAACGCAGCTGCTCGTGCCTTCGGAGAGTTGCACGTTCGACATCCAGACGCAAATGTTATACGTAGTCTTGTTAGACGGACGACAGTGGAAAACCAACCTCTTGCACCGCGAAGAGGCATCGATGGTGGTCGACAAAGAGCGAGACGAAGTCCTGAAGCTGAGGATGAGATTCTGGAATTGGTTGGGGCTGACTCTAGTACCAGTACACGGTGCATATCAGCAGAATCAGGTTGCAGTTGGATGACGATGCATCGTGTATTAAAAGAAGCTGGCCTCTACCCTTTTCACATTACGAGAGTGCAGAAGTTGCTCCCGCGAGATTACGCTGCTAGATTAGAATTTTGCCAGTGGGTACTCCAAAAATACGTTGAAGATCCACATTTTTTGGAAAAAATATTGTTTTTCGACGAGGCCTTTTTTGGCCGCCTCGGCACGTGGAACACTCATAATTACCACCAGACGAGCGTTCAAAACCCACAGGCAACCGCTGAAGTTCGGTCGGTGCAAAGGAGATTCGGTGTCAACCTGTGGGCCGGGATCTTGAACAATCGCGTCGTAAGTATATTGACAAATAAATAAATAAATAAATAATCGAAACATGCGTTAGAGACTCGAATACGCGTACGTAGTGTGGTCAGTGCCTCCTGGTCTAACCACTGACTTCGCGATCAATAGGCGAGGATAGAGTATCGATTTTACAGATTAGTCAGTCGCGATCGAACGCGCGAATAATAAGGAACGGACCGATATACATAATACGAGCGAGAACGGAAAACGTAACGGACGAGAACGAAAAACTTAACGAGCGAGAACGAGAAGAGCTCGAGCGAACCCAAAGATTATTACGAACGTTATACTTAGACAATAATTTAGGCATAAGTGAGAGAGTAAAACTTAAACCTTTAATATATATCTTTCGCACGCGTGATAGCTCAAATATCTTCAATTACCTCCCCGTTAAAGTGCCATTCCTGAGCGTGGAAGAGAGATCTACGATCCCTCTCGTCTACGCAAAACAATCTTTACCACATGTTCTGTTTAACTTCAGATCGGGCCGTTTGAATTGCCCAACAGACTCAACGGCGAACTCTATTATAATTTCCTGAGACGGCAGCTCCGCGAGTTACTTCGCGTCGCCGGAGTACCGCAGGAAGAGATCGACGAAATTTGGTTCATGCAAGACGGAGCTCCAGCTCATAGCACCCGAGCGGTTCGCAATCGGCTTACGGAGTGTTTTCACGAACGGTGCATAGGACGAGGTTTGGCAGTGCCATGGCCAGCGCGTTCTCCGGACCTAAACCCATTGGATTTTTTTCTCTGGGGTTGCCTCAAAAATTCTATTTATGAGAAACCGGTAAATGATATCCGAGAGCTCGAGCTGAAAATCGACGACGCAATACGCTCCATCACGCTTCAGAATCTAGAAGATTGTCGTAGAAATCTCCTCCTCCTCCTCCTCCTCCTCCTCCTCCTCCTCCTCCTCCTCCTCCTCCTCCTCCTCCTCCTCCTCCTCCTCCTCCTCCTCCTCCTCCTCCTCCTCCTCCTCCTCCTCCTCCTCCTCCTCCTCCTCCTCCTCCTCCTCCTCCTCCTCCTCCTCCTCCTCCTCCTCCTCCTCCTCCTCCTCCTCCTCCTCCTCCTCCTCCTCCTCCTCCTCCTCCTCCTCCTCCTCCTCCTCCTCCTCCTCCTCCTCCTCCTCCTCCTCCTCCTCCTCCTCCTCCTCCTCCTCCTCCTCCTCCTCCTCCTCCTCCTCCTCCTCCTCCTCCTCCTCCTCCTCCTCCTCCTCCTCCTCCTCCTCCTCCTCCTCCTCCTCCTCCTCCTCCTCCTCCTCCTCCTCCTCCTCCTCCTCCTCCTCCTCCTCCTCCTCCTCCTCCTCCTCCTCCTCCTCCTCCTCCTCCTCCTCCTCCTCCTCCTCCTCCTCCTCCTCCTCCTCCTCCTCCTCCTCCTCCTCCTCCTCCTCCTCCTCCTCCTCCTCCTCCTCCTCCTCCTCCTCCTCCTCCTCCTCCTCCTCCTCCTCCTCCTCCTCCTCCTCCTCCTCCTCCTCCTCCTCCTCCTCCTCCTCCTCCTCCTCCTCCTCCTCCTCCTCCTCCTCCTCCTCCTCCTCCTCCTCCTCCTCCTCCTCCTCCTCCTCCTCCTCCTCCTCCTCCTCCTCCTCCTCCTCCTCCTCCTCCTCCTCCTCCTCCTCCTCCTCCTTCGATAGCACCAGGACTAAAGACAGGTCCCTCTTCTTCCCACGCGGCCAAAAGTTTATAATCATTCGACAACAGAACGCTTTGTAGTACACGTTGAGCTTTGCGTAAACTTCGGTTTCTCTTAAGGGAGCCACTAACACGACTCTGCATTTGATATTTTATTTCCTTTAGACGTTGGTTCAATTGTGCAAATCAATTACAAAATAGAATCGCACATTCAATGACCGTTCATCCATTTGCTTCATGGTTTTTATTTTCTGCGGGATATCGTTTTCTCAAGAAAATCTCAAACTAAAGATCGTTCGATGGTGAAAAGTTCAATTTTAAAAAATATATAATTTTCACCGAATTTATAGACACTCGACAACAGAGCGCTGTGTAATACACTTTGAGTTTTGCGGAAACTTTTGTTGTTCTAAAGTGAGAAACTAAAGCGACACTACAATTATCATTTTATTCCCTTTAGACGTTGCTTCAATTGTGCAAATCAATTACAAAAGAGAATCGTACATTCAATGGCCGTTCATCCATTTGCTTCATAATTTTTCTTTTTTCCCTTTGTGATTCATAGAAACAATGATACAACCGATATGCGTAACCTGCGGGATATCGTTTTCTCAAGAAAATCTCAAACTAAAGATCGTTCGATCGTGAAAAGTACAATTAAAAAAAAATATAATTCTCACCGAATTTATAGGCACTCGACAACAGAGCGCTGTGTAATACACTTTGAGCTTTGCGGAAACTTTGGTTTTTCTAAAGTGAGACACTAAAGCGACACTACAATTAACATTTTATTCCCTCTAGACGTTGCTTCAACTGTGCAAATCAATTATAAAACAGAATCGCACATTCAATGGCCGATCATCCATTTGCTTCATAATTTGTCTTTTTTTCCTTTTGTGATTCATAGAAACAATAATACAACCGATGGCAATACGTCAGTTCTACAGAACCCATCTCTACACAGACCCATCTGTACACCATTTTTTTTACACGCGTTTAATTGAGCACAACGAAATTGTACACAACACAAACTTGACAAAGCGGAATTTAAAACGAATAACCTTGTCACGACGAAACCTTGCAGAAATTTAGTTCGACACGGAAAAATTGATCACGTCAGTAATCGTTATGACAAAACTTTGCACAGCATACTCTGGGCACCATCAATCTGCTCACAGCACTAGTTCGACACAACAAATTTCTTCGTAGTACAAGATCGAAATGGTAAATCTCGACACGGCACCATTTTGTAACGACAAATCTCTACACAACGCCAGTACGGCCCGGTAAAGTTTGCCACGACGAACCTTCGACACGACACAAGTTGTACACGACGATGTTCTACACAGACCCATCTCGAAACCGACGCTAATCTTCCGATGGTAAATCACACTCCCACTGCAATTGACGAAAACTCTGTCACATATCTATTTTGCCGGCTCAACGCAAAATTGCCAGTCGGTAAATATATTATCTGATTTACCATCGGAAGATTAGCGTCGGAATCGAGATGGGTCTGTGTAGAGATGGGTCTGTGTAGAACATCGTCGTGTACAACTTGTGTCGTGTCGAAGGTTCGTCGTGGCAAACTTTACCGGGCCGTACTCGCGTTTTGTAGAGATTTGTCGTTACAAAATGGTGCCGTGTCGAGATTTACCATTTCGATCTTGTGCTACGAAGAAATTTGTTGTGTCGAACTAGTGCTGTGAGCAGATTGATGGTGCCCAGAGTATGCTGTGCAAAGTTTTGTCATAACGATTACTGACGTGATCAATTTTTCCGTGTCGAACTAAATTTCCGCAAGGTTTCGTCGTGATAAGGTTATCCGTTTTAAATTCCGCTTTGTCAAGTTCGTGTTGTGTAGAATTTCGTTGTGCTCAATTAAACGCGTGGAAAAAGAAATGGTGTACAGATGCTCGTGTACAGATGGGTGTGTGTAGAGATGGGTTCTGTAGAACTGACGTATTGCCCAACCGATATGCGGAACCTGCGGGATATCGTTTTCTCAAGAAAATCTCAAACTATAGATCGTTCGATGGTGAAAAGTTCAATTTAAAAAAATATATAATTCTTACCGAATTTATAAACACTCGATAACAGAGCGCTGTGTAATACACTTTGAGCTTTGCGGAAACTTTGGTTTTTCTAAGGTAAGACACTAAAGCGACACTACAATTAACATTTTATTTCCTTTAGACGGTGCTACAATAATGCAAATCAATTTCAAAAGAAAATCGCACATTCAATGGCCGTTGATCCATTTGCTTGATAATTTGTCTTTTTTCCTTTTGTGATTCATAGAAACAATAATACAACGGACATGCGGAAACTGCGGGATATCGTTTTCTCAAGAAAAACTCAAACTAAAGATCGTTCGATGGTGAAAAGTTCAATTTAAAAAAACATATAATTCTCACCGAATTTATAGACAATCGACAACAGAGCGCTGTGTAATACACTTTGAGCTTTGCGGAAACATTGGTTTTTCTAAAGTGAGACACTAAAGCGGCACTACAATTATCATTTTATTCCCTTTAGACGTTGGTTCAATTGTGCAAATCAATTACAAAAGAGAATCGTACCTTCAATGGACGTTCATCTATTTGCTTCATAATTTTTCTTTTTTCCCTTTGTGATTCATAGAAACAATAATACAACCGATATGCGTAACCTGCGAGATATCGTTTTCTCAAGAAAATCTCAAAGTAAAGATCGTTCGATGGTGCAAAGTTCAATTTTAAAAAATATATAATTCTCACGGAATTTATAGACACTCGATAACAGAGCGCTGTGTAATACACTTTGAGCCTTGCGGAAACTTTGGTTTTCCTAAAGCGAGACACTAAGGCGACACGACAATAACATTTTATTCCCTTTAGACGTTGCTTCAATTGTGCAAATCAATTACGAAAGAGAATCGCACATTCAATGGCCGTTCATCCATTTGCTTCATAATTTGTCTTTTTGCTTTTTGGGATTTATAGAAACAATAATACAACCGATATGCGGAAACTGCGGGATATCGTTTTCTCAAGAAAATCCCAAACTAAAGATCGTTCGATGGTGCAAAGTTCAATTTAAAAAAAAATATAATTCACACCGAATTTATAGACACTCGACAACAGAGCGCTGTGTACTACACTTTGAGCTTTGCGGAAATTTTTGTTTTTTAAAGCGAGACACAAAAGCGACACTACAATTAACGTTTATTCCCTTCAGACGTTGCTTCAATTGTGCAAATCAATTTCAAAAGAGAATCGCACATTCAATGGCCGTTCATCCATTTGCTTCATAATTTGTCTTTTTTTCCTTTTGTGATTCATAGAAACAATAATACAACCGATATGCGGAACCTGCGGGATATCGTTTTCTCAAGGAAATCTCAAACTAAAGATCGTTCAATGTTGAAAAGTTCAATTTAAAAAAATATAATTCTCACCGAATTTATAGACACTCGACAACAGAGCGCTGTGTAATATACTTTGAGCTTTGCGGAAACTTTGGTTTTTCTAAAGCGAGACACTAAAGCGACACTACAATTAACATTTTATTTCCTTTAGACGTTGCTTCAATTGTGCAAATCAATGACAAAAGAGAATCGCACATTCAATGGCCGTTCATCCATTTGGTTCATAATTTGTCTTTTTTCCTTTTGCGATTCATAGAAAGAATAATAGAACCGATATGCGGAATCTGCGGGATATCGTTTTCTCAATAAAATCTCAAAGTTCAGAGAGTTCGATGGTCAAGAGTTAAATTCAAAATGGCGGCCATGGGAGACCATAGTAAGCTGTTACTTTTCCGTTGACGCTCAAACAGGCAGATAATTTTTTCATAAATACTAAGAATCCAAGACACAAAAATCAAAGTTTTTCTAAAAGTACATATTAGTAGTCGTAATAGTACGTAGGGATTTTTTTTAATCAATTTTTAAAAAATGTAGCACATTTGAAAAAAATTTCGGTTCTGATTTTTTCAAATGTGCATCACTTTTTTAAAATTTGATTTAATAGAAAAAAACCCCTCTTACTACCACGCCTACTAACATGTACTTGAAAAAAAAAACTTTCTAGAGATCATCGTGCACGAGAAAACTGTCCGCCCGTTTGAGCGTCATCAGCCAAGTAACGGCCTACTAAGGGCTCCCATGGCTGCCATTTGAAAAAAAAAATAATTTTTTTTTGCCTTTCAATAATTGTATAATTAAGTTCTTCAAACGAATTTTTCATTTCCCTTATCATTTTTCCACAAAAAATCGTCAGTATCTGGAGTTGTGTTACCCCTTAGAAGTCGGTTTTCGTAAGATATTGCACTTTCAAGAAAACCGTAAATGGGCTTTTGTTGAATCGCTCAAATGCCCAAAAAAACATAATTAAAAACAAACATTTTTTATCAAGCGATGTTCTACGGTAATTTGAAAGCGCAACACCGAATTTTTAATTACGAATGTATCAACGTTCGATCAACAACGTAATCTAATTTAATTGTACAAAAACCAGTGTTTGTTTTTTGAAAATATTCACACAAGTCACCTCTGCGAGTAATGTTGGAAGAGAGTAAACTTTGTGAAAAATGCAAACTTTGCACGTTTGCTTTAAATAGTAAAATTTACACGTAAATGTCAACTCTACACGTAAATTATCTGCAAATAAAATTATCTATCATTAGTTTTATCCATATGTACTGAGGATTTCATCCAGACGCATTCGAGATATTCTTTTTTCCAATGTTTCACGTAGTCTCAAGAGCTGTGCTCCGATACAACAATGGACTATCGACCACTGTGACACGTCTGCTGCAACTTCGGCCAGAGCTAAGATTGAAAAAAACAAAATGCTAACGCCGCTTGCACTCAAGCTTCCCGGCGCCACGAAGCTGTGTGTGTGCGACGCCGAGTCTAACGGAGCGCTCTGATTGGCTGAAACTTCACAGGTGCATTCAGGTGGTCGCCAACTACTTCTGTGCCTCAGGAAATGCATAAGTTTTGGGACACCCTGTATAATAATTTTCATAGTAAATTCGAATAATGTTGATTGTCCGTTTGCATACTAATCAAAAACGCTTTGTTTTCATAACATTTTTTCCCTCAGAATAGTTTTAGTAATCTTTTCTTTCAAGACATTTTTAAAAATGTCTAAAAATGGCATGCTGGTACTAAAATGCGGCATGTATGGTGCTAGAATAATCTTATTTCAAAAAATTTTGACATTACTAAAAATCGGAAAAATTTTTAAAAAATCCGCGTTCACATAAATAATTGTTTGACCAATCGCTTGTAGTAAATTAATTTTTTTTTCTATTTTTTCATGATTTTTTTAAATCAAAGAAGCTTAAAAAATATAAGAAGAAAAATTCTGCTCACTTTGGCTATAAGCTAGAAAATTTTGATATTCAAGAAAGTATTTTTCAAAAATTTTTCAGATTTTTAAATTAGGGCATTCGATATGTCACTTTAAAAAAATATTTAAAAAAAATTGCATACAAAAAAAAATAAAATACAATCTGGTGCATTTGAGGGTCTAACCAACCCTACAAAAAATTTCGAGCCAAATCGGGAAGGTCGAGGGGCAGACCCCGGTCGAATCGGGATGGAATGCCCCATATACAATCACTATTTTACCAATTTTCACATCAAAGATTTACCGGCATGCAAATGTCGAGACTGCTCAAGTCCAAAAGAACCACTGCAACTGAGTGAACATAACCACAGAATTTATTTAAAAAATATGTAACACTTTATTTCAGTTTCTAATTAAATATTTCAAAATCATCAAAAATCCCGACTGACATTTCAATTGCTTCTGCTCATTGAATACTTTGCTCGTCACGTCATAGCTGATTGGCTTTTATTGCATCATGAAATCGGGACCTAATCAATGGTCTAAAGTGTCAAGTGCATAACAAGTGAAAACAAATTTGTTAAGTCTATTGTTAAAGAAAGGGTACATCTGGACAGTTGAGTTCTTTTATCGTTCTAAAAGACTGCACTCGTGTTACTAAAAATGCTATTGTTAGTGCGGTTGAGTGAAATACATACGACAAATTGGTTTTTGACAGCCAAACATGTAGAAATGAAAACATGAACAGTAGTTAATACATTAACGAGTCGCAGTGAAACCTAACAAAGAAACAGGGTTAATTTCAGAATATACATATTGAACATTAAGTTTTAAAAATAAGTTATATATTGAGAATGCATATGCTCTATGATTTTTAACTATAGGTTATGTTCAGTCATATTCCATTGATTGTATATTGATTATCAACGTTCATTGTAATTAAAGTGTACAAATACACTGAATAAATGAAACAATAAAAAACACGCAGGAAATAATGACTACATTATTTTATGGTGTATAATACAAAAGGTTGCAATGATTTTTCATAGAAAAATGTATTTATATTATCATTAGTGTTAAATTTATTCAAACCATATATCTAAATTTTATGGTAGCAGGTAATCACCAATCTAATATTTAAAAAAAAAAAACTAAAAAAAGATATATCTGCATTAAGGTAAATCAGGAGTACACTGCAAATTTCAGCATAATCCTTCCGCTCACTGCAAAGATTTGGACGGGTACACAATTTTCACCTGAATAGTGCCATTTATTTAAGGTAAATTCCTATATTAATAAATAGAAAATTTCTTATGATTCATGGGTATACTACTCCATGCTAGATTAAGAAATGCTGCGAATTTCATCTTGGTCGGTCTCTTCAATCCAGAGCCCCTGATTCATACGGGCGTCCGGGTAACAAAATCATCTCAAAACATAAAAATACTAAATAATAAATTTCATGTATTCTGTTGCACCAAGAATATGTATTTGATTTTGTTTAAGCGATCTGCTGTAAAAAGAAATAGATTGATTTATATTACACCAACATTTTCCATAAAAAGGTAAAACAGGCATGTGGAGACCAAATGCAGTAGGCACTTCTGTGCGTTTTTTTAATACGTGAGTGCCTAAAAATGGGTGAACGATGTGAGTTCCATTACTCATTAAAAAAGTAATGGGTGAATGATGTGAGTTCCATTACTCATTAAAAAAGTAATGGGTAGGGGATGTGAGATCCATTACTCATTAAAAAAGTAATGGGGCATGAGCATGAGTTCCATTACTCATTAATAAAGTAATGGGCGATGGATCTCTGCTCCATTACTCATTAATAAAGCAATGGGCGATGGATCTCTGCGCCATTACTCATTAATAAAGTAATGGGTAGTGGATCCGAACTCCATTATCCATTTTTTTTTCGTAAAAAAAAGACATTATCTTCACATTAAAAAATTCACAACTCTGCTTCAGGTTGATATAGCTTATCAATTTCAGTTAGATCCTCGTCATTGATTTCAAATTCATCAGAGAAATTATTACAATCGATTTGTGCGTTTGTAGACTTTTTACCAATTTCTGAAATTATTACTTTAGCTGAACAGACGTTTGTTGATGAACTAGATAATGGTTGTGGATTATTTTAAGCGGATACGAATGCATGAGTTATGCTCTCATACAATAATAAGCATTACTTGGATGTTTAATAGAGAACTAAATTTGAATATAATTGACTTATTTAAAAATGATATTATCAATAATCTAAAAATAAATAAAAGCAAATAAAAATAGATATATTGGCAACAAATTTTCCCTCAACTAATAAACAGTTAGTTGGCCCAACGAAGCCGTTTTTTGCGTGCAAACAAAAAAACGCGAAGTTTCTTCGGCGTCGGTTTTTCTTAACACTATTCGAGATGATGCACGCGGGATTTGAACCCAAGACCGAGCACGCTAACCACTAGACGAAACCGACTATGTGAATATGTCATACTGTAATTCCATAATAGTTCATTTTACGATAACAATAAAGGGAGTAATGCGAGAGGGTGATATATGGTGTGACGAGGCGTTAGTACACGCCCGCATCAACGCGCTGGGCCTAGGGTGCTCGTGCACCGAGGCCTCACGAAAGCCAGCGTAGCAACCGAATCGTTCCTCGTCATGGTAAACTTTAGTTTAAGCGTTATTCGAACGTTTGACTGCCGTGAATATTACACTTACAGGATTCTCGGAATTAGAGCAAAGGGCCGGGGAGACGCTCGCGACGTCGGAAGATGGAAGGAGAGAGACAGCGGAACAACGCGACGATCGACGAAGTCGTTCGATGGCAGGCCGTAACCCCCACCCCGGACATCCGAGGCACGCGTAACCCGGCATAGCGTGCGACAATTATCGAAAAGATTTCAGTTAGCCTCGAGCCGTGAGAGGAGATAATAAGCCTCCGGCGGGTAACTCCAGTTAGCTTCGAGCCGCGAGCAGAGACAATAAGCCTCCGGCGAGTAACTCTAGTTAGCCTCGAGCCGTGAGAAGAGACAATAAGCCTCCGGTGAGTAACTCCAGTTTGATTGGAAAGAGAAAGAATAGAAAGAAGATCGCGCTCGAGCAGTACTCGCGCATCTTCGATAGATTTTGTTACCGCGTCGAGCGTGTTACAACGTGCTTCTGCGAGTCTTAGCGAACCGTGCGCGTGCCGACGGTAACATTAGTGATCGAGGGAATAATAATTGTCCGTGTGGAAGCCGCTTCGCTAGAATTTTCGTGAGAAGCAGAGGTTCGAGAGGGCCGGCATCGCAACGAGGATCGAGGCCAGAAGCGTAGGAAAAGGTAGGCGCACATGGTGCACCATTTTTATTGTCCGCGTCTGTAGAATTCTCCTCGATATTGTCGGCTTCCCCGAGTCGAGGAAAACGGCTCCTCGAATTAGTAGCGTTGCGTGCGTAATAGCCCGCGGATTTTGTTCGGACTCGAGTCACTTGGTGTATTTAATTTGTTACATTGATAATCTCCTTAGTATTGAATAAATTATTGTTTGGTTATTTTGGAAAATAGAACCTCGCGTTCGTTTAATTAATTTTGCATTTGCCTCGAACTGCACCCGTTTCCAGCTAGCCGGTCAACCGGTGAAGAATCAAAGAAGAGTGGTAAGTTTCCCTGGCTTTCCGGAAAATAATAGAGAGTCTGGCGCCCAGCGAAAATAAGTAAATAGTGTGGAAAGTCGGAAATAATAAAAGTGCGTAAAATTCTGGGCGTCGTTATATTTGGTCGGCGCTCCTTGTGAAGTCGCCGAAATACTTCCACGAGGGGCTCGTCACAATGGAACCAATATTTTAAGATGATTATGCCAAGAACTTCGGATTAAAAACCACCGACCTTATAAGACATCTCTCTAGCACAAAAGTGACTTTAACTCAAAATTCGTAAAATCAAAATGGCGGATTTAATATGCAGAGAGAAAAAGCACAAACTGAGATGATTTAGATAAAATTTATTTTTCGGCGGTTTTCGTGGTCGCTGATTACGAAATTCATTTAAAAATGTAAAAAAAACAAAATGGCAGATTCAGTATGACGAACCAAGATGCAAAAACTAAGTTGATGTGCATGAAAGTCGGTATTCAGAGTTTCTTAATGTTGTTGATTAACAACTGGCGCTTAAAATTTGTAAATTAAAAATGGCGGATTCAATATGGAGGACAAAAATGCAAAAACTGACTTTATTTGCATAAAATTTATTTATTGCAAAAAGCATCTTTGTCTGTCACATTTGGATTTTAAAAAAATGCGATATTTGGATTTTATTAAATGCGATATTTGGATTTTATAAATGATATTTTTAATTCGACGACTGCGAATTTGAATTTTTCATTCGTAAAGTTAATATGGTGGGTTCAATAATGTTGGAGGAAAATTAACAATTTATTATGAATTTAAACTTCAAACTTGTAAAATAAAGATGGCGGACAAACAATATTTGAAAAGATTTAAATTCAAACAGTTGATTTTACTGACCTGATATTAGTATTCCAAGAATGCGAAAGTAAGGTTATGTTTTGACACCGGCGTATCCGTGGCAGCGAACGCTGCAAGCATTGTTAATTTGACAGCCGACGAACAATTTCGATTCAAAAGATTATTTGGAATCAGGCGGTATCATTTATTCCTACGGTAACAATCCATAAGTATAATAGGTATGGAACATGATACCTGCCTGAATTATACAGGGTGGCCCATTTGAAACAATCCACCTAAATATCTCCTGAGGGGGCCAAGTGACATGAAATTTTCAGAGACCTAGGTTGTAGGGTTTCGAGGGGGACATTTGATGCATGCATTTTTTTGAGCTTTCAAGGCCATGCTTGCAAGCTGCAAAAGCATAAGGAGCTTTTTTTCAAATGGCAATCCCATTTTTCACCCCAATGAAACTTGTCCGCCTTGATGAGTTGTTTTCAAATATCTCATCATTCATGTCAATTCCTTCGATTTTACTCGAAAAATGCGACGAAAATGAGTTCTCAAACTGAAGATTCAGACTTTCTTAGCATGACCCAGGATGCACCACGTGGAGGTAAAGTCCGCTCGCATCCCTTGCGCAAAAAAAAGGAGAAAAAATAGCGCAAAATGTGTAGAGGTTCATGCGCTCATGAGTTCACGAGTTGTTCAATGTTCCCACCGTTGACTTGCAAGCACAACTCAATTCGGTGGCGAAAATTTATATTTATAATGCTTGCAATAGCCTCCCTGATACGTCTCTGTAAGTCTACCGGAGTGGTCGGCCGATTCACGTAAACAACGTCTTTGACGAAGCCCCACCGGTAGAAATCGAGAGGCGTGAGATCCGGTGATCGTGGAGGCCACAAAATGTAACCACTCCGACCAATCCAACGATTCGGGAACGCATTATTCAGATGATTCCTCACAGCTCGAGCGAAATGAGGTGGAGCGCCATTCTGTTGAAACCACATTCTCTGTCTCGTCTGCAAGTTCACGTTCTCCATCAGTGCTGGTAACTGATTACGCAAGAATTCCAGGTAATTCTGACCGGTGACATTACCATAAAAAAAGTATGGACCTATCACTTGCTCATCGGCGATACCTCAGCACACGTTCACTTTCCAACGATGCTGATGACCAATGTGTTGACTCCAGCGAGGATTTTCCATTGACCAATAATGACAATTGTGTCGATTCAATGAACCAGTACTCTGGAACGTTGCCTCGTCACTGAAGAGAACGTACTGGAAGAAATTCGGATCTTCATTCAGTCTTTGCAAGGCCCAATTACAAAAGTCGACACGATTCCTTCGGTCTTGCGCGGACAATGCTTGAGTCAACGTTATGTGATACGGATGGTAGCGGCCAGATCGGAGGATTCTGTGGACGGTGCTCCGTAGTACACCTAAATCTCGTTCGATTTCTCTCAAACTGATGTGCGGATTCATGTGAATCATAGCGAGAATGACAAGAGTACGAGGATTATTACGATTGATGCCTCGTTGTTGTAGTTGCCGTCGTCGATAAATTCGTGCTCTCCTACAATTTCGTTCAATGTTGCGAATTACTACATGTGTGGGATGACGTCGGCAATTAGGGTACCGTTCTCGATATGTCCGGGCAACGGCTCGATAGAATCCTCGGCACTCTCCTAATACGAGTAAAATATCCACAATTTCACTCGCTGAGTAAATCGTAACGTGTTCAATGAAATTACAGGTGATACTATCTCGATTCTGGTTGAATTGAAACTCTTTCGAATAACAGAATCCTCGAGGTAATGGGGAATTCTTTGTTATTGTTTACATTCCATATGTACGGTTGGTGAATGGATTGGCGGAACAATAATCAACGCCAATACGCATCAAGGGAATGTGAATTTTTAGTTTGATACCAGAACTCATATTCATCGCATTTTTCGAGTAAAATCGGAGGAATTGACATGAATGATGAGGTATTTGAAAACAACTCATCAAGGCGGACAAGTTTCATTGGGGTGTAAAATGCGATTGCCATTTGAAAAAAAGCTCCTTATGCTTGCAGCTTGCAAGCATGGCCTTGAAAGGTAAAAAAATGCATGCATCAAATGTCCCCCTCGAAACCCTACAACGTAGGTCTCTAAAAATTTCCTGTCACTTGGCCCCCTCAGGAGATATTTAGGTGGATTGTTTCAAATGGGACACCCTGTACTTCTGAGTCACACGGGATAAAGTCGGACATGAGGCACTTGTAAGGCAAGCCTAATCAGCGCAATTTCACGGTTGCCTGATCTTATACCTAATACGGCGACCCCGGATTGCGCTGGATCACGCCCCGGTCAGTCGACCTATAATAGGGTTAGTCGTGGCATCGCCGGATCAGTGCCAAGCAGGGGTTTCCATAATAAGGCTAGTCGTGGGATTTTCCGATCAGGGCCTGCCTCTGATAAGGCAAGCCCTGACAGATTTCTACCCAGATTTCTGGGTTGGTACCCATTTCGATTTGGTTATTGCCACTCTATGGTGAGTGAAGGGCACTCTCTAAACAAGTTTAACCAGGTCGTAAGCCACTCGGATAGTTGTCTTAATCTCCCGAAGAGTCAATACTCAAAATAAAACCACGGCCGCCCAAGTAAAAAAATGGTATATAGAGTACATAAAAAATATATTGTGACGTATTTTCCGTGAGCGTAACGATAATCGGAATTAAAACCGCGAGAACTGTCAACTTCGGCCGTCCACCCTCGCTCGCGCATCCGTCAACCCGGTAGGCGCCAGGCAATTTTTGTTCCACCGGTATTAACGAACCGATATGCCCGCGGAATCGAGTGGAACAAGCTCGATCCCAATAAAATCGACAGTCGGAGCATAACTGCCGATCGAGAACACAAAACACAAAAAAGAGAACATTGCTACTTTTTGGAGACGCGTTAGAGAACTCAGCTTAACCCTGATATACGACGTACTATCGAGTACGCGAGAACTATGCAGAATCGCGCGTGTGCGCGAGCGACAGAAATACTGTCCATACGGTAGCTTATTCGAGACTCGAGGCACCTCGGCGGTGTCCCGAGGAATACTGATTCTTTCGAGTAATCATCCGGAGCTCATCATTGTCATTATTTCTATCTTCCAAAATCCCTTTCCCGTGAGCTACTGCTCTCTCTCACTCGAATAATTTCTCAACTATAACGGGAGCGCAATTAATGCCGGTAACTTTGAAAATCTAAACAGCTGCCTCCCTTCGTACTTCACGCGAAAACGGGACTATACTTCACATTTACTTAACACTAGGATGCTCCATCCTACGTCAAAAACTACTTCCTATCGGGCGCCGGATTTGCATCGGTTTACAACTAACTGCAAGACTCATGTCGGCAATTCTCATCTGTCGGGCTGCTCGTTTCGTTAAGCTCTCATCCTCGCGACAGACTCGAATATGCCGAACTTTTCATAACAAAATAACCGACTGAAAAGAAACGAAAAATAACAGAACGAAAAATAATCCGTAACTGAGCCAGTATTCTTGCCGAAAATAATTATTCGAGGAATGACAGCGACGGCTCAACGACAATATCGCCACCAAAATCCTTGTGAACACGATTTCAAAAAATCACGTCACAATATATAGTTTTAAACATAGAATTGGGCATATATATTCTATATAAGCTTTATACGAAATTTATATACAATTTATACATAAACCCAACCTCACAGTGGGTCTTATGTATAAATTGTGTATAGATTCTATATAGAGTTTATGCAGATTATATATGCCCAAATATACAGTATGACAATTTTAGGTGGCCACCCCTTTTTATTGATTGTATGGATTGATTTTGGTTGGTTTAAGGTGTGATCTTTCAACGATTTTATATGAACTTTCTTGTGGAAGAGGCGATTTTTTTCTTAAGTGAGTAGTTTTTAAGGTATAAAAACATTTATCTCGAGAAATGTTCGAAGTTATTTTTCGACAACAAATTCTTGAAGATTATAAAATTAGGGATTCAGAAATAAAGCGAGTTCTACATTTCGAGCTATTTTCGAGGCGAAAATGAAACTTAAAGTTGCTGTGCCGAGCAGCCTCACTCGATTAACAGAAGAAACGGCAGACTCGAACCGACGGCAGCTAACAGTCGCGAATGGGTACACGGCTGTCAATGTTCGGTACTGTTTTCCAAATGTCAGTGAGACACAGAGTAAAAAAGTATGTTTTTGGTGCCCTGTGTCATGACTTGCGAATCTGTCGAAACGATGAGTAACTCTTTCGATTGTCCGATTACGATTAGGGAATTCAGATATATGCAAGTGACTGGCAGAACCGATCTGAATCTCGTTCTTCACTTGAACCGCTGAAATTAATCTCAACATACTCTTGACTCTCTGTCAACTTAAACCGAGAGGTGAAAAAGCTTTAGAGAAAGTTGAGAGAGTATGTTAAGAGTAAGATCAGCGGTTTTAAGAAAAAACTTACACAAGAAAGCCTGGGGCCAGTCCTTGAAAGCACCGATACACATAAATCATAATTTTATGTATGGATCGCTTTCGGGACATGTCCCTAAAACTGCCTTTATACGTATGAAAATATTTGTAAAAATTAAAATTTTTCGCTTTTTTCATATGTGTAAGGGTTGTTTTGGGAAACAGTCCCGAAAACTACCCATACACATATGAGGGGAGGTTTTGGGGACAGTCCTTGAAACGACCGATACATATATGAAACGGATATATGTAAGGATAGTTTTGGGGACTGTCCCCAAAAATGCCGCTACATAACTAGAATTTTGGAAAAAAAGTAAAAAGTTTTTGGGACAGTCCCGAAAGCTGCCGCTTAATTGATTTTCATTGCATTTTTCACAAATTTGAATTTTGTTTCAAATCCTTTGGGGAGATCACTTAGAACAGTTTACCGGATAGTTCTGTAAGGATGAAAATGAGATTTGAAAATGTCCCCAAAACTGCCCCGCCATATATTGTGACGTAACATTCTGCCACGCCACCTGTGCAGAGTATAAGCGGCGACGAGTGTCGGATATACGACATTTGGGCGGCGCACGTCCGCTCATAGAACTTCGGCAGAGGGAAAATATTAATATCTTTTGTTAAGAAGCAACAGTCGTAGTCAATTTTACACGATATCCGAATTATTAATTAGCCATTTTAGAGAAGTTTGCTATCTTAAATTACACATCGACTTCGTTAAACTTTCACTTAATTCCATTGAAACTAATTTTATTAAGACTAAATTATTAGTAAGTAAGTCCGCTCGACCGTAATGTTCCCTATACGACGGAGTCTCACATCATAAACCACCAACCAATGAGGAAGCAGTCTCCGCCTAGCCGCCCAGTTCGTGTCCATCCCGTGTCCGCGGAGCTTGGATGCCTTGGGAGCGCGCCGAAAAATGGCCGAAATATTACCGTGCCATCCGCCTCCCTCAAGACTTAGCAGTCTGGAGCTGGACCATCCCACTGCAACCTGGATCGCTGCGGTGCGGACAACCCTGCGCTCCATTCTGAAAGGGTCTAGGATCGTCAGAAGAAGAGTTTAATTGCAGTATTACACCAAACGTTGTGAGTTCGAACGCCGACGCATCGCTGGCCACGATTTCCCGCATGAGGAACTCCGCTCTCTTTTAATGATGCTACCGGATCCAAGGGGAAGGCCTTCAGGAAGCAGAGCAATTTGTTGCATGAAGAGATTGTGAAGAAAACGTGAGTACGAGCACCGCTGAAATCTTCCACCCAACTGAAATCTTTTCGGTAATTATCGCACGCTATGTCGGGTTACGCGTGCTTCGGACGTCCGGGGTGGGGGTCCCGGCCTGCCATCGATCGACTTCGTCGATCGTCGCGTTGTTCCGCTGTCTCTCTCCTTCCATCCTCCGACGTCGCGAGCGTCTCCCCGGCCCTTTGCTCTAATTCCGAGAATCCTGTAAGTGTAATATTCACGGCAGTCAAACGTTCGAATAACGCTACGAGTTTACCATGACGAGGAATGACTCGGTTGCTACGCTGGCTTTCGTGAGGCCTCGGTGCACGAGAACCCTAGGCCCAGCGCGTTGATGTGAGCGCGTACTAACGCCTCGTCACAGTAGATATACTAGGATTTTATTGTGGCGCGCGCTCGCAATCTCCCCCAAAAAAAGTGGTCTCACCCAAAGGTGCCCCCCACCCAAGGGTGCCCCCACCCAAGGGTGCCCCCCACCCAAGGGTGCCCCCCACCCAAGGGTGCCCCCCACCCTTGCAGGACCTATGTTTTAGGAAAAGGACTTAGATAAGTACGGGTTTGGGGTCTCACAGATCCCCCCGAATTTTTCTAAGACCCTCGATTCTTGACACGCCGGCGGCGGCGGTTCTTTAGGTTCTTTAGATTCTTTAGGTTTTTTAGGTACTTTGAGTTCTCTATGTTCTTTAGGTTCTTTAGGTTCTTGACGGCCCGATTTTTTCTAAGTCCCTCGATTCATGACACGGCGGTGGCGGCGTCCTGCGGCAAGATCTTTTTATAATATAGAGACCCAAAACAAAAATGGTACGCCAAGTTAAAAAAATTGCTTTCAAAAAAATTGCTTACAAACAGAATGCCTTGCAAAAATATTAAACCAAATCCAATATATTAGCCAAGTTAAACTCGCTACAAAAAAAACTTGGCGTCCCAGCGACTAGCTCCCGTACATAGTCCATTGAAGTAAGTGCGGGAGAAAACAATTCCCAATGATATTTCGTGTTTCGTATTACCGAACCTGCAACGTGAGCTCAAGTTGCATATCGTACCTTACTCATTACTTTTATCTAATTTATCAGTTAGTATCCCTACTTTCTTTTGACCTCATTTAATCTAATAATATCTTAATGTATATATAAATCTTTGAAAGATTATTATTCTTCGAACTGTGGGTGCGGTGGGGGTCAAAATAGCGAATGGCTAAAGTAGCGAATTTCTGAATTTCAGAATAATGCCCTGGCAAACAGTGTCACCGACTTTTTAACCGGTGTTTTAAGCAGTCTCGATTAACCCCCGTTTTCACCCAGTTTAACTGACCTTTTAACCGAAATTGTTATTTTTTAAGCGATTTTTACTGGTGAATTAACCGATTGTAACCGACATTCAACCGATTTGAACTGACAATTAAACCGAACGAAACGTTTTTAATCGGTTAAATTGTCGGTTAAAGCTGCTGAAACAGTAGGCTCATCGAGACTTATCTTTCCTCGGTTAAAATGTCGGTTAACTTCAGTTATTTTCGGTTAACACTACGGTGACACAGTTTGCCAGGGTGAACATCTGAATCTAGAATGGCTTTCATTATGAAATTCGCCATTTTAATCATTCGCTATTTTGATTGCTTTGAATAGAATGAGGGTCAAAACAGCGAATGATCCCCCCCCCCCCCCCTGCCCAGGCGGTACCCTTAAAAACACGAATAGCGAATTTCAGGATAATAAACATGGCCGCCTTCGGAATAAATAGAGTAGCAGTAGCGACCGTCGCATCAGGGGTAACAGCCCGTCCGGTCAAGATCAGACAGACAAATCGTAGTGTGAAGGCAACATTAATTTCTTTTTTAACTTGGCGTCGAGTCGCTACCGCGACTCTTGACTGAATCTAGAATGGTCATCATTATGAAATTCGCTATTTTGATTGCTGTGAATAGAATGAGGGTCAAAATAGCGAATGATCATACTCCCCCCCCCCCGCACGCCTCGGGGCTTCGCCCCTCGGCCCCGTCCACGTGGTACCCTTAAAATCATGAATAGCGAATTTTAGAATAATGAACATCGGAATCTAGAATGGCCATCATTATGAAATTCGCTATTTTAGCCATTCGCTATTTTGATTGTTTTGAATAGAACGAGAGTCTAAATAGCAAATGACCCCCCCCCCCGCCCCCCCACTCGCCCTGGCCAAGGGGCGAAGCCATTTTTAGAGGGTCATTTTTAGAGGTCCGTTGTCCTCCCGTCCTTACTTCAATGGACTATGTACGGGAGCTAGTCACTGGGACGCCAAGTTTTTTTTGTAGCGAGTTTATGTTGGCTAATGGACTATGTACGGGAGCTAGTCCCTGGCACGCCAAGTTTTTTTTGTAGCGAGTTTAACTTGGCTAATATATTGGATTTGGTTTAATATTTTTGCAAGGAATTTTGTTTGTCAGCATATTTTTTTGAAAGCAATTTTTTTAACTTGGCGTACCATTTTTGTTTTGGGAAAACATTTTTGGTGTTATTTGCTCTCTTTTTGAAAGTCAAAACGTAATTTAAAAAAATAATGAGAACTCATGTTTTAGTTATATCTGTGTATTGATTAAAAAGTTCATATACAATGAACAGTAAATGAAGGTATGTAGACACTACTAAATGTATCCTGCATGTGTACAAAGAACAGAGGCAGCAATAAGAATTCTACAAGAATTCTCGTCTAACTTTGCAAACTCAAAACATTCAATGAAACCAAAATTTGTATAGACTCGGAATCTCGTAATTTCGTTTTTAACTTGGCGTGGAGTCGCTACCGCAACTCTTGATGATATCAGACTTAGGATGATACCATCATCCAACATCGACGCATGCAACGCTCTCATTGCAAATGGAAGAATACAGTTATAGTACAACCGAAAGGGCATCCTGGGTCAGAGAGAAAAGTGGTTCCGAAAGTAAAGAAAGTGCCACTCCATCTGGTACCATTATCAAACCACCGTCTAAATCGTTGACAATCACGTCCATCCATCTAGAAAAAACATAAACATCTGACTCATCGAAATTTCTTATACTTCATTCCTCCAAAATCTAGTCATTCGGCTAATTTTTTGCACGTATTCAGTAGAACTATTGAGTAGTTCTTCAATTGTAAACTATTGTATAGTTCTAGCCGCAATAGTTCCTTCTAATAGTGTACTTTTATCTCAATAGTGTAGTTCAATAGTTTCTCCCAATAGTCTGCCAATTTAACAATGGTTTATAGTTTAAGGGGAAGGAGTCAGGTAAAAAAAATTGATTTTGTAAATTCAATATCATCCAAATCCTGTTGCATATAAAAATGCCCAATGCACTATATTGTTGGTGCTCGATGAAAGGATTTTTTACTGTCGTCTGACTTGCATATGCTTTTCAATATTATCTTAAGCAAAGTTCTTAGGTTTTCCATTCTGCGCATGATTCACATGAAACTACTAGGCAGATTGGAATGGTTGACATCTCATTTTCTTTTTCATGAAAAGATACACCGGCTAAATGGAGCAAACTATTTTTTTTTTCATTCTGAAAGCAAAGTTAACCACTGATTTAGAAAATAGCATAACATTTATTTATTAATAATTGTGTCACTGAAAAAATATCACCTTTTATTAACATTTGCTTTATTTAGCCGGTGTATCTTTTCATGAAGAAGAAAATGAGATGTCAACCATTCCAATCTGCCTAGTAGTTTGATCTGAATTAGAGTTGTGAAATTTTTAATGTGAAAATAATGCATTATTTTTCACGAAAAAAATGGAGTATGGAATTCGGATCCACTATCCATTACTTCATTAATGAGTAATGGAATTCGGATCCACTACCCATTACTTTATTAATGAGTAATGGAACACACATCCATTACCCATTACTTTATTAATGAGTAAGCTACCTCTATGAGGAAGTATGTTATTCCATTTTTAGTTTCCTCACAGACGAAGCTTTGTAAAATGCGAAAAATAATGAGGAAGCAATGTGCAAGGTTCTACTTTGCATCCTTGTTTTAATTAGATAAATATACATGTTGTGGATTCGCTTTTCTATTTCGTTATTATTAGAGCGTTTCCAAAAGTGAATGTGATAATGTATATTTTTAAAAATAATTCAACATTCCATAAAATCAAAAATTCCATACCGTTCGTCACTAAATTATACATATATAATGGCTGAATATTGTTTCATTTATATACAAAATTTGAGCTCGCTATCTGAAGTTTTGCAAAAGTTACAATAGAGCGATAATGTCAATTTGTTGAAAAATTCAAAACATCATAAAATTTTAATGGTTCAACCGATCTTAACCAAATTCAATAGCGATCACCGGCGTATGAAAGCTCACATTCCAATTTTAAGATCAAAATCTCGAAAATTGAAAGAGTTATCGCGTAATCAGACATTTTTCAAAAAATTAAAAAACGCGTAATAATTTAACGATGAAGTGGAGTTTAACAAAAATCTGTAAAATGCTTGATATCTCAATGCATTCCCGAGTTATAAAGGTTTACATTTTTCGATCGTGTAACATACACACACACACACACACAATACATACAGACATTTGTTTCTAAATCACTTTTGTCGACGTTTTGGCCCATTCTGAGTGTACTGACATGAAAATCTCGAAAAAAAAAAAATTTCATGAAAAAGCTTCTTCTATGAGGAAGCAAAAAGTACTGGGTGATGGACCTCTGCTCCATTACTCACTAATAAAGTAATGGGTGATGGACCTCTGCTCCGTTGCTCATTAATAAAGTAATGAGTAGTGGATTCGAGTTCCATTATCAATTTTTTTCATAAAAAATTATGCATTATTTTCACATTAAAAATTTCACAACTCTGCTTTCAACTAACTTCTAGCTTTTGACTGACTACTAACTTTTCACCAACTGATGACTACCTACTAACTAACTTTTAACTTTTAAAAGTCAGAAGTTAGTCAAAAGTTAAAAGTAACTAAAAAGTTAGTCAAAAGTTGGAAGTTAGTATAAAGTTAGTCAAATGTTAGAAATTAATAAAAAGTTAGAAGTTAGTCAACAGTTTGTCAAAAGTAAGAAGTTAGTAGTTAGACAAAAGTTAGTCAAAGGTCAAAAGTTAGAAGTTAGTTGAAAGTTAGTCAAATGTTAGAAATTAGTCAAAAGTTAGAAGTTAGTCAAATGTTAGAAATTAGTCAAATGTTAGAAATTAGTCAAAAGTTAGAAGTTTGTCAAAAGTTAGAAATTAGTCAAAAGTTAGAAGTTAGTCAAAAGTTAGAAGTTAGTTGAAAGTTAGTCAAATGTTAGAAATTGGTCAAAAGTTAGAAGTTAGTCAAAAGTTAGAAGTTAGTTGAAAGTTAGTCAAATGTTAGAAATTAGTCAAAAGTTAGAAGTTAGTCAAAAGTTAGAAATTAGTCAAAAGTTAGAAGTTAGTCAAAAGTTAGAAGTTAGTCAAAAGTTAGAAGTTAGTCAAAAGTTAGAAGTTAGTCAAAAGTTAGAAGTTAGTCAAAAGTTAGTCAAGTTAGTCAAATGTTCGAAATTAGTCAAAGGTTCGAAGTTAGTCAAAAGTTAGTCAAATGTTCGAAATTAGTCAAAGGTTAGAAGTTAGTCAAAAGTTAGTCAAAAGTTAGTCAAAAGTTAGTCAAAAGTTAGTCAAAAGTTAGTCAGAAGTTAGAAGTTAGTCAAAAGTTAGTCAAAAGCTAGAAGTTAGTTAAAAGTTAGTCAAAAGTTAGAAGTTAGTTAAAAGTTAGTCAAAAGTTAGAAATGCAACATGTCGCAAAGGACTATTGCTAAGATTTTCAGGTATCCGGATAGTTCGTCTCTGAGAAATCGCCCGTCTATCGCGACCTGTTTTAACCGCAGACTTCTAATGATATTATATTTATTCATTTATTTTTCAATTTTTCGAACGATTTTGCTATTCATCTACGCATTTATTAACTTTTTGAACGATTTTCCGATTTATTTATTTATATATTTATTTATTAAGCAAATTTTTCTAAAGTAATGGGACTATCATATATCCATTACCACGTTCATTACCCATTACTTTAAAAAACGGTGATGGATGTGAGTTCCATCACTCATTAAAAAAGTAATGGGTAGTGAATGTGAGTTCCATTACTCATTAAACAAGTAATGGGTGATGGATGTGAGTTCCATTACTCATTAAAAAAGTAATGGGTGATGGATGTGAGTTCCATTACTCATTAAAAAAGTAATGGGTGATGGATGTGAGTTCCATTACTCATTAAAAAAGTAATGGGTAATGAATGTGAGTTCCATTGCTCATTAAAAAAGTAATGGACAACGGATATGAGTTCCATTACTCATTAAAAAAGTAATGGGTAACGGATATGAGTTACATTACTTATAAAAAAATAATGGGTAACGGATATGAGTTCCATTATTCATTAATATAGTAATGGGTAATGGTTCTGAATTCCATTATGCATTTTTAATGTTATAACCGGCTTCCCTTTTTATTAGGAGGGGGAAGGGGTTAGTGAAAAAATACAGAATAAGCAAGAAATTAATTATAAGAAAAATCACAAAGGTCTATTTAATCACAAAAATCTCAATAACAAACAAAAGAAGAAAAACTCGATAAAATATTTTAACTAAACTAGAAATAATCGAATCTACGGGGAAAAATAGCACTAATTGAATTAAAGGGGAAAAATGGCAATAATGGAATTTACGGGGAGAATGGGTGCCAGCTACGTATCGGGTAGCAACGTTACTTTACCGGTGACGTTTCACGGTCGTTTTAATAATTCCCAAACCAAAAGAAAATAGAGCTTGAAAATAATAATACACGGGCACGGCTAGCTGGGAGAAGAGACGGGTCTCAAGGACGTGAATTCCCGAACTCGATGGCTACTTAATTATTACCTCGGTGTGGCTGAAGGGAGGGGGGGGGGGGGGAAATATTCACTAACAGGGCCAAAATAAACGGAAAAATAATAAGGGGAAATAATACTGGCAAATAATAATGGGAAAATAATAATGGGCAAACTAATAATGGGAAAATAATGATGGCAAATAATAATGGGCAAAACTAATAAAGGGGAAAATAATAATGGGCAAACTAATAATGGGAAAATAATGATGGGCAAAATAATAATGGGAAAATAATACGGGCGAAAATAATAATGGGGGGGAAAAAAAAATAACGCACTAAAAAAATATCGCCGAGGTGGTCGCACTCACCATCACACTACCTCGCACGCAGGAACACTCGAAATAAATACTAATTAACTCTATCGGGAAAAAAATGCCGGGCTCCACGGGGTGGCAGCCGGTTAACGTAATACAAAAACAATAACACTTGAATCCGGAAAAAATATACGTGGCTAAAGGGGCGAAAAAGGGTCTCAAAAATATATTAAAAACTACTCACTCGATCACACACAAACACTCACAATTAGTACCGGGGACAATTTCCCACGGTTACTCTCGAAATAATAGTATATCCTAACGGGACGACGGCCAGGCTCGAAGTAAATCAAAATGTCCTTGGCCTTCTTCCTAGATGTTGTCGGCTCGAGAGCACTACGGCGCGTCGGCGTCGATCAGCGGATCGAGTGTGGCTGGTCAGTGGCGCTCGATCGGTGCTGCGGCGGAGCAGTGTAGCGCAGTTGGACGGTGTGATCGCCGCGGGCTGTTTGACTGCCGCTGGCGATCCTTGTAGTGCGAGTACACTCACGCAGTTGGGCGGCTAACTCCAACATATGTCCACACGAGCGTGGAGGCTACCCGTGTGGTGCGGAGTGTACTCATCAGCTGGCTGTAGATGCTATCCGGGGTCAGATGATTACTCTCCAGCCCACACCCTCCCCACGTCACTCTGCCTAAGCGGCCGCAGTCTCTCTATCTCGTTCTTCCGGGCCTCGTTACTCTTCGTTCCTTAAAACTACGCACACATACCAGGGATATTAATGGGGAGGAGAGAGGGAAAGGGTGATTCCTACACAATATATTAACCTGTACTTAATCTAGAATATAATTAATAACGTAAAAAAAACCAAATATAGGCGGCGTGTGATGACCTTCGAGCCGGCCTACAGGGCGAAGCTTGTAAACAATCTACTTTGTTACAATGTAATGGGTAAAAAAAACGATAATGCATTAAAAAAATAATGCATTATTTCCAACTCTGATCTGAATCATGCGGAGAATGGAAAACCTAAGAACTTTGCTTAAGATAATATTGAAAAGCATATGCAAGTCAGACGACAGTAAAAAATCCTTTCATCGAGTACCAACAATACAGTGCGTTGGGCATTTTCATATCATCGAGTACCAATAATACAGTGCGTTGGGCATTTTCATATCATCGAGTACCAACAATACAGTGCGTTGGGCATTTTCATATATAATAGGATTTGGATGATATTGAATTTCCAAATTTTTTTTTTTAATCTGTCTCCCTCCCCTTAATAGTTCAATAATTCTAATAGTTTTAAATTTTTAATACTTTTTTTCTATGTCGACATCTACAAAGCCAAATCGCTCTTGTCAGCGTAGGATCTGTCGAAACCCTACTGACAGCTACAAAGCCAAACAGCTCTTGTCGCTTGTTAATATTTGAATCAACTACAAATCCGAACATCTTTTGTTAATGAACGAACGAAAATCTATGCAGACACTGATTAAAACAAGGTTAATCACGACAGATACTTACTGAAATGAGGTTAGTCACGGCAGACACTGACTGAAACGATACTCGACTGTAAACGTGGACAGCAATCAGACATTGATGGAAACGAAAAAGATCACACTTTATGATAAAAAATAATCCCATAAACGATAAAGCACTGGGGTCGAGAACGCACTGCGATTGTTGTCAACACTCATTTATCACACACTCATTTATAGAAAAATTAATTAATTTAAGCACTGATTTAAAGTATTAAGCACTGATTTAAAATATTAGGCACTGATCTAAATTTAAATTATTAAACACTGATTTAAAGTATAAAAATACGCGAATTATAAATGTACACTTCGCGTCGAGTCGCTACCGCGACTCTTGATGCTGTCGGTTGTGCAACACGCGCTGACTGACTGAACAGCTGGCGACTATGTGACGTCACACACTGGTTGCTCGCGAGTCGCCACTCGCGCCTGCGCGCGGCGCTTCTATATAATGTATGTATGTGAATACGTGAATCGAGATTGTGTGAGTGCGTTAAATACGAAAAACTTTGAAAAGACCAGATATCAGCGATAAATGAACCGATTTTCTTGTGACAGGTCTCATTCAAAAGAAAAAAAAATAGAAAATATTGATCATGATACACTTTTCGTTCGCGACATGTGGTCAGAGATAATACGTTGGCAAATATAGGTTGGGACATTTAAAGTTGTGTGAGTGCGGCCGTACGGGAAGAACATAAAATCGCTCGGCGAGAATTACTAAGATGCCAGATATCAGCATTAAAGAAACAGATTTCCTTGCCGCAGGTCTTATTTGAAAGAGAAAAAAAAATAGTGAACCTGACACATCTTTCGTTCTCGACGTGTGGTCAAATATAATTCGAGTTATAATTTGAAAATGGCCGGTGAGTGGCTGCCTTCGGAATAAATAGAGTAGCAGTAGCGACCGTCGCGTCAGGAGTAACAGCCCATCCAGTCAAGATCAGACAGATAAATCGTAGTGTGAAGGCAACATTAATTTCTTTTTTAACTTGTCGTCAAGTCGCTACCGCGACTCTTGATATATATATATATATATTGTAACGGTATTTCTTTGTTTACATCTTCGCACTTGTTGCCGATGTACGTGCGAACCGTGCATCGAAGATGCTATTTTCCGTTTGTGCGCCGCGTGCTCGATTGTTCGGGAAACAGGTGACGCAACCGTGCCAATAGCAGCCATGATATTGGTATACTACGCGACGATCATCAAACTCCAGAAAACCGGCTGGATTACTTCCCGACCTATCTCTCGTTCAACCCAAAGGAGCCAGTCGACGGCTTGCTGCGAATGCGCTCCCGATCGTCTATACCCGCCGGCAGGTATAACTCCTATTGTTTTAGCACTGAGAAAGTTACGTCGATACACGAGTGAGCAGGCGGAGGCTATCGTCACAGTCCTCATCCGCGTCTTCCTCCTCGTCCACCTCCTCCTCTTGTTCCTCGTCGAGCTCGAGTGACTCTAAATCCTCCAGGCGATTGAGGGTGGATGCATCGGAGTCGTCCTCATTCGACGAATCCGATGGATGGTCAACGTCCATTCCCACAAAAGGCCGTTCGTCGTTGTCCTTGCGGATTTCGGCGACGACCTCGATACTCGAGACCGATCCCGAACCGGAGCTCGACGACGTCGACGCACTCGATCCCGACGCCATCTTATCATTGTCGCGTTCATTCCTTGCGAGGAATCTTAGCGGGAAAATAAAAATATAAAATTAAGAAAATTTCATAAAACAATATAATTGTTAATAACAAATGTAAATATTTATTTTATTACTTACCATTGATAATGTCAATTCCAGGAACGAGACGTCGCAACGGTCTATGAAAAAGACCACCACACAACGATAGATCGTCCCAGACACAGCGTTGCGACAGGTATGACCAGTCAAAATCTCCATTCTCATATGCCTCGATTATTAGGTGGCAATTACCCCTCCGAAGCACAACCGCGAACTCCGCTTTCAATTGCGAGACGGTGAAATTCGCGATATTCACGAACCAACGCTCGTTCAAGTACCGCGTCATCCGCGAGTCGCGACTAATAAAAATTCTCGCGGTTAGCCTCAGAGCCTCCATAAGCTTCCTTTGAGGGGTATTCAAAGGCATTTTTGACGATAAACACAAAACGAAAATACAAAAAATAAACTGTTCGACGCACTGTAGAGCACGAGTAGACACAAGAAATTTGTAAGTCGACACGCACACGTCTCAGCACAGAATTAGACAAAAATGTCGGTTTCTGATAGTTAACCCAAATAAGCCCCCACCTACACACCTCGTTACACTCGTTGCGAAAAGTGTGTAAAAAAAGGGAAAAAGGTCAGCAGTTGAAAGCCGGTGCATCGATATATCATCGTTGTCTCAACGGTCACCGCAACCATTGACGCTCGTTATCCGTACCTATTCTTTTACACGACACTACACTCACGCCTTTTTTTTGTAAGTCCATTAATGAGACCCCTGGAGCTGTATCGCTCTAACAGACGGTATTGTCGAAATAGGTTCCGTTTTTTTTTTGCTATTTTTTCCTCGTAGAATACTACGAGCATAGAATGTTTAGAACATTACTATAGACTCGTAAATATAACATTTTGAAGACTATCGTCCATACTAAGCAAAAATTCGGTAAATCGGTCAAGCGTTTACCGTGTTGTATTGTTTTTCGTCTTTAACAAGATCTCCTGTATCCTACAGCGTGTGCTTTGTATACACATACATACACACACACACGCTCATGCATACCCGCGTAGAAAAAAGTAGTATATTCTAGATTCTCGGATAGATTCTCGGCACAATCTCGGTGAGAATCTAGCCGAGAATCTCGAAAATCTCTGTGAGAGTCAACGATGATTCCCGTAGCATGCTTCTCTCAGAGATTCCTGAGATTCTGGAGAATCTATCGCAGATTCTATGCGAGATTCTCGAGAATCTATGCTAGCTTCTTACTGAGATTCTTTGGAAAAACTTTTATTTAAATTGTTATAATTTTTCCTAGATTCATTAAGAGCTTCCAGAGAATTTATCGCAGATACTATACGAGATTCTAAAGAATCTATCCTACCTTCTTACCAAGATTTTTTGGAAAAACTTTTCTTTACATTGGTACAATCTATCCTAGATTCTTTACGAGATTCCGGAGAATCTATCCCAGATTCTTCACGAGATTCCAGAGAATCTATGCCAGATTCTTTTTGAGATTCTCACAGGAGTCACGGAAAATCATATAGAATTTGTCCTCAAATCTTTTCCAAATTCTTTCAAAGGTCTAGGGAAAGCGAAGAGAATCTATCCTTGATTGTTTTCCAGATTCGGGCAAAGGTCTAGAGAAATCGAATAGAATCTATCCCAGATCTTTTCCGAGATTCTATTGCTTCCTCATAGAGGAAGCTTTGTTTTCATGAAAAAAAAAAATTTCGAGATTTTTATGTCAGGACAGTTAGAATTGTCCAAAACGTCCAGAAAAGTGATCTAGAAAAAATTTCCGTATGTATGTATGTATGTGTGTGGGTGTGTGTGTGTATGTATGTATGTATGTATGTATACAACTCCGAAAATTCGAACGACGATAACTCAAGAACGGTTTTGTATATCACGCTCAAATTTGGCACACTAGTGTAGCAGCAAACCCTCTTCAATGGTAGCAATTTTCGACAAAATCTATGCGAAAATTTCGATTTTATGCCGTATTGAATTTTTTGAACAAAGGACGTGGTCACTCTAATTTTCGTAATTTTATGATTGTTGAGAGTTGCTTTAGCCGTTTACGGATGATATGTGGTATGAGGTGCTTCGGCGAATGACGGCTTATGATTTTTTTTTAAATTTTAATTTTTGGTCTACGTTTCACCCTGATCAGGGCCTCTTCAGAACCATTATTTTTATTTTACATTTTCAATCTATGTTTCAAACAAAAAAAAATATAAATAATATTGTGTGTAAAAATATATATAAATAATATTGTTCGTGTTAACTCTGCTTTTTCACTTTTTGTTATTTTAGTTTAATTCCTCTTACATCTTTGCTAACTTACCGATGTTGAGTTTGTGACCTCTTGCTTTATTTACAATTATTATCTGTATATTTGTCGGTTGACAAAATAAATACTGTGTTCCCTTGTGTTGTGGCTTTGGTGTAGTTGGTGACCGGGCTCTCCGGTCTTATAGGTTAAGCCTGTCTGTATGCATGATTCATCATATTGTATTTTGTTCTAATATTTTTCCTGTATGTTGGTAACTTAATGATAAATACCTGTGTTATATGTTCTTTGACGTTTAATACTATGGCTTTTCATTTTGCACTTATATTCTTCCTTTCATTTTTTTTTCTTTTTAAATTTTAACTTTTGAGACCGGAGAGTCCAGTCTCCACGAGGTCACATTTTAAACTACTAGTGAATTTCCCATTTAGGCGGTTTAAATGTGTTCAGTCCTTATTCCTTGACACGCTGGTAATTCGCCGCTACTCTCCCTGACTTATCTTTTCTCTCTACCATGTATCTAATTTAGTTCTTGTTTTATTATTGCCTTTGAATTATTTTACCTTTTGGATTTTATTAAAATCGAATTATGGAGCTATAAATTATGCTCAGATTAGCTACATCCGTTCTATAATTGATTGCGTTTTTTCTGCTTTTATTTTTATCATTTCATTTAATATTCCTTTATAATAACAAGGTTCAATTGTTAATATCTTTGTATTGTCAAAGTCAAAGGTGTGTTTTTTTTCCTTTACATGTTGTACCAATGCCATATGTTCGGACTCTAAGTGATGTAGGCTATTCTCATGTTCATGTAGCCTAGTTTTTAAATATCTTTTTGTTTATCCGATATACGTACCCGTGCAATCTTTGCATGGTATTTTGTAAACCACGTTTGACTTTAACAATACTGGTATCTTATCTTTTGTTGAACCTACTAGATGTTGTATGTTGTGTTTGTTGTTATTTACCATGTTGATGTTATACATTTTTAACATCTTGAATATGTATGGAAAATTGATGAGTCTACTCGTGTCAAATTCTGTTTTGTCAGTTGTTTGATTGTTTTTTGTTCGAATCTTCGTTAGCCTTTTGTTAATGTGTTTTTTTATGAATCCTATGGGATAACAGTTATTTTTTAGCGTTTCTGTGATAAGTTCTATGTTTTTAGCGTGATACGTTATATCAGATAGGTTTATTGCTCTGTCCACCAGCATATAGATGATACCTATTTTCTGTTGTAATGGATGATTAGAAAAGAAATTCATAAAACGTCCCGACCAAGTTGGTTTCCTATACCAATTAGTAGTGATTTTATTATTTGTCCGTGTGAGTGACATGTCTAGAAAAGTAATCATGTTGTTTCTTTCCTTTTCTATTGTGAACTGCAATTTGGGATTATATGAATTAAAGATTTCTAAGGTTATCCATTTCGTGTACTGGTAGTGCAATGATTATATCATCTACGTACCTTTTATAAATAGGTGGGGTGAACTGGTAGTGCAATGATTATATCATCTACGTACCTTTTATAAATAGGTGGGTTGAAATTTAACTTTTCCAGATAAACTTCTTCTAAATCAATCATGACGATGTTTGACAAAATAGGCGCTAAAGGAGATACCATTGGGAGTCCTGAGATCTGTTTGTATATTGTGTTATCAAAAGTGAAATAGGTAGAGCTCATTATTAGTTCTACCGCTTTTATTAATTCCTCTATGGGAAAACAGTTTTCAAACAGATCTTTTCTTTTCTCGATACTCTTTTTTACTAATTCCAATGGAATATTTGTGTACAATGCTGTTACATCAAGTGATATCAATACATGGAAGAGTTATTTTGTCAATTATTTCTTTGAGAGTCAAGCTATCTTTAACATTTGATTCGTGATTTTTTAGTTTTCTACTTATGATTTCGTAATTTTAGTCTATTTGGCTAAATAGTTGATTACAAAAGTAGGTGCACTCAATGCTGTTTGGTATTGAATTTGGCTCGAATCGGTAAAGTGGTTCAGATTTTATGGAATTTTTAATTTTTCAAAAAATTGACATCGCTGTATTGTAACTTTTGCAAAACTTGAAATAGCGAGCTCAAATTTTGTACATAAATGAAACAATGTTCAGCCATTATATATGTATAATTTAGTGATAAACGGGATGAAATTTGTGATTTTATGGAATGTTGAATTATTTTTAATAATATACGTTATCACATTTACATTCGAAAACGCTCTAATAATAACGAAATAACGGAATAACGAAATAGAAAATGCGAATTCACAACATGTTTATTTATCTAATTTAAAACACGATGCAAAGTAGAACCTTGCACGTTCCTTCCTCATTATTTTTCGCTTTTTACAAAGCTTCCTCTATGAGGAAGCCAAAATTGAATAACATACTTTTTTGTTTTAATTATCATATAATGAATAAAAAAGAAAAAAAAAAGATTTTCTGACATCTCGTACAGAATCTGGAATAGATTCTCTAGAATCTCGTGAAAAATCTGGGATAGATTCTCTGGAATCTCGTGAAAAATCTAGGATAGATTCTCTAGAATCTCGTACAGAATGTACGATGAATTGTCTGAAATCTCTTAAAGAATCTAGGAAAGATTGTACCAATTTAAATAAAAGATTTTCCAAAGACCCTCGGTAAGAAGCTAGGATAGATTCTCTGGAATCCCAGGAATCTCTGAAAGAAGCCTGCTGCGGGAACCATAGTGGACTCTCAAAGAGATTCTCTGTGAGATTCTCGAGATTCTCGGCCAGATTCTCACCGGGATTCTTCCGAGAATTTCTCTGAGAATCTCGAACATACTACTTTTTTCTACACGGGTATACGCGCACAATCACGAGTACTCATACTTACCCCTCCGCCGAGCAGGATTCAAATTTCCGCTTTTAGCCGAAAAAGATAAGATTTACGACTTCTTAAAAAATCTCACATCATACAGTTGAGTGATCCAAATCAAGCTTTTAGGAAGGAAAAGATAAAATTTTCCTTTTGAGAGAATTTTAAAAGCCACCCTCACCCCACCCTGCATACCTTTAGGCTATCGTGACACAATTTATGGGTCATAAAAATACATTAGTGGTGGGGAGACTGCACTCAACTTTTCTCGGAACCTAGCAAGATAACCGTTTGCTGTAGATTAAAGCATGTCTGAAAATATAAGGTCCACATAAAAATGGCGGAAGAGTGAGGATCGCTAAATTTTCGCTCCGTCATAAAACTGTGATATTTTATGTACAAGTTTGAATTGTTCTTCGTTGTGTGAGGAAAAGTATCTAGCATGTGCGCCTCGTCAAGTGCATACAATTTTTGTGATTGTAAAGTTCAGTTTCAGAGTGTTTTCTGATAAATATACTCGAGCTATATTCTAGCGCTCGTCTGTGGCCGTTGTAAAGTAAACGGCACATTCGTTAATACTGTCGTGTCCACCTCTTTCGGCCGTACTACTTCAGTAGCTAATTTACTTTATTCAATTTCTGAAAGTGTAGTTTTTCATGTGAGTGCATCGTATATCGCTGGTGCAGTTTCGGAGTGACTATATCTCTATATGTCAAACAGAGGATTCAAATATATACAGCCAATCATTAACTGTCAGGCATCTTGTGGCTTAGTGTGTATGTCGTCTGTGTATATTGTATACCAACATATACTCTCTTATGGTGAACAGTATCTGTTTGACATTTATAAGCTTCACAACCGGCATGTGATGTGTTGCTGCGTGTGTGTGGGCTAATCACATATGTGCGTACATAGTGTATTAGTTTTCGGTTGAGTGGTGATTTCGCTGCTTGCTTGTATATGTGTTTACATCGTTGCTCTTGACGCTAATCGTTCTGCTGAGTCGATGAATTCACCGCTTATTTGCTCCGGTTGTCGAGCGAAGGTAAAAGACTTTGTACGTTGTGTCACCTGCGGCTGTTCCTATCATCGCAGTTGTGCAGCTAAATGTGGTTTGGTGTATGATGATCTCTTTATCTCTAACTGTGCTCACGGTGTTAAATCCAGCCTCAGTATGAGTTCAGAATTGCAAAGGCTCCTCCGATCGGAGCTTGCTAGCGTTAATTTAGGTCTAGCTAGTCAGGTCGAAGTATTAAAGACTGGCATGCAAAACAGTGTGGCGCAACAACTCGAGGAGTTTAAAACGGCATCCAGCAATATGCTTAAAGCGAAAATGGCCTCGATTCAGGTTGCGTTAGACTCTCTTTCAGGTCGTTTCGATGATGCCGTGAATCGGATCGAAGGCTGTGAGATTTCTATATTTAATGATCGCGTGCAACTCAATGATTTGAAGGTTGTTGATTCAAAAGTTGAGCTGCTTGAGGCTGTCGGCTCAAAATCGTCTCAGTCCAGTGACCCTACTTTTGTTGCCGCGGAAGCTGTTGACCTTATGCATCGCTCAAGGAATTTGATGATTTATGGACTTCCTGAGCACTCGGGACTGGATGCCACCGATGGAGACATAAATGCCGTCACAAAGCTAATTTCGTCTGTTGATAATACAGTCTCTATTGTGAGATTATCTCGACTCGGTGTTCGACGTGCGGAGGCGGCTCCTCGTTCCATTAAAGTCGTGTTGCTGGACTCTGAAGTTGCTCTTAATGTGCTACGAAATAAAAAACGTATTGCGGACTCAAATATAAAAGTCATGGCGGACCTCTCCCTTAGCCAAAGAGAGCATCTTCGAGACCTTCGAAAGCAGCTGTCAGAGATAGTTGAGTCTGGTGTAAAATTGAAAACCATCAAGTACGTCAGGTGTATCCCACGGATTGTTGATACTAATGTTGGTCTGACTCAAGCTTCGGGAGGTGCATCGCAATCTACTAGGGTGTTGCCAGCTACAGCGCCACGGCTACCTCTCTCTTCGAACCAAGGAAGAAACACAAATAATACGAAGTTCATAATATCGGTTTAACGGGTGACTTTCATGTTATTGTATTAGTTGAAACATGGTTATCGCCGGATATATCGAACGCGGAGCTGGGCCTGTATAATTACGTCGTTCTTAGACGCGATCGCTCAACAGCATCGAGTGCTAAGTTGCGTGGAGGTGGGGTTTTAATTGCAGTGCATCGATCAATCGCTGCTAAGGCTCTGCCTAACATAGACGTCTCACTTGAGCAAATTTTTGGTTCGGTTCAACTCGCTAGTTTTCGCTTGTTATTGAGTGCTGTATATATTCCCCCGTCTCCGCATATTGATGTATATCGCAGATATTGTGACTCAGTCGAGCAATCACTCCATGTCGCCGGGGATACATACGTAATGCTATTGGGTGATTTTAACATTCCGGGTTTTATAGACTCTCCAGAGCTTATTTTGGGAGACGTTATGGCGGCTAACCCACCGTCATTCGTATTACGCGAACTTATTGCCTCTATTAACCTAACTCAAGTTAACAATGTCGCGAATGACCGCAACAGACTTTTGGATCTTGTTTTTATGGATCTACTCAGCACTGTGAAACCCGCACTCGTTTACATCTCTCCCGTTGACATGCCTCATCCGCCCCTTGTTATTGACTGTCATCCGGAAACATTGTTTGCACTGTGTGATACTGCGGAGGCGCGCTTCATGGACTTTAACAGAGCAGACTACGCGGCGATTGTCAATTATCTCTCTGATGTTGACTGGGATCATCTCTTTAATAATGCGGGAGACGTTAATCTTGCCGTTAACTATTTTTATGAAAAACTGAATTGTGCAATTCGAATACATGTGCCTTTCGTCACGATTCGCCCCTCCACGTTTCCGAAATGGGTTAGTGCCGAGACGCGTATGTTAATCTGCAACAAAAAAGTAGCTCATATGCGTTATAAACGTGCCACGTCCGCTAATCCTATACTGCGCAGGATAACTCGTATAAACTTTACTAAACTTTTAAGTCACTGCGGTCTAGGTGTGTTGCAAGCCTCAATTCGGACTATACAAAATATATTGACGGTGTTGAAAGCACTTTGTTCTCGTCGGAGAGTGCAAAACCTTTTTGGAATCATGTCACTAATGTCAGGAGATGTCCTGGCCTTCCAGCCTGCATGTTTCTAGATGATTCTCAATCAAGCTCGTCACTAGAAGTCGCCGGCTTATTTGCGAGATTTTGTTGTAGCGCATTTTCAAGTCCTCCTAGTGCTGCAGATCTCTCTGAATCTAGAGTCATTTCTGCTATGAACTGCATCAATTTTACTGCGCTAGAACTCCGTGAGTCGGATGTGAGGAGAAGACTTTCCAGTATTGATATTAACAAAGGTATGGGGCCGGATGGTATCCCCCCAATTTTTCTTAGGAATTGTTCCCGTGTTCTGGCCGGGCCACTAACTCGTCTCTTCAACTAATCTCTTTCTACTGGCGTTTTCCCTGAATGCTGGAAGGTCTCCTTTGTCTCACCGATCCACAAACAGGGAAATCCTGAGGACGTTCGCAACTATAGGCCCATTGCTATGCAGTCGTGTTTACCTAAAATTATGGACGCTATGGTTGCGGATGTTCTTTCGAGTGCTTCGGAACACAGCATCATCCCTCAACAGCATGGCTTTTGTAAGGGGCGTTCCACTGTCACGAATCTCCTGTTGTATACTAGCTTCATCTCGCGTCCTATCGAGTGCGGTCATCAGGTAGATAGTGTTTACACTGACCTTTCTAAGGCTTTTGATACCGTAGACCATGGCATACTCTTAGCAAAACTCGGTGCGCTAGGAGTTCAGGGGGTTCTGTTGCAGTGGATCGCCTCATATCTCGCTGGCCGATGGCATATTGTTAAGGTTAGGGATTCTCGATCTGAACCATTCAAAGCTCTATCGGGTGTTCCGCAAGGGTTTCACCTGGGTCCTCTACTATTTGTATTGTTCATAAATGACATCATTGATTGTTTTCACCACTGTTCGTTTCTGCTTTATGCAGACGACCTTAAAGTTTTTAAAGTTATTAATGGCCCTGAGGATGCAATTTTATTGCAAAGTGATATAAATAGGCTATCGAACTGGTGTTCAAGCAATCGGCTGCATCTAAACACGTCAAAATGTCTCGTTATCACTTTTTCTCGGTGTGCCTCTCCATACTGGCATGAGTATCTTATGAGCGGCAGTGTGCTTACTCGACAAACACTAGTGAAGGACCTTGGTGTGTACTTCACATCCCAATTTTCCTTTAATTATCATGCGGCAAACGTTTGCGGGCGCGCTTTGCGGATCCTAGGGTTTATTAGGCCCAACATAATAGATTTTCGTAATCCTACCTCTTTTAAAATTTTGTATTGTGCTCTAGTTCTTCCTATTCTTGAATATGCGTCTGTCATTTGGGCTCCATTTTATTTAGCGCACATTGATGCTATCGAGCGAGTACAGCGAAAAGTCGTGCGACATCTACTCTTCAAATTTGGAGTCAGAGATGGACATTACTTGAATTACCTACACACCGAGTTGAAAATGTCCACCCTTTCGTCGCGTAGATTGAAACCGGAGTTAATTCTCCTATACAGAATTATCCACGGCACAATTAATTATCCTGAACTTCTGGCGTCTGTCATTATATCTGCTCCCATGCATAATGTTCGGAACCACTCAGTTTTTCATATGAATAATCATCGTACGAACTATGGCCATAACGAGCCCGTCATGAGAATGTACCGCGATGGTAATATTGCCTCAACGTTTATTGATTTCTTTAGTCGCCCTTTCTCCGAATTTACACGTTCTGTGGATATTTATGTATCGCTTAGAGAAGCCATGTAAATATATTTTTGTTAATATGACGTATTTAAACCTTTCTGCTATTATTTGTAATTGTTTTCAAGGGCTTGTCCCATCCAATGTAATAATAAATAAATAAATAAATAAATAATACCACAACAATGCATCGATGACGCATATGTAAACCGTTTCCCCCCCACCATAAACTATTTAGTATTATATGGTGGAGAGGGTTCGTAAATGGCATATATAAAAAAGACTGATAACGGAGGGACCACCAGAAAGACCAGTGAGTGGTTCCATACTACATCAAGCATAAATATAGTTAAACTACGCATCGATAAATCGTACTGTAGAGCTCTCTCGCATACGTGTACACGCTCCATTGTCGTTGAAGTACATTTTCGACATGAGTACTTCAGATTTAAGTGTGAACACCATATACCGTATTCTGTCAACTGAAGAGAAGAAAAAATTAGAATCACCACTACTTCTGGGGGCGACATATAATCTCAACGCTTCGGAGAACAAAAAAAGAAGTGTTGGTCTTCAACCACGTGCAAATGGAGAAATTGTACCTATTGTGAAAGTACAAAATAATAACACGTCAGGAGGGATAGTGTTTGAATCTTCGGCGTGGAGTAAACTACTAGACTGCTATGAAGATACAAGTACTCATTTCACGAGTTACAAAAGTTAAGGTTGGAAGAGCGATCGTACCAACTCGCCGCCACTCAAAATCGAGGATTTCGAGGTTTGCTTTACAACAACGTTTGGGTCAAAGACTGTTGTGTTCGACCGTCGACCTGAAGAGTCAACCACCGAGGAAGCTGATAACAATAACGAGAAATCTCAGCTAGACCCTCCAGCACCGAAGAAAAAGAAGAGTCATTATTCACCAGCAGTTGTTATGGAAAAAACATCATTTGGCGGCCTATGCAACGTGACGGTCTGCGTTGAGGAGCGCGTAAGACGACTTCAACGATTTGCCTCCAGTGTCAAGACCTGTATTGATACTCTGTGTGCAGAATTGATTCTTCACATTCCAGCTAATGAATCATCAGAAAACGTAAATGAAGCTCGAGTTAAAGAATTTTTTGCACTAAACGCAAAGTCTTTGCATGACGCTGTACAACACAGAATTGATCCCTCTTTCTACGGTCACTTATTCGATGTAGTGTTCGTAGAACTGAAGGTATTTTGTATTCCATATATCACAAACGAAGTAAAGAAAATGTTAGAAATTAACAAGAAGGCATTGGCTGCAGCCAAATGAAGAAGTTAAACCCAGGTAATGCTAATAACATGCAATGTTTATAATCGAATTCTCTTAAGAATAGTATTATTAGTTTTAGTAATTTGGCTTGGTCTGCGTGTGTGCGTGTGTGTATATATTGTGACGAGCCCCTCGTGGAAGTATTTCGGCGACTTCACAAGGAGCGCTGACCAAATATAATGACGCCCAGAATTTTACACTTTTATTATTTCCGCACTTTCCACACTATTTACCTATTTTCGCTGGGCGCCAGGCTCTCTATTACGTTCCCGAAAGCCAGGGAATAATCTTTCGATATTGTTGTCGTTCTCTTCACCGGTCTACCGGCTGGAAAGGGGTGCAGTTCGGGGCATGCGAAATCAAATACGCGAACAAGTGATTCTATTTGAAATAATCGTAAAATATCAGTTTAATCAGTATTTCGGAAATTAATAATGTAACAAATTAAATACAAAACATGACTCGAGTCCGAACAAAATTCGCGGATTATTACGCACGCAACGCTACTAATTTAAGGAGCCTCTTTCCTCGACTCGGGGAAGCCGACAAGATAGAGGAGGACTCTACAGACGCGGAACAATATATCGAAAAATGGTGCACCACGTGCGCCTACCTTTTTCTACGTTGCCGGTCTCCGTTCTCGCTGCGATGCCGGTCCTCTCGAGTCTCTGCTTTTGACTAATCCCTAGCGAAGCGGCTTCCACACAGCAAATTACTTGTTCTCTCGAATACGATTGACACCGTCGGCACATGCACGGTTCGCTAATACTCGCGGAAACACGTTGTACGGGCTAATACGCTCGACGTGGTGACAAAAATCTATCGAAGATGCGCGAGTACTGCTCGAGCGCGATCTTCTTTCTATTCTGTCTATCGACTCCTGTGGTTTCACTCTCGTGAGACGCTCCCAAGCTAACTAAATCTTTTCGATAATTATCGCAAGCTATGCCGGGTTACGCGTGCCGCGGACGTCCGGGGTGGGGGTCACGACCTGCCATCGATCGACTTCGTCGATCGTCGCGTTCTTCCGCTGTCTCTCTCTCTCTCCTTCCATCCTCCGACGTCGCGAGCGTCTCCTCGGCCCTTTTCTCTAATTTCGAGAATTCTGTAAGTGTGGTATTCACGGTAGTCAAATGTTTGAATAACGCTACGAGTTTACTATGACGAGGAACGATTCGGTTGCTACGCTGGCTTTCGTGAGGCCTCGGTGCACGAGCACCCTAGGCCCAGCGCGTTGATGCGCGCGTGTGCTAACGCCTCGTCACATCCCCCCACTAGGCCAGACTATCCGCTCTAACGCGAGGTAGGCTCACGCCGGTACACCATTGCAACGCGCTTTGCTGCAGAATCGCTCCTCGATCATGTCTCGCACTTCCTCCACCGTAATTACGTATTCAATCAATTTACGACACCAACACCAAAATTTCAATGCAGTTAAAATCATTTTTATTCACCCAATCTTAATCCTAATTCCCTCGGTCGTGCCGTCCGTCGCGGTCCACGCCGGTTCAAAATTAAACTAAAAAATGGAAATCAACAAAAAAAAATATTTCTTTCCGCAGAGACTTCGTCTCGTGCGGCTCTTTTTCTCCCCAACTAAACCAAAAATCAAATAATTTTTCTTCCGTTGCCTCGCTCGTGCGCATCTGTGTGTCCTTACGTCGGCTACACGTGACGGCTGGCCATACAAAAAAATAAAATAATATCGTAACTCCACAATTCTTACTGACTAATAAGAAAATCTTCACGCTCCTCTCGAGCGTCTCCAGAGCAACACAATAAAAAAATAACATTAGAATCAGTAAAAAAAATTATATAGTTCTTTTCCTTTTTCTCAACTCAAACTAAATCAGTCTCTCTTTTTTTTCGTTACGCATTATTTTCGCGAAAATGCTATTAACTATTTCTTACACACTATTGAGCAGTCGAGCGCTTCGGGGTGGGCACATTACTTACTAATTTCAGGTCCTTCACATGCCATCTCCCTGCAAGACGGCCGTCTGGATCGGTCAACTCTACTACGCTTGGCGACACGACTCTCACGACATCATACAGACCGGCGTACCTCTTCGCGATTTTCGAGGTCATATTATTTGCGGCTTTTGATAGCGCGCGGTACTTCCGATATACTCGATCTCCCGCGTGCAGCGGCACCTCGCGTCTTCGTCGATTATAATACGCGGCCTGTTTTTCTGATGCTTCACGAATTGTATTTGTTACGAGATCGCGCATTTCGACAAGTCTGCTCATTCTCGATACCCATTTTTCCCTATCTGGGGCGTTCGACGCGACTTCGTCTACTATCAAGCGTTTCCAATGCTGTACTGATTTCGGTTCCCGCCCGAGATTTAAAAATGCCGGACTCGCTCCAAGCGAAGAGTGTACCGCAGTATTATATGCGAACTGAAATTCCGCAATATGCAAGTCCCACTCGCTATGATCGCCGGAAACGTAGCTCGATATCATTGTTTTTAAATTTCGGTTAACGCGTTCTACAGGATTCGCCTGTGCGTGATACGGTGGGGTCATCCTTCGTTCGATATTATATTCGTCTGTCATTCTCTTTACTGTCTGGTTCACGTATTCCGTTCCGTTATCAGTCAACAGTACTCGCGGTGTATCCCAACGGCATGAAACGCGCGCGCGGAAGGCTTCTGTGATGGTTTTACCTGTCTCCGCCGGCGCAGGTACGCACTCGATCCATCGTGTAAATAAATCTTTGAATACTATGAGATATTTGTTACCGAGCTTCGACCTTGGGTACGGTCCCATCACATCGGATGCTACAATATCCCATGGCTGGGCAACTACGCGCGGTCCCATAATTTCCATCGGTCTAGCTTGATTCACTTTGTGCAACGCAAACGTGGCACATTTTCCTACATATCTTTTAACATCGCGGTACATTCCTGGCCAATAATAATGCGTGGCGACACGGCGATACGAATATTTTCGCAGTCTTCCGAGGGCGCTACCAGTTTCCACGCATCTAAATCTTCTCTCGTCGATTCTTTTAACGCATCGAGCCGATAAAAATACATAACATTTCCCTCAATCAACCAATCGGTGAACGCACGCGGATTTCGGTTGATAGCTTCGCGCCTCTCTGCATACCAGTCTATCTCGAACGCCTCTCCCAGAGAATCTACCTGAGCGCTCCAATCCTGTTCAATATGTTCGAACATTCTGGAGAGCGCGTCCGCGGCTTCGTTCTCGGTGTCTTTTCTATATTCGATTTTTATTTTATAGCCAGAAAGCTCGAATGCCCATCTCGCTAAGCGTCCTATTGGGTCGACTAAATTATGTAGCCACCGGAGGCTGCTATGGTCTGTCACTGTTGTAAATTCGTAACCACCTATGTATGGCCGAAATTTGCGAACAGACCACACTACCGTGAGGCATTCTTTTTCTGTTACCGTGTAACGCGTTTCCGGCCCTGTCATCGCCCCGCTCGCGTATTCAATCACCTTTTCTCCGTCTTCCCCCGGCTGAGTTAGCACCGCGCCGATACCTTTGCGCTCGCGTCCGTGTAAACAATAAACGAGATACTATAATTAAGACTCACCTGTTTCGACTTCCTCGACTCGTGCTGAAAAAGAAATACCCGGAGTGCTCGACGTACTCGCGCTTACAATTACGCGGTTATTTACAATCGGACTCTTGACGTGAACTGCACCCTGGAAGGAATTAGGGAGGGGATTAGTTCGGAGAGGTACTGTGCTGAATTCTCTTCGTATTTCTTGCCAGTCTTCTCCTACTCGGTTCGCTGGCTGTCCCGCTGCTGCCAGTTCCGGTTCGCATTTTTTGACAACGCACAGTCACATGTCGCACTGTTGACATCCCTGCGGCCGCATGCTGTGCATAGTTACACTCGGGGATTTCTACAATCTTCCGTAGTGGCCCGCTTCACCACAGTTTGAGCAGGAGGGTGGAGGTCTCCTGTAGAAGCTCTGCTGACTGCGAGGGAAATTCTGGCGATTGTCTCTAGCCTGTTCAGTACGACTTGCTTGCGTGCGTGCGTTACTGTTATTCCCCTCGCTCGGCGGCTGTCTTGCTGGCGGCTGCTACGGCTCGTTGCTTCGGTTCGGCGGCGGCGCAGCGACTCGAGCATACGTTGGTGGTACGGTAGTTGTCTCAACTTCGACAACTTCGTCATTCCCACTCTTACGCTTCGCTCTTCATCGATGACGTTTCGGTGCCACCTGCTCTACGGCATCAGCTGACTCTTCCTCTACAGCGTTCATTCTCGGCGCAGGCGCTTTATACCAGCGTACTGACACTCCGTGTACCCCGCCACTTCTTATTTGGCACGAACCGATCGGGTACGGATATTGCCAGCCCAAGAATAACAAAATATGACGATGAAAAGTTCGGCTTGCTGGCTTGGCAGCAATGATGCCTACGGCTGTCGATGGAGTGGAAATTGGTGGGGATGGAAGAGCGGTGAACTTGAATTCACGCACTGCTTGAAACGCAATGTCATCAGTTCATGCCTCCGATCATATATTTTTATTTCATATAATGGAACATTAGTTATTACGTAATTTTTAATAGCTAATCGCAGAAATAGCAATTGAATTGTTATTTTATCGTAGAGCCCGATTTAGTATTTTAAAAATTATATACATCTCGGATATGTGAAAGAAAATGAGCTGTCTCTTTCGTTATTAAATAAACTATTGAAACTTTAGTTTCAATAAATTAAGATGAGAATAATATTAATTATTCGTCTTAAGGATGTCCTGCATTGAATCGGTATCCTCATATCTTGATGAAAATATTTATTTGAACGTTTATTTAGTACTTTTTCACGGTTTTCAGATAAAATAAAAGATTGCTGTGAACATGAACATTCGCAAATGTTCTGAAAATATTTTATTTTCATGACTGAAACTGTTAAAATGTGTGACAACTCAAGATTTTCGTTACATATTTTACTTTATATTCGATAAAAGGTAAATTGAAATTCTTTTACTTCTATGAAACGGTTTTTGTCCACCAACTTTATAAAAAACCGATGAAGTTTTCAGTTTTACAAAAACAAGTACAGAAACAATCCATTTAAAATTTATATTTTCATTTTAAGAAATATCTTTTTGTCATTTTTACAAATAATATATTTGTCACTTTCAATTTAACAAAACAATATTTGTAAATTCGTAAAAAACGAAATTTAGAAATTGACAAGATATTTATAAAAAAAGATTTTAAAATTTGGAAAAACTAGTATGAATCGGTGAAAATCGTGGGATTCAATAAAAGTCAGTTTATTATTTTTTTAAATATTTTTATTTGTCTGGACAACCCAAGGTTTTAATAATCTGAATCCAAAGGGTGGCGCGGTACCCCATCACCCGTCACCGCCATTTACGATCGAAAAGATAATACGCCGGGTTTACTCAATAAAAGTGAACATATTATTTTATAATGTCAGAAAAAACCAAGATTTTCAGAACATGAATCGAAAAGGCGGCGCGGTACCCCACCGCCCGTCGCCGTCATTTACTATCGAAAAGATAATACGGCGGATTAACTTAATAAAAGTGAGAATATTATTTTATAGTGTCGGGAAAAACCAATGATTTCCCCATTTGAAAAATGTAAACCTTCATAACTCGGGAATGCCTTGAGATATCAAGCTGAAATTTGGACCATAGATAGAGGGATCAAGCCTCATCGTTCATACAGATTTTTGTTAAAATCAACTTCATCGTTAAATTATTACGCGTTTTTTAATTTTTTGAAATATGTCTACGCGATAACTCTTTCAATTTTCGAGATATTGATCGTAAAATTGGTATGAATGTGAGCTTTCATACGCCGGTGATCGCTATTGAATTTAGTTAAGATCGGTTGAACGTTACAATTTTATGATGTTTTGAATTTTTTAAAAAATTGACATTATCGCTCTATTGTAACTTTTGCAAAACGTAAGATAGCGAGCTCAAATTTTGTATATAAATGAAACAATATTCAGCCATTATATATGTATAATTTAGTGACGAACGGTATGAAATTTTTGATTTTATGGAATGTTGAATTATTTTTAAAAATATACATTATCACATTCACTTTCGGAAACGCTCTAATCAAGAAATAACGTAATAACGAAATAGAAAAAGCGTATCCACAACATGTATATTTATCTAATTAAAACAAGGATGCAAAGTAGAAGCTTGCACATTGCTTCCTCATTATTTTTCGAGTTTTACAAAGCTTCCTTTATGAGGAAGCCAAAAATTGAATAACATACTTCCTCATAGAGGTAGCTTTGTAAAAGCAATCGAAAAAATACGTTTTTACCTTGTACTTTTGAATTAATAAATAGTTAAAATCAGTAATATATTGTTAAGAAAAGACATCTGTAAAAATGCGTTAATTTCCATTTTGAACTTGAGTGATGGCATAGTATTTTTGATATTTAAGTTGTGAAGTCACTTGTTAAACGTTATATTTTGGTTTATTTATTTCGTTTCACTTGATAGATTTTTTTTCGCTTTGATACCCCGTTCTTTTTAGCTGTTTATACGAGGGTTTGCATTTTTCTGTTAATATAAATTCTATTATTGCAGCTAGTCTGAGCCGGCCCTTCAGTCTATGCGTATAATGTACATTATACGCATGCACCATTGGAGTAACAAAGACAGTTGATATATCTATCTTCGTCAGCCCCCACTACTGAGACCATAGCCAACTTCGAAAATGTTAACGCCGGCAACGGCGGTTTTGGTCATGTAACGTTGGCTAACATAGCGTACCCGACTCGCTCTCAGCCAATGAGCGTCGGCGTTGGCGTGCCAAATAAGAAATACACGGTTAGCATAGAGCAGAGCAGCGGAGTGTCAGTACCCTGCTTTATACTGCGTGCACGCTGCCGTTTTCGGCGCATAGCCGGTTTTCGTTGATGCCGTGGATTTTCCGTCCCACGCGAACTCTTTCGCGAGTGACTCGTTGCGGCTCGGTGGAGGACGTCGAGCCAATGCTCTGGCCCATCTCTGCTCGATCCACGTCGTCTGTCGTACAAGCTCTGCGTATGACTGGAAATCCATTCGATCAATTCTGTCCCAGTACTCAGGACGGAGACCAGCGTATGCCTGATCTGGTTGATGGCGAACGCTTTTTCACCTTCGCAGACGGTTGTAGAATCCTTGGATGCAAATCAGGTAGTATTTTGCTGAGTCATCGGCTCCTTGTGTCCTTTTCCTGGTGTCTTCTTTGAGCCCTTGTTGGTCACGATCCCTACTGAACCACGCACGGAAATCTTGTACAAAGTCGCGCTACGATCGCCAATATATTCGATTCGATTGATACCACTGGATAGCGCGTCCATTCAATACTTCAGGAAGTACTTGTAGTCGATCTTCGTGCTGGATCTCCGAGGCAATGATTTTTTCCTTGATTTTCTCGAGAAATTCTTCACAGCTGAAGTCATCTTCTCCAGTGAAGGTTAGTCGCCATTTTCTCGCGATGTCGTCAATGTCGGGCTCGCGGCGTGGTCTTCGATTTCGTCGTTGAGGCCTCGGTGATCTTCTTCTTCTTCTTCTTCTCTCCTGCTGGCTTTATGCTTTCGCCAAGTGCCATTCCATCATTATTTCTCCAATCCGGAGGAGCTTGGAGGGTATAGAGTGTACGTGATTGGTGGAGAGAAAAGGATGACTGCGCCATCTGGGTGTATTTTATATTGGGTAAGGCGGTTGGAAAGGTAGGGAGTCTACGGTAAGTAGAGAGAAAAGATAAGAGATAACGAGATAAAAAGCTTGTTTAGAATAGAGCAAGAAGACGCAAGAATTTTGGCGGAAACATATAATAGCATTTGAGAAATGTCATCGAATTGTCAACGACTTGTAAACTAAAGGGAGATCGCACATTCGTGCAAAAAACCCATGACAGCTCTGACCCTAGAGAGTGAAGGGCTTTTGAGTAGGGAATTTAATTCTATTAGGTGGCCCGAGGGATCGTCTCGGAGGAGCCCCATCAGCCCCTCTCTGCACTCAAAAAATTGGGGGCAGTAATTAAAAATATGGTCGAGGTCCTGTGATCTCTCTCCGCAGTCACAAGCCTCTGATTCGATTATCTTTAATTTGGATAGATAGCTCCGAGTGGCGCAGTGACCTGAGCGCATGCGCGAAATCGTGGCAATTGAATTCCTGCTTAAACTCATATTGTTAAACCAAGTATCATTATTATCTTCCCAAAAGTTCCTAAAATAGTTTTTCCCTTTTAACAAGGCGTTTTTCTTTAAGAAGGCCGTATTTAGGCGCTTATATTTTTTTTTTAGTTCAGAGATCTGATCACTGTAGAAAGGCCTGAAATCGACCTCTGCGGGAAGCTCCAGCGCACTCTTGGCTAGAGCGTCCGCCTTTTCGTTGCCTTGAATGCCTATGTAGGAGGGAACCCAAATTAGTATAATTTCGAACTTGCGAACTTCCGAGAGAATAAAAAGTTTCTCTATCACCCTTAACGTAATCGGGTGTTCTTTTGTGCGCACGTCTGCGTTATCAATTTTAAGGAGAGAGCTGAGAGAGTCGGTGCATATAATCGCCTTATTAAGGCTAAGGTTTTCGATGCAGAAAAGGGCTTCGTGGATAGCAAACGTTTCCGCGCTACAAATCGAAAAATTCTTGTGGATACGGAGACCCAGATTAATGTTGTAGGAGTTTGAATGAACCGCTGCCGAGCATCTTTCGCGGACAGGGTCTTTTGAGCCGTCGGTATATAAAATTACATGATTGGGGAAATTTTTTTCCACGAATTCATTCAGGATTCGATCTGGGTTTTGGCTGACCGCGAGGAGTCTACCTATTTCGGTGTTAATATTTCTGCAGGAGTGAAATGCCTGAAAAGGGATTTCGTAACAGGTTGAGTTGAGCTTTATCTCCATTGGGAGAATAAGTGGAGAAATTTTGAACAGACTGGAGAGCAATGGTGTCGGGGCTTTGCGACTAATGCATCTGCCGTTAAGTTAGTTTTTTCTTGTAGGAGTTGAAGTTTAGGAGGGAGAGGGTGGTATCTGTTGGTGGACGATTTTAGAATTAGTTTATCTGTACTTTGTTCTCTTCTGATAGCGAGAGGGGGTTCTTTGGCTTCCGCCAGAAGTATGTTGGTCGGCGTAGAGGGGAGCAACCCAAGACACTGGCGAAGAGCGGAGAACTGGACTTTGTCCAGTTCAACCAAATGTCCCGCAGCCGCCCCCCCGAACACCGGAGCGCCATACTCCAAGATCGGTCTAATAAGACTTCTATATAGCACCAATAGGGTGGAGGGATGTGCCCCCCATTTACGTCCAGAAATAAATTTTAAGATTTTTAAGCGCGATTTGGCCTTCTCTTTTTGTTTTAAGATATGACTTTTCCATGTAAGTTTCTGGTCTAACGAGACCCCGAGAAAGGTGATAGTGTGCGACTGATTAATATTGTTGTTTTTGAAGATAATGTGGGGGGCAGGGGGTAGCTTTTTCCTGGTGAAGCATCCTAGTTTTGTTTTATGGGGGGCAAGGTTAAGGCCCAGTGAGTCTAGAGACGCGGCGGCCGACTCAAGGGCGGATTCGAGTCTGTCTTTCGTCACCTCCCACGACGTGTCTGCCGTATAGAGGGCGCAATCGTCGGCGTAAAGGAGTAGTTTACAATTAGCCGGAATATCTCTCACCATTTTTAGAAGAAAAATGTTAAACAATATTGGGCTGAGAATCGATCCTTGCGGAAGACCCTTAGAAGCTTTGCGTGAAGTGTAATTGTTCCCTATAAAGATTTCAAAGTTTCTGTCGGCAATGAATTGGGTGAGCAGGAGTATAAGGTTTGGGGGAAAATCCAGTTTGTCGAGCTCGCCTGCAAGAATACCCGCCTGGACATTGTCGAAGGCTCCGTCAATGTCCAAAAAGACGGCTCCTAGGACCTCGTGTCGGGCAAATGCGAGGTGAATGTCCGTGGTGAGCGTTGCAACGATGTCGATGGTGGACCTGCCCTTCCGGAACCCCATCTGGTAGCGCGAGAGCGACCTTTTGCTCTCGAGGTGCCAGTCTATCCTTCTGGCCACCACCCTCTCCAGCGTTTTTAGGACACAAGAGGCAAGCGAGATAGGTCTAAGACATGTAGAACCTGGTTTTGGAATTAAATATACGAGGAAATGGCTCCATGTGTCGGGCAAAATGCCCTTTTTGTAAATTTCATTGAAAATATTTGTAAGGAGCGAAATTGCTTCGGAAGGTAGGTTAGCGAGAGTCCGATTACATATGCCGTCCTTGCCGGCTGCAGATTTTTTATTGGCTAGTCTAATGCAAATCTCAATCTCCTTTTTGGTGATAGGTAAAGCGAAAATTTCCGGATATGATGGTTTAGAAGGAAATCCGTTGATAATGTGACTTATGGGAGAGGAAACTGAAGGGGGGCATAGTTTATTTATAGCGGCTTGAGCGGAGTCCGAATTAATGTCTTTATCGACGTTAGTATTGTTTCCTAACGTTCTTGTTTTAAAGGATTTGATAGTGCCCCAGATTTTTTGGGTGTTTGTTTCTGGCGTAAGGGAGGAGCAGAATTCTTTAAATTTTTCCCTCTTAGTGCTTCGGAGAATTTTTTTTGAGGCTGCCACATGCTTCAAATATTCCCTGAAATTGTCTACGTTGCTTATCTCGATATAAATACTAAGGGCATCTCTTCTTTTTTTAACAGCATCTGAGCACTCCTCCGTCCACCAAAGGGCCGACGGGAGTTCTTTTTTTTAATTAAAATTATTATGGCTGTTTGGTGGTTTCGCACCGGCTGCGATCAGGCTTTTTCTAACTGTTTTCTCGAATTCTTCGTATTTTTGTTCATAGCTTGCGAGCCCAAGCTCATCGACGGGGCCAAGGCCTTGTCTCACCTCCTGTTTAAAGATCGACCAAGAGACTTTAGAGAGCCTCATTTTAAAGGGGTGGGGGGACACTTTAATTGGGCCAGAATTTAATGATGTAATTATAGGATAGTGGTCACTGGTATGGGCGTCTTCTAAAACTCGCCAGTTACAAAGAATGGCCGGGTCTGGAGAAGTTATGGTGAGATCCGGGGAACGCTTAGGGGTGCCGGGTCTATTAATTATTGTTGGGTCTCCGTTATTGATGATCTGCCAGCTTGAATTATTCAGTGACTTATAGAGAGCGATACCGGAGTGATTGCGAACCCCACCGCCCCATTCTTCGTGAAGCGCGTGAAAGTCTCCCGTTATAATTGAATCTTTAGGGATGCTCGAGAAAAAACGAGACCAATCAGCCATGGAGGTGAGTAGTAAGCGGTGCGCTATGGCGACCCCCACTCCTATCCCCACTCCTTTTTCCCCCGCTACTGCGAGAGAGAGAGAGTGGGGATGAGAGTGGGGGTAGTAGCATTGTGTCGTCATAGCGCACCGCTTTTTTACATTTATTGAAAATATATACATTTTACAATTTTTTACAATTTTTTTGCTTTATATAATTTATAGGAATATGATGATGGTGGTGGTGGTGTTGGTGGTTGTGGTGACGTCCGTATATGGATGTAGACGATCTAGGGCTCCATCATACCCTGGCTCTAGTAGATGAGTTGATTCCATTATCTAGATTAAACACGTTTACGTTAATAATGTAAAAAATCGTGGTCAAATGTCATTTTTTTTCACTGATTATACGGCAGGTAATCAATTACCCTTTTAATTACCTGAGAGGTGTTCATACAGGGACTTCCTTGAACTGCACATGGTTGTATTTTGTGCCGTGGTACACCATCCGTAAACGTTTCTCACTGGCGCAGACTATCATCTGCCGGAATAACTCGTCGTTCTTCGTGAAAGCCTCCACAAATCTCGATGGTAGAAAACATGTGTACTCGTTATGTAGATCCACGGCAATACGTGCACCATACTTTGTTTGACACATCTTCATATGCGTGACAAAATATTCATACTCGATAGTTAGCTCCGACAATCGTTTCAACGGCAAATAAAGTTCGGGCTTGCCCACTTTGTTGATTGCTGATAGATCCATCTTGGAGTTTGAGCACTTTGATTTTACGTGTCAAGAAATGCAGGTCTGTTCTCGTCTGGATTAAAACTTTGACTGCGGCAATGTCTTGCAATAGTCTTTCTATACGTGTCTTCAATATGCGCCGTTTTCTATGCATCGAAGAAGAAGAAGTACCCCCCGAAGACAGCATACGACTGAGCCAGCGTTTTCCCCCACACCAGACCGTAGCGTTAGCTACAATGAATCACTCTTAAAGACACGTGCGGGTGTAACCCAATATCCTTGCAGCTGGGTTATGGAATGTGTAATATAATATCTCTGTAGCTAGAGAGACATCGAATGTTTTATCGTTGATAATGATTTTCTTCATTTACAATTTTCATACAATTAGTGCAATTAGCGAGTACGCGAGCAGCATTGTTGTTGTATGCGCACTTGAAAAATCTTATCCTGATGCTTAGCCGGGTCATGCTTGCGAGAATACGCGTTATAGTATTCACCTATTATTTTGTCGTTGCTTGACAGATTATTTGAAAATATGCTTCTAAACCGCTGAATACCAAGGCCTGCAGACATGAAATGAAGAAACATAACACAATAATGTCCGCAAAATTGTGATTCAGAACTCTGTAGTTGCGAAGTGCTGTAGCGAAAGAGTTTGCAATTTCGGCGGAGTCGTTGGAGATGCTGAGGGATGATTGGTGGTAATCCGTAGCTATCGAAATACCATCCATGTCCAGCTCGATCGACGTACATGGCGACCCAGTGGCTTCCTGGCTGCTTGTAGCCATCAGTGTTAACTACAATTGCAACTGGCTTCGTCCACACGCGGGGAATGCGATCGGCTGGATATACACCGATAGTATGGTTCTTTATACTCTGAAGTGCCTGTAGTATCTGTAGACTGTTCATGAGGCGTGTCGAATTCTTTGTGTGTGCGTAGACCAATGTACCAAGTTGTAGTTGTTCTATACTCCCATAGCGAATTGATGCGATCACTATGGCAAAGCCACTTTTTAATTTTTGCAGCACTGTTTAGAGCGCACCGATACAAACTATTTTTGCACAATACACTATGATAGATACACAGGGTGCTGCATGGTGGTAAATTACAGAATGAGGGGTCCGTTGCTTCTTCTTCTAAATTTATAATGAAGCACCCTGTTAGTTGCGTTAAATAATTCGCTTTATCAGATCCTCTGGTGAATATTCGATCAGACTGTACGGCAATCTTCTTTAAAAAGTTTTCGGCAGCACGTAATGATGTTTCACCGGTGGACCACTCTATACCGTGATGATTATCGGTCAGCCATGTGTTTTGTCTCTTTACACTAGGTGGTAAACTCTTATAAGCATAGGGTGCTGAGACGATCCAGTGTGCACTATAATCCGCGTTAACAGAAATTATTGCAATTTCTTTTGGAATAAACTCGTTAGACCTATCCTTTAGGCCTTGTATATCAATGATAATATTCATGGCGTGCTGCACGATCGTGACACCTCAAAGTATGAACGTAAACTGATGATAGACCTCCGTTTACGCGGCAAGTATATAGGCTGCTCTTAATACGTGTCTAACCGCTATACTCCACAACTACTTGACGTGAAGCGTCAATCTCCAATACATTATCATATTCAGCGTACACAATACAATTAATTGTTGAAGATAGGGCTTCTGAAAAACGTACTTCTATTCGCACACTACCGTGCCTTATGAGGTTCCAGTGAGTGCTACTATTGGCTGAGAGATCGGGTGTAAGATCGAACGCGTATAAGCAATAACCATATGGGTAGCTTGTACGTGAAATACAGTTACCCTCATTCAGAAAGTGTATACCAGTGCCTGAGAAGAGTGTATGATATGAATCCACGTACATGGGGTTATCTATAAAGTTTGGCTGTAGTGGCCTCGATGGTATTTGCAAACCATCCGCATACAAAGAAAGATAATTAATATCGTAATTTTGAAAATTGAACGGGTTCATAGCGTGATCGCCATTGAAAGCCTTATTATCCACAAAACCGATGATTATACGTTTAGGTAGCTGACCGAGTATAACGTTATCAAGAGTATCACCGCGGACACCAGCATGCATGGATATAGCTTTAACTTCGACACGCGTCAAAGGGTACTTCGCAGTAGATTTAGACAGGGCTCTTGCATGAGCAAGAAGTATACCGGGAGCTATCTTAACGCGACGTACGAGTAGCGATGCCTCGGTGATTCGTATCGTGCAATTTTTCGAAGGGCTCATGAGACAAAAAGCATTGTTGCTCCGCACGAGACGGAGTCGCATTTCAACACCGTTTAACAAAAATCGCTCCTGATTGAAGATATCGCAGTGCAGATGGCCGAGGAGATCGACCGTTTTATTAGCTCCTAGCACGGTTCTTCGGTTTGTAAGACCGTTATTACCTTCGGCCAGGTCGTCCATTTTACCCGCTGTATCATTATACCACAGAACACTCGTAAGATGCGAGTTATTCGCACCAGGACCGTAATTCAAGAGTGTTTCAATGTATGCTCTGTACGCGTAAGCATTATTAGGGGGCGATACAAGTTTTTGATTCAGAAATACATCGACCTGGTTGAACATTGAGTGCATAAGATTATTGACAGGTCCTACTACAATACTCGTACCCTCCTTTGTAGTCGGTGCGTCTATTTTAATACGCATGCTCAGCATGGTATGCGCAAGGTCAATGTACTCATCCCCTTGTCCTGGTATGACAAACTCTATCGGTGAATCATCCGTCAACGACGAGATGGGCTTATAATACACTGAATGTGTTCCCTCAATCGTTGTCTGGGTTGGCGGCAGAGTAAATAGTTCGAGTTCCGATTTTAGACACTCACACGAGTGTGTGTGTAGGAACGCCATTTTATCTCCAACTTAAAATTATGTGAAAATATCCCTCACTGTTCTTGGTTTCTTGTTACCTCTCTTGACACCCGCTCTTTTCACACCCGCTCTTTTCACACCCGCTCTTTTCACTGTCTTCTTCTTGCTTCGTTTCTTCTTATTTACGTTACCCAAACGTTTTCGCGACTTTACGGACTTCTTTCGTTTTTTCACACCAATGCGTCGTGTCGCGCGCCCCGCAAGAGAATGAAGCAGTTTATTAATTTTACTAGCTTTATAGCCTGAGCCCTGCATAAGGGTACTAATTTTTTCTTCAGCCTTGCGCTTCAGATTTTCCCCTGATTCACGCAGGCGCGTTTTGAATGCTTCTTTCGGACGTATACCAGAATCCAATATGTCGGTGGCGACGTTGACACCCGAACGCAACGCCTCTTTACCGACAGCCCGAGCGCCTTGCTTCAAGAGCGGTATTATGCGTCGAAAGAGCCCACCCAAGAAACTCCCTATACCGTGACCTCGCTGATTCGGTGAACCTATATACACCTGGCTGATACCGCCATAACCGGATCGAGCACCGCCGCCTCCCATTTGCACAGCGAAGTATTCGTCGTAGTCACCCATTTGGTTTACTTAATCTGTGCGTTTAAATTGTAACGTCACTGACAGCGTCCCGTACTCGAATGGTATTGGATCCCCAAACTCATCCCTTATATCAATCGTTATTGTTTGAAAACTCGTGCGTAACAAAGGGACATAACGCGGTGGTGAAAAACTTCTAATTTTCACAGACCCGTAATTGCAATTATCAACAGCAGCAGTTGGTACGACACGTAACAGAGGTGTGTGCACATCTCCGGTAATATATGGTTCACAGATATCAGTATAAACGTACATCATATTCGGAGATCCGTTAGACAGATTAGCCGGCCTCTGGGCAACGTATTTGTATTTTCTTTGAACTACAACATCCTTGGAGTGAGTGAATCCTAAAACTTTATTTAGTACGTCCGAAAAACAGAAGGCGTGTTCCTGATTCTTACATGATTCACAGATACGCTCAACCGTAACATACCCATTGTGCGCGTACTGAAATTTCAGATGACCCGCTACACATGGTATTTCGTTAATTGTTTCTAGTAATGTATCTATGTTGCGGTATACTCCTGGTGGCACACAAGCACGGTCATCCCTGAAATCAATGTCAGCGCCCGTACTCGGTATTGCAATGTTCGTTACGACATTAATAAAATTACTATCTCCTTCGGGTGGTATATGCAAAATTGTCATGGGTAGGTGTATTTCGGCTAAAGAAACGGCCCAACTACCGTGTAGTGACACACATTGTGGTAACTGCGTGGTATACCGTGTTGTCAAGTTATCAGGGTAATAACTCATACTACTGTTGCTGGGTAGTACAATGTAAAACTCTTCCTTCATTTTGTCAGGCATTTGGTCTTCCTCGTTTGTACCCGCGATAACTCGGCCTCATAAAATATACCATCAATATCTTCGTCGTGAAGGTCACGCAAGATGTATGTCACGGGACAAATACTGCGTGATATCCGATGTATTTTAAATAACTCGCTACTCCATCCAGCCTCGTAACCTTTCGCGAAGGCGGCCTTTGCAGTACTGATACGTACAATATCGCCCACATTATATTTAGGAGAACAATGGTCCGTTTTCTTATAGCGCTCCATTAAATTACACCGCGCTCTAGCAGCTGTCATAAGCGTTACGGAGGCAGGAGTCATTTTTATACTGCTATGCACGGCATGATTGTATGCTGAAACGATGCTCTGCAGGACATCGATATAACGTTTTTGTCTAGAATACGTGAAATAACGCCACATTCTTTCTTTCAGCGTTCTATTGAATCTCTCGGCAATGGCCGCTTTTATATCAGGATTTCGCGCAACACGAAACTGAATGTTTTTTTTCTTTAAGAGAGTCTGGAATGCAGCGCCTACGAACTCTTTACCTTTGTCTGTTTGTAGACAGACGGGTGATCTACCATTACTAATTTTTTTCGATAATATGACATTAAACGCTTTCGCCACCGTTGCAGCAGTCTTATCACGTAAAGGATGGACCCAGGCAAATTTACTGAGAACATCGATAACAACAAGGAGATAAACGTAACCGTCATTATAATCCTTAATTGAGCGAAGATCGACAAGATCAGCCTCCCAAAAATCATCAATGTTTCGTACGTTATAAATACGACGCGGAAAGCGATGTCTCACAGGTTTTTGTTTAGTGTAGGCATCCTGTGTTTCAAGCCACTGCTGTGTTCTTACTTTTGAAATTTTCTTCTGTCGAGCCACACGCAATAATTTCGAGGCACCAGAAAACGATGCTTCATGGTCTGTATTAAAGTACACTTTTTCCAATGTTTTCATGATTATAATTTGAGGTTAGCCCAGGCTAGACGTCTTTTCTTATGATTATACCCTGCACCACTCTGATCTGATCTGTTTTCACTACCGCTGTAAAACGATGAATGACTTACAGCAGCGTCGTTCTCATTATTGCTACTGCTGCTGCTGCTGCTACTGCCGCTACAGTCATCGATCTGTGAATGTCGTAATGTCGAATTAGCCCTCGATTCCAGCCACAGCTCATCGTTACCAATGAATTCCCGCGGCGTTTGCATCGATCTCAGGTATTTGGCGAACGCACTGCGCCCTATTGGTTTAGGTACTTTTCTCGCCCTCATGGCATCATTCACAAGATCAACAATATTCGAGTCTTTAATCTGCTTTCCACTGATAGACACAACGCCGGCAGTATCCCAAGAAAATTGAGCTGATGACGCATCACGCAAACGTCGGAGCAGTAGTTTAGCTTTATTGCGGAATTTAGCTGGAATACTCTCAATGATAATGGAATCGTTCATGCTTTCACTCGTATCTTTTTCTTTACGCGGTACTTTTTCTACACTATCTTTATTCTTCATAAGTGTACGGTACTGCTCAGCTCTCTCGTCATCGACGAAATGGAGATAGCGTTGTAGCACAGTCAAATAGGCGCACCACTTCTCACGCTCATCCTTGTATGTATTAGAATTCAAAATTTCATTCATCTCGGCGTCCAGCCTGGTTAGCACGGCGTCAATACCTTGTACAGATAGTGGCGTATCTGTACCAAGAACTGGTTGACGATGACGCTGTGCGTCCAGTTGAGATAAATTCTCCTCAGGTACGAGCACCATTTTTCTCGCGTGCTCCATTATCGGCCAATCAAATTCGACAGAACGGTGCCTAGTATTGGTGCTAGTAAGAGAGGCAAGAACCCTCCACTCTGTACAACGAATCGTTTCTTACTCTTCCAACACCCTTTTTTCGAGGCTAAACGGCGAAGAACGGGGGCGTGTCGTCGTAACTTTTTCCTTTGAGCGTCCTTCAGAGGTACGTTACCGCATAGAACGTTCAAGGCGCACTCGCAAATGCAGCGGACGATGCCGGAATCTGCTTTACGTAAAACAGCTTCACGCTGTTCCTTATTGAGGTGTTGGAGAGCTTGCAATATTGCGATGTGCTTCTTGCAGAGCGGTGAACCTCTTTGTGCCATCACTCGTGTTGAACTACCAATACTTTCGTTGTATCACTCGTTTTAACTGAATTGTATCGCGCAAGGACTTCGGTGGTGTACTACCCTTAAGAATGTACGTAGCGCACTGACAAAAACAATGAACAGTGCTTGAATTTGATTGGGATGAGCTAGGGTCCCTGTACGCCGTATTCGATTGCTTGAACGCTCTCAATATAGCAATTACTTTATTGTGACGCGACGATCCTTTAGATGTCATTACACCCGCAGTACTGGTAGTTCAGCTGAATTGCAGCTGCTTTTTAACTTTTTTCGTGGTACGTACACGAAATGATGAAGATCATCGGGAAAAATAGAGGTGCGGAATCGGCAATTATCAGGTGTTGATTGTTTCAAATCGAGCAGCAAGTACCCGTGAGGCCTAGATGTTGCATCGTGATAGGCCTCTTGTAAAAAGCGCGGGTTTTCCGGATATACCTGACGTGCAAGATGTTGAATCTGAGCGCGATCACGAGGGTTTTTGAAAACCACGATATAGTTGGCATTCAGCGAAATATCACGCTGCCCGTGGCCCTGATGAAATAGGTTTTGCGTGATGAAAATAACACTCAAATTTTTATGATGGCTACCTTTCGTGAAAAGGTCAATGACACTATTGTTCGATGCCTCACGCATCAAATCGTCAATTATTATGAGTTTTGTGCGCGGGTCGCTCGCGTAATCTGCACTCTGCGGTAAACCCTCGTGAAATTCTATTGATGTACCATACTCCGTGTATGCAGGTTGCCACTCGGAATAATAGAAAATAATTCTCTCGAATGGCACGCTGTTCATACGAGAAATAAATTTCAAGAACTTTTTCACGAAATACGTCTTACCACAACCTGTGGGTCCACAGATCATCGAGGTCCAGGGATGTTTCCAACGCGTGTCCATCTCTACGAATGAGTAAATTTATCATACTACTATGGATGATAAAGCCTCGGGACAGTAAAAATAATTATAAAATCATTTTATTTCACAATAACAGATGAATATTTTACACTATGTACATTTTGATAATATAGATTACTCCTTGTATCCATACGGCAAAGAACCGTATTCGCCGTAATGTCTTCGTTTGACGCTCGACGGCTTACATTTCTTTTTTTCTGTACGCGTGACGACTTGATGAAACGGCGTACGACGAATAGCGTCAAATTTTAACTCGATAGGTTCTACCTTGTCCCCGACTAAGTAGGCGCGGATTGAATTATAATTAATCAATTGACTGTTTGCAAAATTGAGCGAAATACCTTTTACTTTACAAACTTCGGTTTCAGTACCGTCGGGTGCGCACGTTATGAATGAATAAAATTTAGGGCCTCCGGAAACAAAAGATTTAATATAGCAACCTGGTTCTAGTTCATCGGTAAGATCCCCTAAAAGCGGTCCTGTAGGAAGTTCATATTCGGTAGGATTATTCTTAGTCACGTAAATAACCGAGTCGGTATCGCAGTACAATGCCCTCCGATCCAGACGTTCCAGATAACTGTACAGTTTCAAACGAGCCTGAGCTGTTGTATACGCGGCAATTACAGAATTCGCTATGCCTGACGGGATTACGGCCTCGTCATTTTTTATGTAGCTGACATACAATATTTGATGATTTACTGGCAAGATACCCGTGATTTCGTACTCAGGACTGGTCAATAATTCCATGAGCTTGGAGCGCGTTGAAACTATCGCCGTTTGGGGTAGATTTTCGCGCTGTCCGAACTTTCCCCAAAAAGAGTTGAGACACAATTTAGCTACTTGGCGCAACCCAGGGTTTTTTGTTATCGCCTCACGAGCCAGTTTGATCCCTTCAGAACGCTCAAAATCAGCGATGTATTTTGCTTGCGATTCTTCATCGCCCACACACGCCGTAGGCCAACCGCTGGATTCTTGTTTAATTTTTAGAAATGTATCTATATAACCAGAGAAATGCCCTCCTGAACGTGTATCGCGATTATACTGTGTTATTTCATATTCCCAGATTTCCTCTACGCGTATCATCCTGTATCCACATGATACGGCTTTTCGCAATTCATCGACTACCCATGTACCGTTAAATACGCGCTCTGCAGTCCTTTCATGCGTACACTCTTCCTGATTCATACTTTCACAGCAACTACGGCATAGCGCGAATATCAAACGCTGGTGCATACGCACCGGTAGCACTGGATGATAAAGATTGCGTGGTGGTAACACAACGCACTTAACAAGACCCTCAACTTTTGTGAGATCATTATTATCAGGGCCTGTTAACGTCATGCACTCGTCACCTACATACACTTTCGGGTGCCCCACGGGAAATTTACCGTATTTACATATATAGGGGTATAACGAGCACACGTCGACGTACCGTATCTGTTCAGTGTCTCTAACATCATACAGTGTGACCATGTTTTCTGTACGACCACCGAAAAAAGCATCGCGAGGGTTAAGCGGTTCTGTTGTAACTAAAGCGTGATCGCGTACGAGTGCTCGCATTTGTTCATCTGTGTCAAGCATACGATCATATTCGCACTCCCAAATTTCCGTCAGAGCGTAACCACTACTTCGTATCTTATAAGCCACAGCTATCGTTCTCTCGTGACGCTCATTCAGGGATACACCATCGCCCTGGACCTGATCTCTGTTTACCAGAAAGCATTTCGGGCAGCCATGCCAGTAACATCCGTGGAACTGCAATACATGCATAGCAGTAGGGGTTTCGTAATAGCCATCAACCGTTAAATCCTGAGGTAGCTTGAACTCGCGTGATCGTCCTGCGTGCATAATACGTTGCCCAAGGAAATGCTCCATCCATACAAGCCAACAAACTGCTTTTTTCGATTGGTTATTAGCCCATCTGTATCCGTTTCTAGGTATAATACCGATCGCGTCAGCTTTAAGAAAATTTTTCCGAAATATTCGAAAGCAGGCGGAGGCTATCGTCGTGCCCTCATCGAACGGGCAAACAGACCCTACGGCTATGAACATTTTCCGAAAAACCATACAGGCCTGTCTCAATATCGTAACATCATTCTTACAGTAGGCCACGATTTCTTTTTGAAAATCAAACACATAACCCCCATTTTTCAATTGCTGATACCACGGCTCGAATATATCATTGCGCACGCTTGTTGACATACTATCGGGTGAATAATATTCCATCGATGGCAATTCTCCTACATAATACTGATTGTCCGGTGTATTAAATAGGTGAGGAAAAGTACCTTTAGCTAGAGTATCGGTTAATCCGAAGGATTTTGGGAGTTTGCTCAGAGACATGTGAAAGTAGTGCAGGCTGTCAAGAAACACGAGTTTTCCGATACGCATAGTTATAATTTTCGTCCCGTTCATAATTATCGACGGCAGCTGTGTCTTTTTTTCATTGATAAAATAACGCAGGATAAATTGAGCGTCGAATCCTCCCGCGTTATGGGCTATTAAAATCGTCCCAGAAAACCCCTTTATATCTTGCATAGCTAACTCTACCAATTGAGCTACGGGGTTATGCTTGTATACAAACTCATGTACGCCGCAAAATTTGCATGGTTCTGCTATAGAGTCATTATCGCAGCAGTTTGTACAGACGCGTTGAGCTACGCAAAGGTTTGGTTCATGTACGAACGTATCTGTTGACCCCTCCAGGGACGTACACTGCTGTGTTTCAAAATCATAGAAGATAAAGATCTTGTTCTGGAATCCTCTATCGTTTGGGAGAGTCCTCATGAAACACAAATGATTGTATGGCTGGTCTGATTTGCAAGTTGGACAATAACCTACGGCACACACGTGTTTTTTCTTCCTCACTAAAGGTCTGATCGTGGCAAAACAGTCGGGACAACGCTTAACGCTAGCGCAAGCACTCGGTTTATTTTTTGGATCGGCTGTTCTGTGATTTTTCAAGCATGTCTCCCCGAAAAAAACGCGATTGCATGCCACGCATCTAATCGTATCGCTGGTGTGTGGATCGCATGGAGGCGTTCCGAGACATCGAGAACATATTTTTTTTTTACCTGCGCATCTATGATCTAATCTAAGATATAATGTATCACACGATGTGCAAAAGCCCGTGCTTCCTACTGCGCCTCTAAGATTAAGGATTGGCTGGAAATGATGTGAGCGCTCATAATACAGTATATATAGCGTGTGCCGGATCTGGCCTACAGCATCCAAGACTGTTTTCGTACCATTGAAGATGGATTTCCTATTACGGCGTCCTAAAGCCAAAAACTCAAAAACGACAATCGCGACTCCGTCTTGCGCCAAGTAATCTTGGTACTGAGCGATTTCATTCACTCGACAACCATTTTTCGGTACTCGGACATTTGCACGTCGTGTAAGCTCAAGCGCTGCAGATTTTTGAGCTGAACCATTTATTTGTCTCACCCGTTGCCATTTAGTATGTAAATCTCCCGTGCGAATTTCACCCCGTTCCGCGTGTACCAGTGCAGCCACTAACGAGCGTGGTAAGCATAAATTGTCGTTGTTAGATATCGTTAAAATAGATCGTTTTGCTACAGCTTCGTGTGTTAAACCTTTTCGTCGACCGCGGCCCTCGACACCTTTCACAATACACGTTTTTATATGGCATTCATCATTGAGGTCGAACGATTCTGAACTCTGAGCAACACTACTTATAAGCTGCCATATATCTCGAAACTCATAATCGCGGGCAGGACGGAAAGAAAGCCATACGGGGCCGTGTGCCAAATTACTCGCACTGAATGATATTCCTACATAATCCCCACCCTCGCAAGAGTTAGTGATATGGGTAAGGAGATCATTGAATGCTCCTTCGAGCCAGCTCATTACGCTAGTTTCCGGAGGCGGTTTCTGAATACGTAAAGTCGTCTCGCGGCCACGAAGTTGAAAACGCTTAAAATACCGCGCAGTCTCTCGTATTATTTCGATTCGAATACCCGGTGGTTGTAACTCGTTGTACGGCGGTAGGTTTCGACGCTTTCCAGCGCCTTGCTGAATTCCTGAAGAAAATAGACAGACTAAATTTTTGTTTTTTTATTTTGAATAAATGATATCTATTCTTTTACAGAACGCAGCATAGTTGTCGGATATCGTAACACAAAACACTTCCGCTTATTTACCTGAATAACCCAATCTTATAAGACCTTCAAACCACGCGTCATTGTCTTGCACTGGTTCCTCCTCTTGCCAAATTTCCGTACCATATTCGTATATCGCTAATTGGTTTTCTGGGAAATCTTCTTCTTCTACGGTGTCCTCGAGAGCCTCAGTGTCGGTAACGAAAGGATCATTTCCATCATTGCGTAAACCAGTCGATCCAGCTACTGATATGTAAATTTTATTTACTTATTATTATTTAATTTAGCCTTTTCTTTGAAATTCATTGAAAAATTTCGAAAACTTACAATTTGCGGTATGACCTGTTTCACGCTCCTCCTCATCTGGTGAATTATTTTCGTCATCATGCAAATCAGTTTCTTCTTCTTCTTCTTCTTCGAGGGCTCCTCGGTCGGCTATTCAAATTTTAAAATGTTATTTCGCTGAAGCTCATTAGGTATTTGAAAATTCAGTAGAAAATTTCAAACTTACAATTTGTTTCTGCCTCAGCAGCCGGAACATTTCCAGCATCTGACGTAGCTGGTAATGCTTCTTCTTCTTCTCGGCTGCGTTGTGTCGATGCTATTAAAAATGAAATATGTTTAATCAGGGGAGGTGAAATAAATGATTTTGTTCAATACATTAAATTTCCGAAGACTTACAATCTGCAGCATGTTGTATTGTTTCTAACGCATCCATAGCGCGAACTGTTTCTATGTCCGCCGCTATCACAGGGCCATCGTCGACATCATAAATACGGTCATTTCCCCTGCTTGTCTCAACAGACGGGATATTTTCAGCATTTGACGTAACTGCTGATGCTTCTTCTTCTTCTTCTTGGGTGCGTTGGTTCGATACTATTAAAAATGAAACATATTTAATAGGGACAGCGAAATAAATGATTTTGCTCAATACATTAAAATCCCGAAGACTTACAATTTGCAGCATGTTGTATTGCTTCTAACGCATCCACAGCGCGAGCTGTTTCTATGACAGCCACTATCACAGGGTCATCGTCGTCGTCGTCAACGTCATTTCCCCCGCATTCGAACTCCGATGAGGTCTCTGATCCTTCTGAAAAATTTATTTAGGTAAGAATCGAAAAATAATAATAATCGAAAAAATATTTTACATGGAAAATCCTATACATAGTCAGCTTTATCGACTTGAGTGTGGGCCCCCCTTTAGTGAACCCCCCAAAATTTCGTCCGTTTTCGCGTATCTCGCACCGTTTCCGAGATATCGCAAAAAAAACGTATGTTATCGACTCGGAGGGTCAGTTTCACCGTGCTGGTAACCCTCTTGTAGCGTGCAAATTGAAGGTTTGCCAGTGGCTTATCAACTTGGTGAAACAGATCCCCCTGCAGCAATAAAGTACGTTTTTTTTGCGATATCTCGGAAACGGTGCGAGATACGCGAAAACGGACGAAATTTTGGGGGTTTACTAAAGGGGGCCCACACTCAAGTCGATAAAGCTGACCCTATAGGTAAAAATCGAAAAATAATAATAATAATAATCGAAAAATATTTTACATGGAAAATCCTATACATAGTCAGCTTTATCGACTTGGGTGTGGGCCCCCTTTAGTGAACCCCCCAAAATTTCGTCCGTTTTCGCGTATCTCGCACCGTTTCCGAGATATCGCAAAAAAACGTATGTTATCGACTCGGAGGGTCAGTTTCACCGTGCTGGTAACCCTCTTGTAGCGTGCAAATTGAAGGTTTGCCAGTGGCTTATCAACTTGGTGAAACAGACCCCCTGCAGCAATAAAGTACGTGTTTTTGCGATATCTCGGAAACGGTGCGAGATACGCGAAAACGGACGAAATTTTGGGGGTTTACTAAAGGGGGCCCACACTCAAGTCGATAAAGCTGACCCTATAGGTAAAAATCGAAAAATAATTATAATAATCGAAAAAATATTTTACATGGAAAATCCTATACATAGTCAGCTTTATCGACTTGAGTGTGGGCCCCCTGTAGTAAACCCCCAAAATTTCGTCCGTTTTCGCGTATCTCGCACCGTTTCCGAGATATCGCAAAAAACGAATTTTATTGTTGTCGTCGGGTCAGTTTCACCGTACTAGCGAGGGTTTTATAACGTACAAACTTGAAGGTTTACCAGTATCGTGAAACTGACTCCCTTAGTGAGTATTATTATTTTTAGACATACCTCTTTCAGAGTCTTGCGTTTGACGCCACGAATCCTGTTCTTCCACAGTACGCGTTGCTTCGATAAGGGCCTCTTCCTCCTCGACCGAACCCTCTAAAAGTCGTCTATCTGCTGTAATGAGAGATTTGTTATAAATTTTTATTTGTTTCTTTCTTCTTCTTTCAATCATCGGAAATTGAGGTTACCGACGGTTGAAATTACCGACGGTTGGAATTACCGACGGTTGGAATTACCGACGGTTGGAATTACCGACGGTTGGAATTACCGACGGTTGGAATTACCGACGGACGGAATTACCGACGGTTGAAATTACCGACAGCTGGAATTACCAAAGGCGAGAAACTTCAGCAGACGGTCATTCAAACATCTTATTACCCGAAAAATATTTTTTTCGATTATTATTATTTTTCGCATTTTACTTATAGGACCAGCTTTATCGTCTCGAGTGTTGCCCCCCTTTAGTAAACCCCCAAAATTTTGTCCGTTTTCGCGTATCTCGCACCGTTTCCGAGATATCGCAAAAAAACGATTTTTATTGCTGTAGGGAGGCTCTTTCACCAAACTGCTAAACCTTCAAGTTTGCGTGCTATAAGCGGTTTACCAACACAGTGAAACTGACCCTCTGTGAAAATAAAATTCGTTTTTTTGCGATATCTCGGAAACGGTGCGAGATACGCGAAAACGGACAAAATTTTGGGGGTTTACTAAAGGGGGGCAACACTCGAGACGATAAAGCTGGTCCTATAAGTAAAATGCGAAAAATAATAATAATCGAAAAAAATATTTTTTATTTCTGCTGGACAAAATTACTTAGAGGGCATGTTAATTCTTTCTGTAGGAATTTACGATAAATGACACATACCTTCAATTTCTTCCAAAATTTCTCTAGCTATTGCTGTGTCTTCAAGTTTGCGTTGCTCAAGCTCTTCGTACACGCACTTTAACACTTCACGGGCTCTAAAAACACCTCTGTTATGGGCCACCATGATGACGCGTAGAGGTACCCACCACAAGATGTATTTTAGGCGTTTAATGAGATTTTCGCCCGATAAATCTCGTAAACTCTTACGCCAATTACCATTACAGCGACGCCTAATCGGAACACTATGAACTGTCGCTAGATTTAATAGTGCTAAAATACACGATCGAATGGTATGGTTCGACATTTTTTATGAGCGATTTATAAATTCTCTTTTTGATCTCTCTCTCACGCGCGGTTGTCGTTCGACTGACGATCATGCCGTGATTTTGAGTCATATAAAATTTAGAAATTTCAGCAAGAATGAAATAGTCTGACGAGACCGAACGATCTTTGCTCGTTAACAATATTTGAAAATACATTGTTGAAGTATCATTTACTCAACGAGTACGCTCTCAGCATCGAAGTCTCCGCGAGCCGTTGATGCAGCTGCAACGTATCATCTTTCATGTTGTTATTTTTCTTAGCGAAAAAGCACGTACCGCCGGGGACACGTGCATTTTTGCTAATTCTACAATTGTCGCGTGTCGTCAAAGAGACTATGCATCTCGAGCATCAGTCTTAGATTGTCGCGCTTCGGTAACGGTCAAAAATGTATCCCGTACGCGAAAATCCGGTGTTGCGTGTAGGTGCTGTGGGGCGAATTGTGCACGTACTAAGTGCGTGTTTTGTGCAAATCCGTACATTGGAGATGGAGCGAATGTTTGTTACGCTGCAAGCATTCCTCCAAAATTTTTATTGGGACAACCGGGGGCAACAAAATTTATTTTTGAGACGTGAAGACGCTACAGACGGTGCAGCGGTTATTGTGTTTCGACATGGTAGTGTAGCACGCGGCATCATACTACACGGCGATTGGGACGGTGAAGTTTTCGAGATTTACCTAATAGACGAGGGCCTCACCACCCATCATAATTTAGGCGAATTACGCGTGCCACATCCGCGGGCTGTCACAACACCAGCACTCTCAATCGAGCTCCGTATATTAGGCCTCGATGATGAGGATGATGGTACCGAAGAGCTCTTGGAGCAAATCGCTCGCGAGGACAGCATAATAGTGCGCGAAGTAATAGACGGGCAGCCGTTATCCGCGCGGTTATATTTACCTGCCGGCGTCGACCTCGCGGCATTTGTCTCGCGGGAAATCGCCCTTCCGCACGTCATTGATCATGACATCGATCATGACAGCGGGTATGACACCGACGGAAGGCATTAGGAACCTCAGTGTGTGTGTGTGTGTGTGTGTGTGTGTGTGTGTGTGTGTGTGTGTGTGTGTGTGTGTTGAAACAATAAAACAATACAGTTCATAAGGACCAACATCGGCTTCGAGGGCACCACCAGCAGCAGAAAAAGGTATTTCCATCTTCATTCATTTATTTTAGTATTATTATAAATATTATTTTTAAAAAACTAAAATAAAATTTAAACAATAGAGGGGCCCTAATCCCTGTTGATCGCGAAAGATTTCCGCGAGCAGCAGCGCGCTGCGGTATGTATATACCGTTGTGAGACGGGGCCACGTTGCTCGCACGGAAAAATACTTTCTTTCGCTTTCCGGGTTTTAGATCTGGGCCCCCGATAATTACTTTTTAAAAAAAAAGCGGTCTTGCAGAGATTCGTCGGATTCTCTGCCCGCTCACTAATAAAATATTAATAATAAATAATAAAATATAATTAATAAATAATAAAATATAATTAATAAATAATAAAATATTATTAATAAATAATTTTTAATATTTTCAATAAATGTAAAAAAGCGGTGCGCTATGACGACACAATGCTACTACCCCCACTCTCATCCCCACTCTCTCTCTCTCGCAGTAGAGGGGGAAAAAGGAGTGGGGATAGGAGTGGGGGTCGCCATAGCGCACCGCTTACTACTGAGGTGTATGAGCTAGGTTCTTTGTATAAAGACAAAACACAAAAAGGAATTCTGCAGTTGGAAATCCTAATGCCGACGATCTCGAAACCTTTGATTCTAATGTGGTCAGTAGGAATGACGGTGAAAGCGATATTTTCGCGAATTAGAATCGCCACTCCTCCCCCTTTGTTGGAAGAGGGCCTATCTCTGCGGATGGTATGATAATTTTTTATCTGAAGGTTCTGCTGGGGAGAGAGCCAAGTTTCGGATAGACAGACAACGTGCCTTTCGTGCATGATCGAATGCAATTCCTGCCATTTATTGCCCAGACTTCGACAGTTCCATTGGAGGATTTCAAATATATCGGGATTTTTATTGAAGATTGTAATTGTTTGGGGGAGGGTGGATGACTTGAGTTTTTTTTCTTAGGGCTTTTGGCAGGGGTTCGTGGGCTAGGTCTTTGTTCATTCGTTGTATTTCTTTTGCGGTCCAGTCTAGGATCTTACGTTTTGCTTCTAGATCCTTGGATCCTGCTAGCAGATTACTTAAAAAATCGGGAACCGAGTGGTCCCAGCTTTCGCGAAATTTTTCTTTCGATTGGAGATCCAGTTCTTTTTCGACTACAGTGATGTTATGTGAATCCAATTCCTCTTCGGAGTACACCGAAGTGGTTTCCTCCGAAGGCGGAACGAAGCTGTTTTTTTCTTTTTTAGGGGTCGAGTGTCGGCCGCGCGGCAAGTATAAGCACTCTTGATGCTGAGGGCTATACGGATGGCGAGCAGCGTGATTGGGCTTGTTGGGAGGGACGTAGGGACGCTGAGAAGAGCGCGGAGATCTGGCTTGAGGAAGCTTGTGGACCCCGGAAGCGGGGCACGCGATCAACGTCTGCATTAAGGGAGGAGGAGCGCTGGGATTGTCAGGAAATCGCCTTCGATTAGCCGAATGGGAGAACTCGCGTTCTGTATCCCTTCTAGGCTGCGGACGTCCCCTTCTCAGCGGAGGGAACTCGGTCTCTGAAACTACAGGAGGATTCGCTTCAGCCCCGCGTGCTCTGCTCTCCTCAAATAGATCTCTCGCGGCTTTAAACACGATCCCGTTGGCGTTCATTATTTTCCTAATCGCTTTCTGATTGGCAAATTCCGGACAGTCGATCGATGACGCTTCGTGAATCCCTTTGCAGTTGCAGCAGAAAGGTGTCGACGCCGCGCATTCGTCGCGTGAATGGGGGCCGCCGCAGAATTCGCAGCGAACCGATCCCCTACAGCGAGGGAGGATGTGGCCGAAACGTTGGCATTTGTTGTACCGGTTTAGTCTGCTTTTCAGGGGTTCGACTTTCAATCTGACGTACCAGATCTTAACGAATTTCGGGAGCGTGTTACCGGCGAATAGGATAGTGAGCGAGTCAATGTTCGACCAGGTGACCGAGTCTCCGTCGATTAAACGATTTTTTTTGCGGTCGATTTTTATAATGTCTTGTGGGGAATCAATTCCCTTTTTTATTTCCTCAATGGAGAGATTAATATCAACGCCTTTGACGATTCCCGTACATGCGATTTTAAATGAGGGGATATATGCTGTCCAGTGCAAAGCCGCGAAATCTGGGGAGGTCGCGAGCTCGTTTGCGGAACGCGCCGAGGGACAAAAAATCTCTATTTTGTTTTCTTCTATAATCTCGAGGCGATCTATGTCCGCGGAGAGAGAGAACAGGCGACGACCGATCGACATTGGGTGCAATTTGCCTATGTTTTGGTTCTTTAGCGTGCTCGAGACGTGCACGACGAAGGGCCCCTCCGAAAGCTCCCCGTACCTGTTGCGCTTTTGCTTGTCCGCGAATTCTATAGTCCCCAAGTCGAACTCGGTTGCGGGGCTAGGCCCACTAACAGAGTCAGCGCTGTCATTATTCGGAGAATTTAGCGGGCTTGTCGGCGAGCCTGTCGGTTCGAAAGCGTCGAGATTCCTCGCGAATTTTGTTTGTGTATTCGGCGTTGGCGATAATTCCCGAGCGTCACGTTTCGAGCCCTTTCGCGGAATCAACACAGTTTCTTTTGTCGCGGTCGGTGTTATACTCGGCGTGTTTACTTTTTTTTCGAGCAGTCCCGACGCTTCCGAGGCCCGAAACTCGACCGTTAGCTCGCTGCCTATGTCTAAATTCATGTCGTTATTGCTATGTATCCCGGGCATTGCGAGGGAAGTCCGATCAAATAAATTAACAATTCGATAAATAAATGAATACACACATTATAGGAACGATACAAAACACTCAAGAATAATCTTGCGTCAACTTTGTCAAAAATTTTTCTTCTTCTTTTCTTTCTTTTCCTCCTTTACTTACTTTTTTTTTTTTTTTTTTTTTTTTTTTAATCAGATACTTAATTAATTAATTAATTTATTTATTTTCGTTATCTTTTCTCTGGTTACTTAGCTGATGGAAATGGAGTTGAAGGTGAAGTTGGGATGCGTGTGGCCAGAACGTCTTCTCCACGAGCGAAGGTGGTTTGGAGCTGCGACGCGAGTCCGATTTTCCAGTGGAACTTGTTCTTTGATGTTTTTATTTTCCGAAGAATTTGGGCGAAGGCGTTTTATCACTTAGCAGGAGACTATGGGAAGAATCCGGCACAATCCCTGGATATATCGCGCGTCACTTGATTTAAAAATTATTAATTACTCAATTTAGAATTTTCAAGAAAGCGGGCCGAGAGAAACGCGAAATTCGTATAGTCTGTGGAGAGCGCGCTTCACACGTCCGGCTGGTACCGCGGCCGAAGACCGAATCAGGCCTCGGTGATGCGCGCTCGCCACGACATCGTCTGCGGCGCGCTCCGCGCCCCTCTACTGTGTGCCACGTACTATCGTTCGTCTCACTCGCACTACTTGACAGAGTATCGATCGATGCTTCGCTGTCATCCGACGCGGTCGATTCGCTGAGTGAGTCCTCTGTCGGCTCGTGCTTTCTTCGACTCCTCGATGCATTACGGGATCGGCAGCTCACATCACTCACTGATTTACGATGTTTCCTCGTTTTCTTATTTTTCCTCCGCAGATCGGGATCGCTGTCCGTTTGCGTGCCAGCGTCTTGGCATCTCGGACCAGTACATTTCTGTCGATCAGCTGTGCCGGTTTGCGTCTCCTCTGGTATGTCCTTGCGGACTCTTCGCGAGGTCTCGCTTCGGCGCAGCGTCACGTTCGCACTTCTTTCTTTAAAGTGCTGGAAACCTAGGTCGGCGACGCTGTCCCAATCGGCCGGAATTAATCGTCTTTTTATTTCATTTGGAGAAGTCTTGCTGTCACTCGGCGGGTCTTCTTTAAGAAGTCACTTCGGGATGGCGCCTGGAGACGGATCAGCTGGGCTCACTGGTCCCGAGCTACTCAGGTAGCGCCGCGAAGGACTCACGAACTGTCGAAGCCGGTTTCTCGCAACGGCCGTAACACCTGACGAGTACAGAAGCAGCACCCTAAGGGTTTCACGTACTTTTTCTTCCGTCATATCGTCGACCATCGCGTGCTCGGGTACGACAGGTTCGTCCAACTTCGGCATATTGTCCTCTTCACTATACTTTATTCCCGAAATTCCACTTTCGCGAAGTTCTAACCTCTGCAGCCGATCGCGTATTACGTCATCGTCCCCATCCTCACACGCGTTTGCCTGTCTTAACAGTCTTCGGATCTGTCGTCTTAGCAATACATCGATCCACGTCGCGCGATCTAACACACGTCTTCGTCGTTCGCGCGTGTCGTCACTCGTCCCAACGTCGTGTTCACTCGAGTGGGGGGTCGATTGCACCGAATATTCTCCCTCGGCCATCATTTACTGTCTATTATTCACCTTCGAGAATTTGAAATTGTTCACTCGAACAATAGTTTTTTTTTTACTCTTCACTGTTCTCGGGCTTCAAACCGTTTCGGCCGAGCGTCGACGCGCGATGTTTATGTTACGTTGTTTACGCGCGGACCCTTGAGGCTCGCACTCACACTTCCCGAAAATTCGATCACTCGTTCGTCGAGAATCGAGAAATATTCAACACGAAATATTTTCTTCGTGTGCTTTCTCATTCGAGCGCTTCGAACTGGCTCTACAGAGCGCATTCGCGCAGTGTTTACACTTTCTTCTAGCAGTTGTTGATACGCGGGCACTCGTGAGACCCTCGCTCGACTGGGCGACTCTCGACGCGCTCGAATATTATTCCTAATATCTCGAGACAAAAGAATTTCTCACGTCACTGTTCACTGTTCGAATAATTAATTTCGCCCGATTTAGGCCCGAAATTTGATGCACTGCCCCACGTTTGGCGCCAAAAATTGTGACGAGCCCCTCGTGGAAGTATTTCGGCGATTTCACAAGGAGTGCCGACCAAATATAATGACGCCCAGAATTTTACACTTTTATTATTTCCGCACTTTCCACACTATTTACCTATTTTCGCTGGGCGCCAGGCTCTCTATTACGTTCCCGAAAGCCAGGGAATAATCTTTCGTTATTGTCGTCGTTCTCTTCACCGGTCTACCGGCTAGCTGGAAAGGGGTGCAGTTCGGGGCATGCGAAATCAAATACGCGAACAAGTGATTCTATTAAAAATAATCGTAAAGTACCAGTTTAATCAGTATTTCAGAAATTAACAATGTAACAAATTAAATACCAAACATGACTCGAGTCCGAACAAAATTCGCGGGTTATTACGCACGCAACGCTACTAATTCAAGGAGCCTTTTTCCTCGACTCGGGGAAGCCGACAAGATAGAGGAGGACTCTACAGACGCGGGACAATATATCGAAAAATGGTGCACCACGTGCGCTTACCTTTTTCTACGTTGCCATACAGCCACACACCAAATTACTTGTTCTCTCGAATACGATTGACACCGTCGGCACGTGCACGAATCGCGGAAACACGTTGTACGGGCTAATACGCTCGACGTGGTGACAAAAATCTATCGAAGATGCGCGAGTACTGCTCGAGCGCAACCTTCTTTCTATTCTGTCTATCGACTCCTGTGGGTTCACTCTCGTGAGACGCTCCCAAGCTAACTAAAATCTTTTCGATAATTATCGCACGCTATGCCGGGTTACGCGTGCCTCGGACGTCCGGGGTGGGGGTCACAGCCTGCCATCGATTTCGCTGCCAGACTTCGTCGATCGTCGCGTTGTTCCGCTGTCTCTCTGTCTTCTTCCATCCTTCGACGTCGCGAGCGTCTCCCCGGCCCTTTGCTCTAATTCCGAGAATCCTGTAAGAGTGATATTCACGGCAGTCAAATGTTCGAATAACGCTACGAGTTTACTATGACGAGGACCGATTCGGTTGCTACGCTGGCTTTCGTGATGCCTCGGTGCACGAGCACCCTAGGCCCAGCGCGTTGTTGCGAGCGTGTGCTAACGCCTCGTCACAATATATATATATACTAGGATTTTATTGTGGTTCGCGCGCTGCGCGGGCTCGCAATCGCCCCCCATCCAAGGTTGCCCCCTCCTAGACCTAGGGGCTAGCCCCAGTCTAGACCCAGAGGCTGGGGCTAACCCCAAGCCCTTAGCCCCACCCCTTTCCGTCAAGCCCTGAGCCCGAATTATTCTAAGTCCCTCGATTCTTGACACGGCGGCGGCGGCGTCGGCGAGATCTTTTTATAATATAGAGAGATATAAAATATTGTAAACATAAACAATAATTAAATAAACAAATTTTTAAATATGTAAGTGTTAATTTATTCAAAGAATCCGTTTCTCATAGGCAGTAGAATAAGCATGAAAAAAGCGCGAGCAGAATGAGTATAAGGACGCGCCGATCATCTCGCACTGGTGGGTGAAGGTGGGAGCGCTGTGGGAAGGGGTCGCGGCGGGTGGGGATTCGCGCGGTCTTGGGCCACGTGCGCTACTTGATATCTCTCTCACACGCGTCGCCACGGTAGACAGTCAGTCGGATACCACGGAGCACACGGGTCTCTCTCGCGATCCTTGATCATCAGCCGTGATTGCAACAACGCCCACCGGTGGCGCCTCCGTCGCCTCTCAGTTGGACACGCGATGGAGCGCTGAGCGTACACCAACTCTCGCGATCTTGGGCCACCGGCTGGGACTTCCGCCGACACTCACCGGTGGCTCCATCATCGACTCTCAGTCGGACTGACGGCGGCGCGTCGAGAGCACGCCGTCTCTCGCGATCCGGGCCACGGCTTGGGACTTCAGGCGACATTCACCGGCGGCGCCACCGTCGACTTTCAGTCGGACCCACAGTGGAGCGATGCGAGCACGACGGCTCTCTCTCAGGCAGACACACGGCGGAGGGCCGAAAGCACGTCGTCTCTCGCGATCTCGAGCCACCGCTCGGGACTTGCGGCGACGCTCACCTGTGGCGCCACTGTCAATTTTCGGTCCCCAGCTGAATGCACGAATCACGTGGTGCTTTCGCCATCTTGGTCCACAGCGTGGGCGGAAACAAGAGGAAGGAGAAGAGGGGTGAGTTACCAAGACACGAGTACAGGGTGGGGGGCGGTGGACAAGTATTGAGACGAATAACGGTCGTTCTCTCAGAGGGAGGGCAAGGAGTGGGAAGAGGGAGAGATAATTAGAGGGATTTTCTGGGAGGGACGGCACTCAAGGGAGGGGAAAAGACACGCTAGGGAGGGGAGGGATACCCCCACCATGCCCCCTTCGATACCAGCAGGCCACGCCCCCTATGGCGCCACTAGGCCACGTCCCGTATGTCTCGCGATCATTGTCTACCTCTATTCGTGTAATATAAAAGCGTGTACTGTTAGAGGTATTGAGGGTCGAGGTAGAAAGGGGTTAACGCACAAAGGCGTGTCAAGAAAATCCATTTTAATGATCAGGAACACTGATCATTTATGCTTCCCACGTTCTCTCGTAGCAGCTCGTGCTTACGCTGAGAGGGGCGAAATACGTACAGGAGCTTTGCATGCTAATTGGCAGCGAATCAGGCAAATTAATAGTTCCTTTCAAAGAGACGCAGCCCTAGAGCTGTCAAGAAACGCATGAGTTGTGATATGAGGGAAATCTCTCTTTACCAAGATTATCCGATGAGAGAGGGGATTGCTATTGTAGTTTATGAATTTCCGACTTAAGAACGTCGCGAAAGACCCTTATTTAACGGTAGGAGCGATTGAGCACACATTGAATATCTTGTATTACGAACGTTCACATCACTATCAACCGATTCTAAATCTCAGAGGAGCCGTCGGTAGCTTACATTTTTGCACGACATGTAACGTTTAAAAATGTTTAAAAAATAAATGCCCTCGTTGCTTACGGTCGCCACCCTGTAACATGCGTGCAGTCAACACAATCAAATGCGACGCCTGTAATCGTGATTTCTTCAGAGAGGAGTGCTTACGTAATCATAGACATGTCGAAGTCCGGCGAGGTCGTGGAGTAAGCACCGTTTGCGAGTCTCTTAAACTTTGCCTCAATTATTTTCGCTCTATAAGACCACTAAGTAAGAAAAAACACGTGTGTGGAGTAGGGTTCTGTAATACATGCAAATCCAATGAACCCTATAATCATCACTGTTTCATGAATTCAGTCTTAGCGCCTACATCAAGGGAAACGATTTTTATTTTTTAAGACTTCGAAACGCAACAGTGTACAGCTGTAGAGGGTGATCGTGATACACTTGTACACAAGCCCAATCTCTGCGTAGCTCCGCGTATTTGCACACGCTGCTGCAATAACGATTCTGTCACAGAAGCATGTGGACACTGCGGTGTACATGAATTTATATTCAAGGAAGACGCGGTTCTCGGAATTCTCGTGGAATTCGGAATGCAGGAGATCGAAGGTTTTTCGCAAACGGTACTAATAGCTCATAATGCAGGTGGTTTTGATGCACAGTTCATTTTACGCTATTTTATCGAAGAGAAAAAAAGCAGTTACCTAGTCCAATAATGAACGGTACGAAGATTATAACTATGAGGCTCGGAAAACTTATATTTCTCGATAGTCTGCATTACTTTCACATGCCTCTACATGCATTGCCAAAAACCTTTGGTCTAAACGAGACCACTGCTAAAGGCTATTTTCCTCATCTGTTCAATGAGCGTGAAAATCAAAACTATGTCAGAGAAATGCCACCCATCGTCTCATACTGACACTCTGAGTGTAGTAGAGCGTAAACGCTTCACTGCGTGGTGTAACGAGATGAGAGGGTCCAATTATGTGTTTGATTTATCGAAAGAACAGTGGTCGCATCTGCTCCTTTAGCAAGAGTACAACGATAGCGTCAGTTTGTTTTCAAATTTTCACGTAAAAACTTTTTGAAAAGTAACACGATTGGGATTATCCCTAATGGTGGCTACAGGTGGGCCTATAATCAATCTAGAAAAGCGGTATCGTGACTCGTGTGGATGGAGCATATCGGTGGAGCATGGACGGTCATAATATTATTCACGCGGGTCGTTCGCGTGAGTATAAGTTGCCGCAAGATCTGCTGGTGGATGGTTATTACGAAACTCCTAGCGGTGGACACGTTTCATGGTTGTTATTGACATTGGCAAATAGATATTGTCAGCAGAGTGATGGCATATCGCTGAACGAACGTCTTGAGAAAACTAACGCTATAGCTCACGGAATTCGCACAAACGGTTATGAGCTACCGGAGATTTGGGAACGTAAGTACGATCGGCTGCAAGAAATGAGCAGACAAATGATCACCCGTTAGTCATAGAGGTTCCTCTCAACCCACGTGATGCTTTCTTTAGAGGCCGTACAGAAAATATGGTTACACTCTATGATGTAGAGGACGGGGAGCAAATACAATATGTCGACCTTTGATCACTGTATCCGTATGTCTGCAAATACGGTAAATACCCTATTGGTCATCCTAAAGTATATGTAGGCGACAAGTGTATGGCGTTGACCGGACCCAATAATACCGATCTGTCACGCGTCGAGAGTCTTGTTAAATGTCCCGTATTAGCGTCGCGAGATCTTTATCGCCCTGTGTTACACGTGAGAATGCATCAGAGATTGTTATTCGGCTTGTGCCGTAGCTGCTGTGAGATTATGAATCAAGATGTATGCTCTCATGACGATGTTGAAGAACGTGTGTTTAATGGTACGTGGGTTGTCGACGAGGTTCGTAAAGCTATTGATATGGAATATCAGTGGTTATAGAGTGATTAACGTATCTGAGATTTGGCAATATGAAGTAGAGCAGTATAACCGCGATACGCAAAAAGGCGGTCTGTTTGTCGAATATATTGTAACTTTTTTATGATTTATTTGAACAGGAATATTGACTGAATACCTATTCGGATATTCAATTTTGGGATATTTTTGATGATTCTATGTCTCGTTATCGGTGAACGTCATTGCTTCTCAGGTGAAGCAGAATGTAGTAGGGAGATGGCATCAGATTCACAGCATCGTTACCTTTTCCGAGGGTAATGATGCTGTGAATTAGTGACATATTGTTTGATGATTGAACTATGATTGTTTAATTCGTTTCTTTGTGATTGGACATGAATCTCATCGAACTTTACTCCTAACATTCATTCGTAAAAACAACATATTTTACCTTTAATCATAATTCGGTGTCATTGATCGCATGTGAATTTCATTTCAATTTCCCTTCCATTCTTTTTCAACAAAAAAAAACCATACCTTATTTCCTAAAATTGTTAATTTACTCTCGCTTTGAGTTCGCTCTCATTTTATAAGTCCTAAATTATACCTTATTTCCTAATATATTTAATTTGATTTGATTTCAATCTCATATCATAAATCGTAAATTATTCCATATCATTTTTAAATTAATCTCGCTTTGGATTCATTTCAATCTCCTCACATAAATGATAAATAAGTTAATATCACTTTTAAATGAATTGCAACTCCATTTCATAAATCATAAATTGTTTAGTTGCATTTTGAAATTAATTGCAAGTTCATTAATCATTTCATAAATCATAAATTGTTTAATCTCATTTTTTAACTAATCGCAATCGCAATTTCCTTTCATATTAATTATCATAAATCATAAATTGATTCCTTGCATTTTTTAATTAATCGCAATTTCATAAATCATTTCACAAATCATAAATCATTTAATAACATTTTTAAAATTAATGGTAATTTCATTTCATAATAATGATCATCTCAAAGAAAAAGTAGCAAACGGTACATTTTCATCAAATCAATTCGTATTCTCGTGAGACTGTACATCTATCTTATACGAATTCGCCAGAGATTGTACATGGCAACGAATCCTTAATATGACTGCTACTCGACCTCAGAAACAGCGGGTGCACACAAATACACCTATCCAATAACGGAGTATAGGTTACGCTGACAAACGAACTCGCGGCACTTACAGCCATATAAATTTCCAAATTCTTTATACGTTTTAAACGGCTAAATTAACATTCGATAATAAGCTCTCATGGCTTAGAAATATCCGTTTTACACCCCGATTCCACCTCACATACATAGATGATCGGAAACTTCGCGGTCGGAGGTGTGAAATTAGTGAAATCGTGAAACATCGACTTATCTTAGGAACGCGTTGAGAGCGACGATCGACTAGATGGGCGCAATGTATCGCGGCCAACGTTACGCTGTGACGTCAGCGGATCGTTATTCGCCGCCTTGTGGTCCGTACCTTTCTCGGGTTTTTGCCGGTTCTCGTTCAAAAGGCCTTTTTCCTTTTTTTAAATACGGCCAATAGATCACGTTGATTTAGGCGATATTATAAAATACCCAGCCACTGGTCGTCCTGTTTTTTATCACAGACTACACTTCACACTCTATATATATTTGAAATTAGACAATTAAATTGGCTTATAAAAGTTGTCTTTTTGGTGTGATTGCTTGGCGTTATTGGCGTTACTGCTCTCTCACGCAGAGTGTACCGATGACTGGAAGAGACGACGGCCGAAATTCGAGCACTTAACGCTACATTATTCCTACCTGCTTCGAAATATAAGAAATTAGCACGTAGTGGGAGACGGGTCACTGCGTGGTCAAGCGAGCGTCTCGCGGGACTAACCAGCCTAACTCGTACACGTGTGTGGTAGTGCGCGTACATGCACCTATTGCACACTACTATGGCGCGAGAATACTCGCCGGGGCGTACGCACAAGCGATTCGCTACAATATAAATACATTTCTCAAAATCAAACAAGAGGCCAGTGGATAGTCAGAAAATTGCTTGAATGATGATCAGGCACAAGAGCGCTATATTGCGTCTTTTGAGAGCGCGGAAGGAATTAAGGTCAATCGTGATAGTATAACTAAAAACCCTAGTTTACGATCTGTAGCTAAATTATGTCTTAATTCGTTTTGGAAAAAGTTTGGAAAAAGTGTGTCTTAATTCGTTGGACAAAGGGAGAATTCACCGCAGACTACGTTTGTATCGACACGCGAAAAACTCATGGAGATGTTAAGTAATCCCGAATATGAGATCACAGGCATGTTACCTGTAAATAACAGCGTATTGTATGTGAATCACAGTGTTGTACCCGAAAAGTCGACGATTGATCAAGTCGTCGCGATAAGGGCGGGATAGATAAAATAAAGGGATCTTTCCGATTTAAGGATTTGTATCTACGAGATTCCCAAATTAAAAAGATATTTATTCAAATGAAATTAAATACGATAATTCATTGCGCGAATTATTCCGATACAAAGTATGTGATTTTTACAAGTCCTTGAGTCTAACTCGAGCCCAACCCGATTCGAATAATCAATTAAGACTGAATTTACTTCTGATTGATACCCACCAATTTGCCTAAAATTGGTGCGTATGCATTTCATGCTTCCACGTTAATTGCTCCATCGAACGGCACCGACTGCGCGCCCTATTGCGCGAGCTCTTTCGAAATCGTTCGATTGACCAATTGCTCCAATAACTCCGTCCTGATAATAATTACCAGTGGAATTATTTTTGAGCGATTTCCACATAGAATTCTTTTTAAAATTCGGGGCGCAACATCCCTCCCGCCTTAAAAAGAAAAATTGACTTTCCATTTTTCTTAGTTGAACGCGTTTTTACAAATTTTAAAAGTTTCTTATATTATTCCCAATTAAAGACGTTAATTTCCCGACATGAAATAACGACACTGGGGAAAATACTATTTCCCTATTTTATTCTATTTTTTACGCCAAGCCTTGGTCTGGTCAAGTCTTAAAGGATTATTTTTCCGTGCTGAACAAGCATTTTGTAGTTCCGCATGCAAGCTATCGGCACGCGGAGGCACAGGGAGTCTGTGCAGGCTAATCGGTAACTCTGAGTGGGTCACTGGCTCCGTCGACCTTGCCGGTGTCGCGTTACGTTTTTTCCTCAGCCGATATAGCTTGTAAACCGCGTAGCGGACCAAGGCTATAGGAGCTATTGGACCTAAGGAATAGAATCCCATATTATGATACAATTGGTGCTTTTCGTTATAGTCTCTATCCATGTCCTTTTCTATTTCTTTCACACGCGTCCCGAGGGTTTTTAACTCCTCGGGATCCCGCAAAACACTAACCAGTTTTACCTAGTCACTATCATTTTTAACTTGCGCACAATACCTTTCGTCGATTTTTTGAAAGAGTGAGATTAAACGGGGTAAATAGCTCTCGTTTCTCATATCAGAGACCCGTTTTAGGGTCTGAATTTTGAGATCTTGTGCGGTTACCGTGCATGAGCCTACCAATGCCGGAATTCCCGAATTTATTAAAATTTCGCGATTTACTTTTTTCTTTTACTTTTTTCCCGCATGGTGAATTCTTGGTGACCGGTGTTGATATTTCCTCGCGAATTTTTTGCAATTCCTCAAATCCATCATTGACATACGCAAGAAATTCCTGTTGGTCTGATCGACTGCTACGAGCTTCCAATTTCTTCTTTTTTCCTTTCTTTGAAGAATATCCCGGGGTTATTCACGAACGGTGACACCTGATATCTTTTACTCGTGGCAAAAGTATGAGCGGTGCCTAATACGGCCCGGCAGAACCTGTACCCAAATTCACGAGTTCAGCGAGCAGTTCAATCGGATGAGTGCCGATTTTGCTAAATTCCCTCCTTCTACTTGTTATAATCAGACAATAAGTAGCTTCGCGGAGCGCGCGTTACTTATTATAATTCCAAACTTCGAGAAATCATCAATCAAACATCATGTCCTATTACTGCCGTCGTCCTCGCCTACCGGACCAGGAATACACCCAGGAAATCCTTAAAAGCATGTTGGTAAGTAACATTCCGTTGTTTTACTTAAACATATTCCAATTGTAAAATCGAAATAATCCTTGTCCCATTTATTTTTTTTTCTTTCCAGGCTGAAAGGCTGGACCATCGTCGACCCCAGGCGCGTGATTGGATCTACCATTTCATTCCATGTGCCCGCGATATCCGGAGAAGGCGGCGCCAGCTGAGCGAGAACAACGCCAATCTCTGGGAAGACGGGCATATTAGATGGGCATAATAAACGGGTATATTTTTGTTAAAAATACACTTACTCACTTTTGCTAAAACGGATACGTTATACGGTCCTTTCGATGCCCTGGTGCCCACCTAGAGGGGCATCATGATATTTTTTTAGTATTTTCCCTCGGTCCTCCGGCGAAGGACAGGTTACGCCGCTATTGCAGCAATGCTCGTTTTTTATCATACTGTCTTCGTCCTCACCGGAGGAATAGGCTATGCTGCCTTCTTCCCCGCTCTCCACTTCCCCAAGCTCGCCTGAATGTCAGTAGTCCACGCGGACCACTTCTTTTCTTTTACTGGCGGGCTATAGTGGCGTACCGGCGTCTTCCTCGCTCTGCAGCATGCACGGTCGCTCTGTCTCAATCAGTGACTCCATGCGCTGCTTAGAGGCAGCCCCCCTGCCGCGCACCGCGCGGCCGGCGGGTGAGCGCTGTCCTCCTTCACGCTCTCCGTCTTCTCAGCTCTCCTCTTTGTGCGGCTGTCCGCACCACACGCGCCCCATCCACACGACTTAGGTGTGTTAGTGGGCATGTGTGTGCCGCGGAACGATGGCTCCTCGACATTCTCTGTCTCACTCCCACTCAGGCGTTCTGCTACTCGCCTCTTCACTTTCTTTCCCACGGGGTTCGGGACTCGTGCTGCGTCCTCTTTACCCACGTTGTTTTGCATTCGCTCTGCCTCTTTCTTTCTCATGGTACTTACACACAGTGCGTTAGTGTGAGTGCCGTGCTCGGCCTCCGCTATCCCGGCCGGCTCGAGATTTCGCGGTAGTTAATACTTTCATTTATTGAATAAAAATTTTTTTTGGTTATGTTGGTTAGTGGTTGGCTATAACCTGGCCTCCTGCCTTTCGCGCATTAATACTGTAACATGGCGCATGCTCAGTGTGCGCCAGGTCAGCTGGAGTCCACCATTCCCGCGGCGTATGGTCAATATCTGTTTCTTTTTTAAAATTATTATTGTTATTTTTATATCGAGCTCCGTTACTATAATTTATGTTCTTTTTTCCGTTTTCGAGTATATCGTACGATTTGTTCTGTTTTTCCCCCTGCCCCGAATGGATGGATGATTGTGTGTATGAATGTGCGTGTGTAGAGTTTGAATGTGGCGCCGGCCGGGAGAAGACGCCGGAGCTGCAGGGCCGTCGCTGCCGGGGCTGAGGTCCGCGGTTAGAGCGTAGGCAGAGGGGACGCGCGAGACTGGCGCGTCCCTGCTCTCCACGCCAGCGTACTGACACTCCGTGTACCCCGCCACTTCTTATTTGGCACGAACCGATCGGGTACGGATATTGCCAGCCCAAGAATAACAAAATATGACGATGAAAAGTTCGGCTTGCTGGCTTGGCAGCAATGATGCCTACGGCTGTCGATGGAGTGGAAATTGGTGGGGATGTAAGAGCGGTGAACTTGAATTCATGCGCTGCTTGAAACGCAATGTCATCAGTTCATGCCTCCGATCATATATTTTTATTTCATATAATGGAACATTAGTTATTACGTAATTTTTAATAGCTCATCGCAGAAATAGCAATTGAATTGTTATTTTATCGTAGAGCCCAATTTAGTATTTTAAAAATTATATACATCTCGGATATGTGAAAGAAAATGAGCTGTCTCTTTCGTTATTAAATAAACTATTGAAACTTTAGTTTCAATAAATTAAGATGAGAATAATATTAATTATTCGTCTTAAGGATGTCCTGCATTGAATCGGTATCCTCATATCTTGATGAAAATATTTATTTGAACGTTTATTTAGTGCTTTTTCACGGTTTTCAGATAAAATAAAAGATTGCTGTGAACATGAACATTCGCAAATGTTCTGAAAATATTTTATTTTCATGACTGAAACTGTTAAAATGTGTGACAACTCAAGATTTTCGTTACATATTTTACTTTATATTCGATAAAAGGTAAATTGAAATTCTTTTACTTCTATGAAACGGTTTTTGTCCACCAACTTTATAAAAAACCGATGAAGTTTTCAGTTTTACAAAAACAAGTACAGAAACAATCCATTTAAAATTTATATTTTCATTTTAAGAAATATCTTTTTGTCATTTTTACAAAAAATATATTTGTCACTTTCAATTTAACAAAACAATATTTGTAAATTCGTAAAAAACGAAATTTAGAAATTGACAAGATATTTATAAAAAAAGATTTTAAAATTTGGAAAAACTAGTATGAATCGTTGAAAATCGTGGGATTCAATAAAAGTCAGTTTATTATTTTTTTAAATATTTTTATTTGTCTGGACAACCCAAGGTTTTAATAATCTGAATCCAAAGGGTGGCGCGGTACCCCATCACCCGTCACCGCCATTTACGATCGAAAAGATAATACGGCGGGTTTACTCAATAAAAGTGAACATATTATTTTATAATGTCAGAAAAAACCAAGATTTTCAGAACATGAATCGAAAAGGCGGCGCGGTACCCCACCGCCCGTCGCCGTCATTTACTATCGAAAAGATAATACGGCGGATTAACTTAATAAAAGTGAGAATATTATTTTATAGTGTCGGGAAAAACCAATGATTTCCCCATTTGAAAAATGTAAACCTTCATAACTCGGGAATGCCTTGAGATATCAAGCTGAAATTTGGACCATAGATAGAGGGATCAAGCCTCATCGTTCATACAGATTTTTGTTAAAATCAACTTCATCGTTAAATTATTACGCGTTTTTTAATTTTTTGAAATATGTCTACGCGATAACTCTTTCAATTTTCGAGATATTGATCGTAAAATTGGTATGAATGTGAGCTTTCATACGCCGGTGATCGCTATTGAATTTAGTTAAGATCGGTTGAACGTTACAATTTTATGATGTTTTGAATTTAAAAAAAAATTGACATTATCGCTCTATTGTAACTTTTGCAAAACGTAAGATAGCGAGCTCAAATTTTGTATATAAATGAAACAATATTCAGCCATTATATATGTATAATTTAGTGACGAACGGTATGAAATTTTTGATTTTATGGAATGTTGAATTATTTTTAAAAATGTACATTATCACATTCACTTTCGGAAACGCTCTAATCAAGAAATAACGTAATAACGAAATAGAAAAAGCGTATCCACAACATGTATATTTATCTAATTAAAACAAGGATGCAAAGTAGAAGCTTGCACATTGCTTCCTCATTATTTTTCGAGTTTTACAAAGCTTCCTTTATGAGGAAGCCAAAAATTGAATAACATACTTCCTCATAGAGGTAGCTTTGTAAAAGCAATCGAAAAAATACGTTTTTACCTTGTACTTTTGAATTAATAAATAGTTAAAATCAGTAATATATTGTTAAGAAAAGACATCTGTAAAAATGCGTTAATTTCTGTTTTGAACTTGAGTGATGGCATAGTATTTTTGATATTTAAGTTGTGAAGTCACTTGTTAAACGTTATATTTTGGTTTATTTATTTCGTTTCACTTGATAGATTTTTTTTCGCTTTGATACCCCGTTCTTTTTAGCTGTTTATACGAGGGTGTGCATTTTTCTGTTAATATAAATTCTATTATTGCAGCTAGTCTGAGCCGGCCCTTCAGTCTATGCGTATAATGTACATTATACGCATGCACCGTTGGAGTAACAAAGACAGTTGATATATCTATCTTCGTCAGCCCCCACTACTGAGACCATAGCCAACTTCGAAAATGTTAACGCCGGCAACGGCGGTTTTGGTCGTGTAACGTTGGCTAACATAGCGTACCCGACTCGCTCTCGGCCAATGAGCGTCGGCGTTGGCGTGCCAAATAAGAAATACACGGTTAGCATAGAGCAGAGCAGCGGAGTGTCAGTACCCTGCTCCACGCTGCCTCGCCGCCGATCACGGCCCGAAGAACTCGCCACTTAAATTTTGCCGCCTGCTGCGCTCGACCCATAGACCAATCCCCAAGTGCGCGGTATCCCATTCGCCGCTCCATCTTGATCGTGGGAGCCGCGGCCAATCAGCGACGACTCCGAGCATCGAGGAAGAAGACGCCGGCCGGCCCGCCACTTCAGCAGAGCTGCCACAACAAGAGCGACGCCATTTTTGTATCGAGTCAGATTAAGCCGAGTTTTTGAGTGTTTTCGAGCGATTTGTGAGTGAAGGAGTTATTTTCGAGCATACCAAAAGTAAGTACTCGAGTACTGTGATTTTTTTCTTACCCCTCACCGCCCCGACCACATGTCTGTGAACTTGGCATCTCAAATGTTAGCATATCAATAAAAATCTTTATATTTACTTGCATCCAGCATAGTTCTATAGTTCCTGACAAGTTTTGACAATAGTTCTATTGATTTAACCTTAAAAACGCCATTTAAAGGTTTGAGATGCCAACTTCACAAACGAAACCTCAGCATCACATCAAATTTTGAATATTTCAGTATCAATAAGTTGTATCCTGCATAGTTCTATAGTCCCCGACGGGTTTTAACAATAGTTCTGGTGAATTTTACTTAAAACAGCGATTTAATGATATGCGATGCCAACTTCACGAAATACATCTTAGCATCTCATCGAATTTAGAACATTTGTCTACGGAAAAGTTTAAACCAGCATAGTTCTATATCCCCCGATAGTGTTTAATAATAGTTCTATTGATATTTAATTAAAATTGCGGTCGAACGTATAACGTGACAGCTTCGCACATGGAACACGTTTGTATTTCACTTGCAATAACTACTGACGCCTCACGTCATCTCACGTCACCTCAAAAGGAGTTCTGACCTCCAAGCATTTCCAAAAAAATTCTGAGGTGTCTAGGCATTTACAAAAAAATCAAAATTGTTAATCGCCGAACCAGTTGAACAATAGTGAGATGCTGATACCAAAAGACGAGTTCTCATCTTTTTTGTCGCTTCAAATGATAGTTCTAGTCTTTCTACATATCCTTGGAAAGAGTTCTGGTGTCTAGGCATTTCCAAAAAAATTAAAAAATTGTTGATCGTCATACCAGTTGGACAATAGTGAGATGCTGATCCTAAAAGACGAGTTCTCATCTTTATTGTCGCTTCAAATGATAGTTCTAGTCTTTCTGCATATACTTGGAAAGAGTTCTGGCCTCTACATATTTATAAAAAAATAATAAAAATTATTAATCATCATCCCAGTTGAACAACAGTGAGATGCTGATACTAAGAGACGAGTTCTCGTCTATTTTGTCGATTCAAATGATGGTTCTAGTCTTTCTACATATCCTTTGAACGAGTTCTGGTGTCTAGGCATTTCCAAAAAAATAATAAAAATTGTTAATCATCATGCCAGTTGAACAACAGTGAGATGCTGATACTAAAAGACGAGTTCTCATCTTTTTTGTCGCTTCAAATGATAGTTCTAGTCCTTCTACATATCCTTGGAAAGAGTCTCACTATTTTTCAACTGGGATGACGATCAACAATTTTTATTATTTTTTTTGGAAATGCCTAGACACCAGAACTCTTTCAAAGGATATGTAGAAAGACTAGAACCATCATTTGAAGCGACAAAAAAGACGAGAACTCGTCTCTTAGTATCAGCATCTCACTGTTGTTCAACTGGCATGATGATTAACAATTTTCATTATTTTTGTATAAATATGTAGAGGCCGGAACTCTTTCCAAGTATATGCAGAAAGACTAGAACTGTAATTTGAAGCGACAAAACAGATGAGAACTCGTCTTTGAGTATCAGCATCTCACTATTGTTCAACTGGGATGACGATCAACAATTTTTATTATTTTTTTTGAAAATGCCTAGACACCAGAACTGTTTCAAAGGATATGTAGAAAGAATAGAACTATCATTTGAAGAGACAAAAAAGATGAGAACTTGTCTTTTAGTATCAGCATCTCACTGTTGTTCAACTGGGAACATTAACAATTTTTATTATTTTTTTATAAATATGTAGAGGCCAGAACTTTTTCCAACTATATGAAGAAAGACTATAACTATCATTTGAAGCGACAAAAAAGATGAGAACTCGTCTTTTGGTATCAGCATCTCACTGTTGTTCAACTGGCATGATGATTAACAATTTTTATTATTTTTTTGAAAATGCCTAGACACCAGAACTCTTTCAAAGGATATGTAGAAAGACTATAACTATCATTTGAAGCGACAATAAAGATGAGAACTCGTCTTTTAGGATCAGCATCTCACTATTGCCAACTGGTATGACGATCAACAACTTTTATTATTTTTTTGGAAATGCCTAGACACCAGAACTCTTTCCAATGATGTGTAGAAAGACTAGAACTATCATTTGAAGCGACAAAAAAGATGAGAACTCGTCTTTTAGTATCAGCATCTCACTGTTGTTAAACTGGCATGATGATTAACAATTTTTATTATTTTTTTGAAAATGCCTAGACACTAGAACTCTTTCAAAGGATATGTAGAAAGACTAGAACCATCATTTGAAGCGACAAAATAGACGAGAACTCGTCTCTTAGTATCAGCATCTCACTATTTTTCAACTGGGATGACGATCAACAATTTTTATTTTTTTTTTGGAAATGCCTAGAGGCCAGAACTTTTTCCAAGTATATGAAGAAAGTCTATAACTATCATATGAAGCGACAAAAAAATGAGAACTCGTCTTTTGGTATCAGCATCTCACTATTGTTCAACTGGTATGACGATCAACAATTTTTATTATTTTTTTGGAAATGCCTAGACACCAGAACTCTTTCAAAGGATATGTAGAAAGACTAGAACCATCATTTGAAGAGACAAAAAAGACGAGAACTCGTCTCTTAGAATCAGCATCTCACTATTTTTCAACTGGGATGATGATCAACAATTTTTATTATTTTTTTGGAAATGCCTAGAGGCCAGAACTTTTTCCAAGTATATGAAGAAAGTCTATAACTATCATATGAAGCGACAAAAAAGATGAGAAATCGTCTTTTGGTATCAGCATCTCACTATTGTTCAACTGGGATGACGATCAACAATTTTTATTATTTTTTTGGAAATGCCTAGACACCAGAACTCTTTCAAAGGATATGTAGAAAGACTAGAACCATCATTTGAATAGAGAAAAAAGACGTGAACTCGTCTCTTAGTATCAGCATCTCACTATTTTTCAACTGGGATGATGATCAACAATTTTTATTATTTTTTTGGAAATGCCTAGAGGCCGGAACTTTTTCCAAGTATATGAAGAAAGTCTATAACTATCATATGAAGCGACAAAAAAGATGAGAACTCGTCTTTTGGTATAAGCGTCTCACTATTGTTCAACTGGTTCGGCGATGAACAATTTTGATTTTTTTTGTAAAT
>OZ019970.1:5196794-5246209 GCA_963970395.1 Ephialtes manifestator
TAGTTTCGCGACCTTCAGAGCTATATTTTTCGTACCAAGTTCTCTTCTGATAGCGTAACCCGGAGTGCATCTGGGCAGACGGAAGTAGCGTTTAAAAAAGTCAATTTGCGCTTTTTCTAAGACGTTTAAATAACGCAACCCTCAGATCGGCGCTGTGTATAACAATGTGGACGCGATGGTACTATCGTATAGTTTCATAACGCCGTCCCAAGAGTTTGCTTTGGCTGCCGAAAGTATCGAGAGTGCTGAGGTCGAGGCAATCTTCGCTTTCACTACGGATTTTTCAGCCGCAAGTAAACCCAGGCTTGAGCTCGATAAAGCAACACCGAGATATGTGTAGCTATTAACAATTTCGACATTTTCGCCGTTGTATGTAAAGTTCCTCGAATCTTTTCCTAGCTTCCCACCGGCTCTGAACACGACAATCTTAGTTTTTGCTGTGTTGACAGTTAGTCCATATTCGTTACAGTAGTCGCCGAGGATTGCAAGTTTTCTTTTCAGATCAACAGGTGAATGCGCTAACATGACAAGGTCGTCTGCGTTCAGAAGAAGTAGTATATCGCAAGAGCTGGTTACGTCGATGCCCCTCACGTTGCGGTTTCGAAAGTACGCGACAATGTCCGAAACATATATGACAAAAAACCAAAAAAAACTTGAGCCATTTGTGTTGTTAAAAGTAAAATTTGCGGGCCGGTCGCCAGCTGATCTACCGTTTACCAGAACGAAGGAGTATTCCGTCATGAAATTGAGTAAAATACGACCTCTCTCGTTTGGGCTTTTGTCTAACGATATCCTGTTAGCGTACAGCATCGTGTCATCGAACAATTCACTCGGAAAGTCGTCCTCGCTAAGGACTCTCGCGTTGAAATCACCCCCGAGTACCACAATATCATCCGGAAATCGGTCTGTAATATCATTTAATAATAATTGTAACACATCGAGTGCACCCTCAATACGCGAAGACGGACTGAAATAGAGAGAACAAATAATAACACTTTCGACGCCAGTCGCAACTCTGAAAGCGCACCACCACGGTGACACGCCCACAACTTCACATTGGATTTTTTTCTTCACTACACTAACGAGACCGCCGGCTGCTCTGCCTCTTGCTTTGTCCCTCGTCGCTGGAACCCACGTCTCGAATTGGTTTCTCAGGCTGTCCGGTAGCGAAGCGGATGATTCCTTCAGGCACCAGGTCTCGTAGAAGCAGCAGACGTCAGAGTCATCGCCGACTTCTTTTACCGCGAGGTTGTTTATACCGTGGGTGTTCCAGAAAATTATCCTGACAGTATCTAGTTTTTTGGTGCGGTATGTGAAGTAGAGGCCACAGGGGCTTGAGCCGTCGGCGCGTATCCGTTTGTTTTCTGCTTTGCCAGCTCGAGGCGGGACTTATCATGATTCCAGGTGCGCAACTCACCATCGACGATCAGCTTCTGATGCTTAATTTTTACATTTTTCCCCTCTTCTTTCAACACTCTGGCCTCCGCTCTAATGGTCTTCTGGATTGTTAGTTCTTCTGCCGTGAGTTCGTTATCGATATAGATCTTCTTTTGTCCCAGTTTGGATTTGTTCTTCATGATTTCTTCTTTAGCGGTTACACTAGTTAGCTTGACGAACAGGACCTTTTTCCGCACACCGACTTCCCTAACGTCGGCGACTGCATTTAATACCCCGAATTCTTCGTATAAAAAAGCCTCTGTGTCCTCGTGTACCGATGCACTGGAGCGCTGCAGACCCCTGATGACTATGTTGTTTCTCTTCAGGTCTTTTTCTTGACGTTCGGCTCTTTTCTTCAGTGTTGCGAGTTCCGATATTAAATTTCCACCCGTCGATGCTGAATTGCTTGCTCTGTCCTCCTCTATCCTCGTTACTCTTGAGCTGGGTGTTTCCAGTTCTTTTTTCGGGTTCGACTTGTCGATCTTAGATTCCAACGCAGTAAATTTCCTCGAGAATCTGTCCTCCACCTCTCTCAGCGACGAGGCTTGCTGCTGTGAAATTACTTCTAGATCTTGCTTCATTTCCTTTTTGAAGTTTTCCAAAAACAGCGCGCTCTCTTTTTTCGCCTCTATGAAATTTCGCTGTACAGTTTCTGCATGGACCCTGTTGTCGTGCTTCAGCGACGAGAGCTCGGCCATTATAGTTTTCATGTAGTCCGCTATTGAATGCTCTTGTGTTTGTTCTTCCGCCGTCCCCGTTTGTTCAACCTGCAAGGCCGGCTGCTCAGCCGAAGGCGAAGCGGCTGGTTGTCCACTTTCGATTATCTGCTCGTTTGCCTTGTTTTCGGGAGAGCGCACTACAAGGTTGCTTTTTTTAAGGGATTGTTGGCAATTAATTTGCCCATTAGTTCACGTTCAAAATCGTTCAACTTTCGTTTCAAAATATCTTTTATATTTCCCGCTGATTCGCTTCTGCCCCTTCTCAGCAGCATCTCAGCCTTGGAGGGTTTGCCCCTTCTGTTAGGTGTACCTAGCGTCGATAACGGCGTACTAAAATCTTCACTTCTAGATGCTGCCGACGAAGAGAGTGGCGCTTGTGTTGGCGTCGATGCCTCAAGGTCGCGCTTACTCGCGGCTGACTGCGGAGGGACGCCGGCAGCGCCGCCGCACGGACCCGGCGATTTATCTGACTCGATCGATATCGCCGAGATCCTGGTTATTGATTCCGCAGCCGAAGATAACGATTCCTTTGACACTTTTGTTTTGATTCTCTTTCCTCCGGGACTAACCTCAAAACAGATTCCGTTGGTGAACTTGTTGATTTCGATAAAAGTGAGTCACTCGCGAAATCGGATTTTTGTTGCACTGAATTGCCTCTGCAATTATTTAATCCTTAGTATGGGTTGTACGCACTATAACTATTTTTGTGACAGTAAAAGTTGGCGAAAAAGCCCAAGCGTACGTTGACAGCGTGTTCACTTGTTGCCGTTCGTAACGGAACCCCTTTTTCGATTATTATTATTATTTTTCGATTTTTACCTGTAGGGTCAGCTTTACCGTCTCGAGTGTGGCCCCCCTTTAGTAAACCCCCAAAATTTCGCCCGTTTTCGCGTATCTCGCACCGTTTCCTAGATATCGCAAAAAACGTATTTTATTGTTGCAGGGGGCCTGTTTCACCAAGTTGATAAACCACTGGCAAACCTTCAATTTGTACGCTATAAGAGGGTTACCAGCACGGTGAAACTGACCCTCCGAGCCCATAAAATGCGTGTTTTTGCGATATCTCGGAAACGGTGCGAGATACGCGAAAACGGGCGAAATTTTTAGCGGTTTAATAAAGGGATACAACTGACCATGTAAATATTTTTCAAAATAAGTTTTCCAGAAGGATCAGAGACCTCATCGGAGTTCGAGTGCGGGGGGAATGGCCATGTTTATGACGTTGACGATGACGACGATGACCCTGTGATAGTGGCTGTGATAGAACCAGCTCGCGCTGTGGATGCGTTAGAAGCAATACAGCATGCTGCAAATTGTAAGTCTTCGGGATTTTAATGTATTGAGCGAAATCATTTATTACGCTGTACCTATTAAATATGTTTCATTTTTAATAGTATCGAACCAACGCACCCAAGAAGAAGAAGCATCACCAGTTACGTCAAATGCTGGAAATATCCCGTCTGTTGAGGCAGGCAGGGGGAATGACCGTACTTATGATGTCGACGATGACTCTGTGATAGCGGCAAACATAGAAACAGTTCGCACTGTGGATGCGTTAGAAACAATACAATATGCTGCAGATTGTAAGTCTTCGGAATTTTAATGTATTGAACAAAATCATTTATTTCGCCGCCCCTGATTAAACAGATTTCATTTTTAATAGCATTGTTACGTCAAGTTTGCAAAAATTAAATAATTTCGACAATCTTACACGTTTTGCACGTTAACGAAAGAATTTACCGTGCGCTAGTTAAGAAATATAAAATATTTCCTTGACTACAACCGACGATAGTATCGTTAACGCAAGCCTGTTTTCGGGTCTAATCTTTCGAAAAATAACCCAGGATTAGGCTAAAGATTCTACTTTTGTAGAGGTGAAAACGAGGATAATTTGTGTATTTACGATGATGTTTATATATATATTCCTTACTTACGTTGTTATACTTTGAACTTACGTGATATTTACCGTGTAATTGATCTTGTTATACGACGTGGAGATGGCTTCTTCTTCTGGTCAGTTATTCGAATGATAATTCCGTAGAAATCTTGGGTATCGGAAAATCGCGGGATGACGGAATCAAATATGAGAGATATTTAATTTTGCAGCTTAATAGTTGTTTACTCCAACAAAAATATAGCGCAACGTAAATCAATATTTTACCGATATCCACCGAAAAAAAAGTCGGGGGCGTACTTAAAATGTTAAACAGTGGTTCGATAAATTGGCGTCGATTTCTAATACAATGATGTAGTAAAAACAAAAGTTTTGACTTCTAAATCCACTAGTCGTGTTACAATCGGAATATTCACGCAAGTTTTCTCAAAAGAATTGTTCAAAGCATGAGGTTGCTTGTATGACAATGGGTCAAAGAGTGACAATACCTCTGACCGTAATAAAGATCGGATGGTGCGTGGAAGATGAGCGACGAGACCCCATTGTCCGGTGCTTTTATACAACTGTGTACCCCTTCTCCTAACTTATTTCTAGAGTCTACTTTTAATTAGGCTACCAGACGCGTCCCCGCAGGTCGTTCGGAAGTTTGGGAGGGTGACATATGAGTCTTCGATATCGATATACCTTGAACGTGTTACGGCTAGCCTAGTAACCGCTTCACCCATACATGTCCCTTAGCAAGATGATACACGCTTCCCATTGTTCCTCGCGTCTTCGGGTCGGCTGAGATTAAGTCTCATATCTGATAGGCGAATTTCGTATCGAACGTTCCAGTTCTATTTTGATTACAGAATAAATTATGCCCGCTTGTCTTTCGCGAGGGCTATTATATTGTGAACTGGAGGATCGAATAACGCAAATAATTTTAATAACTGTTTGCTACATATTTCATTAATTGTCATGCTTGTGGTTAAAATATATTTTGTTAATTAATATAATTTCTTTAATTATTTTTATAAATTCCAAGTTTAACGATTAAAACATTATTGCTTAATTTGTCAAGATTCCATCATTATTTATTTGGAGGGAGAGTATTTGTCATTTGAGTCGATCCTTCTTTATTCTCGATCGATTACGTCGGAAAAATTATCAATGGAGAAAACTGAACAATAATTAATTTTAATAATATGATAAATGAGATCACCGACATTTTTGTGCCAAACAATCTTTTTGGAGAGTTTCAATCTCAAGCCGAAATTCTGAGAAATAAAGTTAAATCTTTATTTGATTATCAGTTTTTCGGGGGAGATATCAGTCGTTTTATTAGTCCCGTATGAGGGTTGTTAATAATAGTTCTTAGATGGTTGGAGGATTTTCCAACAGAACTCATTTCTTTCCGACGAAAAGGTCGGGTGAACCGGGCAGAAGCCTCGGGTTAGATTTTAGGCTCTCTACCTTTGTCATCGACAACGAGAGAACTCTTCGACTATTATATCTTTTTAATCCCCGGCCACTTGGCTAGTGATGGAACGGTCCAGTGCTGGCACAGCGATTCTCATTTGAATTCTTTCTTGAATCTTTATGATAAAGTTTCCGAAGCAAATTTTCTAAATATTTTCGAAATATTTTGCGAAGTTACGTCGTGACGTAACAGCATCGACACAACGCAGCCGAGAAGAAGAAGAAGCATTACCAGCTACGTCAGATGCTGGAAATGTTCCGGCTGCTGAGGCAGAAACAAATTGTAAGTTTGAAATTTTCTAATGAATTTTGAAATATCTAATGAGCTTCAGCGAAATAATATTTTATAATTTGAATAGCCGACCGAGGAGCCCTCTAGGAAGAAGAAACTGATTTGCACGATGACGAAAATAATTCACCAGATGAGGAGGGTGAAACAGGCCAAACCGCAAATTGTAAGTTTCCGAAATTTTTCAATGAATTTCAAAGAAAAGGCTAAATTAAATAATAATAAGTAAATAAAATTTACATATCAGTAGCTGGACCGTCTGGTTTACGCAATTATGGAAATGATCCTTTCGTTACCGCCACTGAGGCTCTCGAGGACGCCGTAGAAGAAGATTTCCCAGAAAACCAATTAGCGATATACGAATTTGGTACGGAAATTTGGCAAGAGGAGGAACCAGCGCAAGACAATGACGCGTGGTTTGAAGGTCTTATAAGATTGGGTTATTCAGGTAAATAATCGGAAGTGTTTTGTGTTACGATATCCGACAACTGTGCTGCGTTCTGTAAAAGAATAGATATAATTTATTAAAAATAAAAAATACAAAAAATTTAGACTGTCTATTTTCTTCAGGATTTCAGCAAGGCGCTGGAAAGCGTCGAAACCTACCGCCGTACAACGAGTTACAACCACCGGGTATTCGAATCGAGATAATACAGGAGACTGCGCGGTATTTTAAGCGTTTTCAACTTCGTGGCCGCGAGACGACTTTACGTATTCGGAAACCGCCTCCGGAAACTAGCGTAATGAGCTGGCTCGAAGGAGCATTTAATGATCTCCTTACCCATATCACTAACGTGCGAGTTATGTAGGAATATCATTCAGTGCGAGTAATTTGGCACACGGCCCCGTATGGCTTTCCTTCCGCCCTACCCGCGATTATGAGTTTCGAGATATATGGCAGCTTATAAGTAGTGTTGCACAGAGTTCAGAATCGTTCGACCTCAATGATGAATGCAATATAAAAACGTGTATTGTGAAAGGTGTCGAGGGCCGCGGTCGACGAAAAGGTTTAACACACGAAGCTATAGCAAAACGATCTGTTTTAACGATATCTAACAACGACAATTTATGCTTCCCACGCTCGTTAGTGGCTGCCCTGGTACACGCGGAACGGGGTGAAATTCGCACGGGAGATTAACATACTAAATGGCAATGGATGAGACAAATAAATGGTTCAGCTCAAAAATCTGCAGCGCTTGAGCTTACACGACGTGCAAATGTCCGAGTGCCGAAAAATGGCTGTCGAGTGAAGGAAATCGCTCAGTACCAAGATTACTTGGCGTAAGACGGAGTCGCGGTTGTCGTTTTTGAGTTTTTTGCTTTAGGGCTCCGTAATAGGAAATCCATCTTCAATGGTACGAAAACAGTCTTGGATGCTGTAGGCCAGATCCGGCACACGCTATATATGCTGTATTATGAGCGCTCACATCATTTCCAGCCAATCCTTAATCTTAGAGGAGCAGTAGGAAGCACGGGCTTTTGCACATCGTGTGATACATTATATCTTAGATTAGATCATAGATGTGCAGGTAAAAAAAAAGATGTTCTCAATGTCTCGGAACGCCTCCATGCGATCCACACACCAGCGATACGATTAGATGCGTGGCATGCAATCGCGTTTTTTTCGGGGAGACTTGATTGAAAAATCATAGGACAGCCGATCCAAAAAATAAACCGAGTGCTTGCGCTAGCGTTAAGCGTTGTCCCGACTGTTTTGCCACGATCAGGCCTTTAGTGAGGAAGAAAAAGCACGTGTGTGCCGTAGGTTATTGTCCAACTTGCAAATCAGACCAGGCATACAATCATTTGTGTTTCATGAGGACTCTCCCAAACGATAGAGGATTCCAGAACAAGATCTTTATCTTCTATGATTTTGAAACACAGCAGTGTACGTCCCTCGAGGGGTCAACAGATACGTTCGTACATGAACCAAACCTTTGCGTAGCTCAACGCGTCTGTACAAACTGCTGCGACAATGACTCTATAGCAGAACCATGCAAATTTTGCGGTGTACATGAGTTTGTATACAAGCATAACCCCGTAGCTCAATTGGTAGAGTTAGCTATGCAAGATATAAAGGGGTTTTCTGGGACGATTTTAATAGCCCATAATGCGGGAGGATTCGACGCTCAGTTTATCCTGCGTTATTTTATCAATGAAAAAAAGACACAGCTGCCGTCGATAATTATGAACGGGACGAAAATTATAACTATGCGTATCGGAAAACTCGTGTTTCTTGACAGCCTGCACTACTTTCACATGTCTCTGAGCAAACTCCCAAAATCCTTTGGATTAACCGATGCTCTAGCTAAAGATACTTTTCCTCACTTATTTAATACACCGGACAATCAGTATTATGTAGGAGAATTGCCATCGATGCAATATTATTCACCCGATAGTATGTCAACAAGCGTACGCAATGATATATTCGAGCCGTGGTATCAGCAATTGAAAAATGGGGGTTATGTGTTTGATTTTCAAAAAGAAATCGTGGCCTACTGTAAGAATGATGTTACGATATTGAGGCAGGTCTGTATGGTTTTTCGGAAAATGTTCATAGCCGTAGGGTCTGTTTGCCCGTTCGATGAGGGCACGACGATAGCCTCCGCCTGCTTTCGAATATTTCGGAAAAATTTTCTTAAAGCTGACGCGATCAGTATTATACCTAGAAACGGATACAGATGGGCTAATAACCAATCGAAAAAAGCAGTTAGTTGGCTTGTATGGATGGAACATTTCCTTGGGCAGCGTATTATGCACGCAGGACGATCACGCGAGTTCAAGCTACCTCAGGATTTAACGGTTGATGGCTATTACGAAACCCCTACTGCTATGCATGTATTGCAGTTCCACGGATGTTACTGGCATGGCTGCCCGAAATGCTTTCTGGTAAACAGAGATCAGGTCCAGGGCGATGGTGTATCCCTGAATGAGCGTCACGAGAGAACGATAGCTGTGGCTTATAAGATACGAAGTAGTGGTTACGCTCTGACGGAAATTTGGGAGTGCGAATATGATCGTATGCTTGACACAAATGAACAAATACGAACACTCGTACGCGATCACGCTTTAGTTACAACAGAACCGCTTAACCCTCGCGATGCTTTTTTCGGTGGTCGTACATAAAACATGGTCACACTGTATGATGTTAAAGATACTGAACAGATACGGTACGTCGACGTGTGCTCGTTATACCCCTATATATGTAAATACGGTAAATTTCCCGTGGCGTACCCGAAAGTGTATGTACGTGACGAGTGCATGGAGTTAACAGGCCCTGATAATAATGATCTCACAAAAGTTGAGGGTCTTGTTAAGTGCGTTGTGTTTGCACCACGCAATCTTTATCATTCAGTGCTACCGGTACGTATGCACCAGCGTTTGATATTCGCGCTATGCCGTAGTTGCTGTGAAAGTATGAATCAGGAAGAGTGTACGCATGAAAGGACTGTAGAGCGCGTATTTAATGGTACATGGGTAGTCGATGAATTGCGAAAAGCCGTATCATGTGGATACAGGGTGATACGCGTAGAGGAAATCTGGGAATATGAAATAACACAGTATAATCGCGATACACGTTTCGCGATACACAGGAGGGCATTTCTCTGGTTATATAGATACATTTCTAAAAATTAAACAAGAATCCAGCGGTTGGCCTACGGCGTGTGTGGGCGATGAAGAATCGCAAGCACAATGCATCGCTGATTTTGAGCGTTCTGAAGGGATCAAACTGGCTCGTGAGGCGATAACAAAAAACCCTGGGTTGCGCCAAGTAGCTAAATTGTGTCTCAACTCTTTTTGGGGAGAGTTCGGACAGGCCGAAAATCTACCCCAAACGGCGATAGTTTCAACGCGCTCCAAGCTCATGGAATTATTGACCAGTCCTGAGTACAAAATCACGGGTATCTTGCCAGTAAATCATCAAATATTGTATGTCAGCTACATAAAAAATGACGAGGCCGTAATCCCGTCAGGCATAGCGAATTCTGTAATTGCCGCGTATACAACAGCTCAGGCTCGTTTGAAACTGTACAGTTATCTGGAACGTCTGGATCGGAGGGAATTGTACTGCGATACCGACTCGGTTATTTACGTGACTAAGAATAATCCTACCGAATATGAACCTCCTACAGGACCGCTTTTAGGGGATCTTACCGATGAACTCGAACCAGGTTGCTATATTAAATCTTTTGTTTCCGGAGGCCCTACATTTTATTCATTCATAACGTGCGCACCCGACGCTACTGAAACCGAAGTTTGTAAAGTAACAGGTATTTCGCTCAATTTTTCAAACAGTCAATTGATTAATTATAATTCAATCCGCTCCTACTTAGTCGTGGACAAAGTAGAACCTATCGACTTAAAATTTGATGCTATTCGTCGTACGCCGTTTCATCAAGTCGTCACGCGTACAGAAAAAAAGAAATGTAAACCGTCGAGCGTCAAACGAAGACATTACGGCGAATACGGTTCTTTGCTGTATGGATACAAGGAGTAATCTATATTATCAAAATGTACATAGTGTAAAATCTTCATCTGTTATTGTGAAATAAAATGATTTTATAATTATTTTTACTGATCCGAGGCTTTATCATCCATAGTAGTATGACAAATTTACTCATTCGTAGAGATGGACACGCGTTGGAAACATCCCTGGACCTCGATGATCTGTGGACCCACAGACTGCGGTAAGACGTATTTCGTGAAAAAGTTCTTGAAATTTATTTCTCGTATGAACAGCGTGCCATTCGAGAGAATTATTTTCTATTATTCCGAGTGGCAACCTGCATACACGGAGTATGGTACATCAATAGAATTTCACGAGGGTTTACCGCAGAGTGCAGATTACGCGAGCGACCCGCGCACAAAACTCATAATAATTGACGATTTGATGCGTGAGGCATCGAACAATAGTGTCATTGACCTTTTCACGAAAGGTAGTCATCATAAAAATCTGAGTGTTATTTTCATCACGCAAAACCTATTTCATCAGGGCCACGGGCAGCGTGATATTTAGCTGAATGCCAACTATATCGTGGTTGTCAAAAACCCTCGTGATCGCGCCCAGATTCAACATCTCGCACGTCAGGTATATCCGGAAAACCCGCGCTTTTTACAAGAGGACTATCACGATGCAACATCTAGGCCTCACGGGTACTTGCTGCTCGATTTGTAACAATCAACGCCTGATAATTGCCGATTCCGCACCTCTATTTTTCCCGATGATCCTCATCATTTCGTGTACGTACCACGAAAAAAGTTAAATAGCAGCTGCAATTGAGCTGAACTGCCAGTACTGCGGGTGTAATAGCATCTAAAGGGTCGTCGGGTCAGAATAAAGTAATTGCTATATTGAGAGCGTTCAAGCAATCGAATACGACGTACATGGAGCCTAGCTCAACCCAATCAAATTCAACTACTGTTTATTGTTTTTGTCAGTGCGCTACGTACATTCTTAAAGGTAGTACACCACCGAAGTCCTTACCACCGTGCAGCACCCTGTGTATCTATCATAGTGTATTGTGCAAAAATAGTTCGTATCGGTGCACTCTAAACAGTGCTGCAAAAATTAAAAAGTGGTTTTGCCATAGTGATCGCATCAATTCTCTATGGGAGTATAGAACAACTACAACTTGGTACATTGGTCTACGCTCACACAAAGAACTCGACACGCCTCATGAACAGTCTACAGATACTACAGGCACTTCAGAGTGTAAAGAACCATACTATCGGTGTATATCCAGCCGATCGCATTCCCCGCGTGTGGACGAAGCCAGTTGCAATTGTAGTTAACACTGATGGCTACAAGCAGCCAGGAAGCCACTGGGTCGCCATGTACGTCGATCGAGCTGGACATGGATGGTATTTCGATAGCTACGGATTACCACCAATCATCCCTCAGCATCTCCAACGACTCCGCCGAAATTGTAAACTCTTTCTCTACAGCACTTCCCAACTACAGAGTTCTGAATCACAATTTTGCGGACATTATTGTGTTATGTTTCTTCATTTCATGTCTGCAGGCCTTGGTATTCAGCGGTTTAGAAGCATATTTTCAAATAATCTGTCAAGCAACGACAAAATAATAGGTGAATACTATAACGCGTATTCCCGCAAGCATGACCAGTCTGAGTATCATAATAATAAACAATTTGACGTTTGATGTTGCTCACGAACGCTCTAATTGTGTGGTAGTTGTAAAATAAAAAGTTAAATAGTTAAATGTTGTGATTTTGTTCGATAGCCTTGAAAACCAGTATTAATGACAGCAAATTCATTGCTCCGAGTGCAGAGATATCAGATCACAAGCCGCACGTGTCTTCAAGGCAATAGAGTGCTTTATTTTAGATGACGCTGCTGTAAATAGATAACGATCAGAGAGGGGGGAAACGCCTGCTGGTGATGGGGGGGCGTGCCGTATGATGAAACTTTGTCACTTCACATGCACTGATGCAATTTCATTAGCATCCGAGCCGTCTTAGATACTTCTTCAAGTAAATGCGTAGAAAACGTCGCGAATTAAAGACTCGTATAGAAAGACTCTTACAAGGTATTGCCGCAATCAAAGAGTTGATTCAGACGAGAACAGACTTACATTTTTTGACACATCAAATCAAAGTGCTCAAACTCGAAGATGGATCTATCAGCTATCAACAAAATAGGCAAGCCTGAGGTGTATTTACCGGTGAAAAAATTGTCGGAACTGGAAATTGAAAAAGAATACATCATTACGAGGATGAAGATAAGCCAAACAAAGTGGGGTGCAGGGGTGACCGTGGACCTGCAAAACGAATTTACATGTTTTCTACCATCGAGATTCGCGGTGGCTTTTGAGAAAAACGATACACTGTTCCAACAGATGATTGCCGGTGCTCATGAACAACGATTAATTATGGTGTACTACGGCTCAAAGTACAACCACGTGGAATTCAAGGAAGTCCCTGCATGAGTGCCATTCAGGTAATTAAAAGCATCAATTTTTTCAAAAATATGTCAGTTAACTACCCTAGTGCTTGCCACTATTGTAATCTATAAATCTGTTTGATCTAGATATTCGGGATGGCGGACATCTAACACACTTGAGCAGCTCGTTGATCAACTCCATGAACTAGGAGTAGATATGCGGTATGTGCGCAGCACATTTGACCGATTGTTCTACAGCCACGGGGGCTCCACGGGTCCAAGAAAACACTCACCAGTGGAATATTATTATAAATTATTGTATAAAACTATAACAATGTATATATTTGCAATAAATATTTAAAAAAAACGGTGCGCTATGACGACACAACGCTCATACCTCCACTTCTACCGCCAACTCTCTCCCACACCGCACTTCGGCGAACCGAAGAGCGTGGGGGAATAAGGAGTGGGGGTAGGAGTGGGGATAGGAGTGGGGGTCGCCATAGCGCACCGCTTACTACTTCTGTGAATCGTATATTACGGGAGATGTACACACACCTGTGCTATGCGTTGTACCATCGACAGCCTCTGATAATTACTGATAGTTTTTCAGTCCCTCGATGTGTGCCTCTTCTGCGTACTAGCTTTCAAACGATAACTATCGATATGTGAGATCAATTTGGTGCACCAATACCATTCGAGTGTGGGACGTTGATGGTGACACTGCATTTCAAACGTCTCGATTAACCAAAAAAGTACCTCTAAATGGAATACAAAATTTTCTTTAACATGCAGATCAGATGGGTGGTGATGGTCGGACAGGTTACGGTGATATAAGCCATGTATATAGGATCGCCAAATCAGTGACGACACGGTATTGGTAGCTTCCTCGGTAGCCTATTTCGGCGCATCATACCTCTACTCAAACTAGGGGCTCGTGCTGTTCGTAAAGAAGGGTTCACATCCGGTATTAACGTAGCCACCGATATAATGGATAATGGTGTACAGCCCCGCGAAGCCTTTAAAATACGTTTACGCGAATCCGGACAAAATTTGAAACGCAAAGCCGAGGTAAAAATAAATCCATTAATGAGTGGTTCGGGGTATAAAGCAGATAAAATACGAAATTTCGTTCATTCTGCTCGGGGTAATCCAAGACGTAGCATCGGTATGGGAAAAAGAAGGACGATCCAATCATCGAGAAAATGCACCGGTGTTCTAAAGAAGAAGAAACAGCGCAAGAGGAAAGCAGTGAGAAGAAAAGCGACAAAGTCCGTCACAAGAAAGAAGGAGAAGAAGACCTCAAGAACTGTATCCGACATCTTTGCATAGGTATTATATTTCGCGAAAATGGCATTTTTACACACACACTCGTGTGAATGTTTGAAGTCAGAGCTCAAGTTGTTTTCACTACCACCAACGCAAACTACAATTGAGGAAAGTCAGTAGGTTCACTATAAACCGATCTCCTCTCTCACCGATGATTCACCCATAGAGTTTGTGGACCCCGGCCAGGGTGATGAGTACATTGATCTTGCACACTCTATGCTAAGTATTCGTGTTCAAATACAATCTACGGGCGAGAAACCTGATCCTTCTATTAAAGTAGGCCCCGTTAACAATCTAATGCATTTAATGTTCAATCAAATTGACGTATTTTTTAATCAGAAACTTGTGTCTCCGCCAAATAATGCGTATGCCTACAGAGCGTACATTGAAACGTTTTTAAATTATGGTCGTGGTGCCAAAGAATCTCATCTAACGAGAGTAGTAGGAGGTGCACTATGGCGACCCCCCACTCCTATTCCCACTCCTACCCCCACTCCTTTTTCCCCCATTCTTCGGTTCGCCAGAAGCCGAGATGTGGGTGAGAGACTGGGGGTAGGGCTGGAGACCGACGGGTCGTCACAGTACACCACCGTTTTTTTACATTTATTGAAAATACATTTTTTTCTAATACAGTATATATGAACAATGATTACTATAAATTATGGGTATTATAGTTTATAACGGTTTTAACAATTTGACTCAGATGATGGGTGAGCAACTCCGCGATGATCCTTGTTTTAGATTTAGTCGATAGTTCGTAGGAGGGCCTCTGCGCTTTTAGTCTCTGTCGTGCGTAGTCTTGAATCTTTTGACGTTTTCTGCGTATAACGCGTTGCACAGAGCTCACAGTGAAAAGCGTTGGAAAATGATGTAATAGCACTGACGAGAATAGTCTTACACATTTCTGCATCATCGCGGATTTGCGAAAGCCATGACATGTAATTGTTTATGCAGCTCTGTAATATTGTCAGTTTTGTAAAGTCCTCTCGCGTAAAGTGATAGAAGGGTGCGAAACGTTGCACATAATCTCCACTACTACCACTTTGTGCACTTTGAATAATTACTGCAGGTTGATTATTATACACCTCGTGCTCTAGTAGAAAATCATGTTCAACTATTGCAGTGTATATTTCCGCAGAACTGTCATCATTGATTGCGTCCACGATGTCTTCATCTTTCTCACTTAGGCATGCCGCGATAGTAGCAAAATGTTTTTGAAGATTTTCCCAAGCGGAGCTATCCAAAGATATGTAGCCGGTAATGTTGCATGTCAACTTGATCACGGGTATAAGGGACGCATTCCCACGAATATCTAGACCAAGTCGAGCAGTTCTCATTGAAGATACGTTCGAGTCAAGTACAGTAGACAGCAGCAAATGCTGCTGCGTGTTAGCAGCTTGAACAGGAATCATTGATGCGCTGTGGAATTATCAGAAGATGCGAGACCGCTGTTGTATCCACGCTGAACTCCGATCGAGTGAGAGGAGTTTATATTCAGGTTTCTTTAAAATCCAAATGATTGTACGTTGTGCCGTAGTAGAACATACGTAACTTTTGTTCACTAGCAGAGGCAATCATCTGTTGAAATAGAGCGGCGTTCTCCTCGAATGCTGTCGTGAATCTTGATGGCAGGAAGCACGTAAACTCGTTATGCAGATCGACGGTAATACGCACACCCCACCTCGTTTGACTGATCTTCATTTTCGTTACAATGTACTCTTTGTCTACTTCTAGATCTGCTAATCTTTTCAACGGTAGATACGGCTCCGGCTTGCCCACTTTATTGATTGCTGATAAATCCATTATGAAGTTTAAGCGCTTGGAATTTGACTGTCAAAGAATGTAGTTCTGATTTTGCGTGAGTCAATGTCTTGAGGCGTGTAATGTCTTGCAAGAACCGTTCTATGCATGTCTTTAATTCGAGGCGTCGTTTTAGCATGGACTTGCAGAAGAAGAAGTATCTACGGCGACTGTTCAGTTACTAGTGAGGCTGCATCATATGGACGCTTAGTATTTTCCTCCTCCACCACTCTGAACGACATCACCTTACTGCAATGTCCGCTGCTATGAATCAAGAGATTTACCTATAGGTGGGGGGGGGGGGCGCAAATTGCTGACCCGAAGAAACGTGGAGTCTGTAAGATGATATCCCTGTAGCTATGCTGTGTCAAATGCGTTATCAGCGAAATTCCTCGCGAGAAACATAGGATGGTGTTGAAGGTTATTAAAGCGTACAGTTTAAGTACATATTTTTCTGTATATACCGCAATCATTGAATAATATAGCTAGCGAGAGCGTGAACAAGAACTCTGCATACATGTGTTGAACTGTTTATACGTCTGCTTGGGCTGGCCATGCTTACTGGTGTACGCGTTATAATAATCAGATATTATTTTATCGTTGTTCGACAGATTATTTGAAAACACGCTTCTAAACCTATGAATACCAAGGCCTGTAGACATGAAATGAAGAAACATAACACAATAATGTCCGCAAAATTGTGATTCAGGGCTCTGAAGCTGAGAGGTGCTGTAGCGGAAAAGTTTACAGTTTCGTCGGAGACGTTGGAGATGCTGAGGGACAATTGGGGGCAATCCGTAGCTAGCGAAGTACCATCCGTGTCCATTTCGATCGACGTACATGGCGATCTAGTGACTTCCCGGCAGTTTGTGTCCATCTGTATTAGCTACAATAGTCGTCGGTTTCGCCCAAGCTCCCAGAATGCGATCGGCAGGGTACACACCGATAGTATGATTCTTTATGCTCTGAAGGGCCTGCAGTAATTGCAGACTGTTCATAACAAGGAGCACTAGGAGTGTCGTCGTCGTCGTCGCTTTCTTTGCGTGACTGTAATGCTATGTACCAAGTAGTGGTGGTCCTATACTCCCACAATGAATTTACACGATCACTATGGCAAAGCCACGTCTTAATTTTTACGACGCAATTTAGAGCACACTTATATGAGCGATTTTTACACAATAAACTATGATGAATACACAGCATCATAGTTTGTACACAATAAACTATGATGAATACACAGCATCATAGTTTGTACACAATAAACTATGATGCTACACGCTGGTAGATTACGAAATGAGGGATCTGTTGCGTCTTCCTCTAAATTTGTAATGAAGCACCCTGTTAATTGCGTTAAATAAGCGGCTTTATCAGTGCCTCTTGTGAGTATTCGATCAGCCTGTACGGCAATTTTCTTCAAAATACTCTCGACAGCTCGTAATAACGTTTCACCGCTGGTCCACTCTATGCCGTGATGATTATCAATCAACCATGTATTTTGTCTCTTTACACTGGGTGGTAAACTCTTATAAGCATGTGGTGGTGACACTACCCAATGCACACTATAGTCTGAGTTAACGGCAATGATTGCAACTTCTTTTGGGATAAACTCATTAGACCTATCCTTCAGGTCTTGTATATCAAGCACAATATTCATGATGAGCTGTGCGATCATAACACCTCAAAGTATGAACGTAGACTGGCCGGTCAAGTTAGTTTACGCTGCAAATATATGTCAGGCATAATCTAACCGCTATAGTCTACAATTACCTGTCTCGAAGAGTCAATCTCCAACACATTGTCATATTCTGCATACGCGATACATTTAATTGTTGAAGTTAACGCTTGGGCGAAGCGCACTTCTATTCTCACACTACCATGTCTTACTAAATTCCAATGACTGATGCTGTTTGCCGAGAGATCGGGCGTGAGATCACACGCAAAGAGACAATAACCGTTAGGATAATTGGAGTGTGCAATACAATTACCTTGATTGAGAAAGTGGATACCTGTGCCGGAGAACAGTGTATGGAAGGCGTCAACGTAATTATAGCTGGCAAAGTCCGGCTATAAGGGCTTTAATGGTATCTGAACTCCGTCAGCATACAAAGAAAGATAATTAATGCCGTAATTTTAAAAGTTAAAGGGATTTAATGAGCGATCACCATTAAACGCTTTATTATCGACGAACCCTAGAATTATCCTCTTAGGCAGCTGTCCTAGTATGACATTATCTAAAGTATCACCATGTACACCTGCATGCAATGATAGAGCCTTAACCTCCACACGCGTCAAGGAATATTTTGCTGTTGATTTAGACAGAGCTCTAGCATGAGCTGGAAGCATACCAGGGGCTATTTTAGTACGACGTACAAGGAGTGATGCTTCGGTAACGCGAATACTCCAATCTTTTGAGCCGCTCATAAGACAAAAAGCGTCATTGCTGCGTACGAGGCGTAGTCGTAGCTCAACGCCGTTTAACAAAAATGTCTCCTGATTGAAAATATCACAATGTAGGCGTCCTAGAAGATCAACAGATTTTTTGTTTTCACCTAGAAATATCCGATGATTAGTCAGACCTACATTAGCATCATCAACATCGTTCATTTTTCCAGCCCTATCACTATACCATAATATGCTCGTTAGATGAGAATCCTTGGCACCACGTCCATGATTTAAAAGTGTCTCAATATACGCTCTGTAGGCATACGCATTATTTGGCGGAGACACAAGTTTCTGATTAAAAAATACGTCAATTTGGTTGAACATTGAATGCATTAGATTGTTCACAGGGCTACTTTAATAGAAGGATCAGGTTTCTCGTCCGTAGATTGTATTTGGACACGCATACTTAGCATGGTATGCGCAAGATCAATGTACTCCTCACCCTGATCGGGGACCACCAACTCTATGGGTGAATCATCGGTGAGCGAGGAGATCGGTTTATAGTGCACCCGCTGACTTCCCTCAATTGTAGTTTGCGTTGGTGGTAGTGAAAACAGCTCCAGCTCTGACTTCAAACATTCACACGAGTGTGTGTGTGTAAAAACGCCATTTTCTCGAAATATAATACCTATGCAAAGATGTCGGATACAGTTCTTGGAGTCTTCTTTTTCTTCTTTCTACTGTCGGTCTTTGTCGTTTTTCTTCTTCTCACTGTTTTCTTCTTCTTTACGGCACCAGCGCGTTTTCTGGATGATCGGGTCGTCCTTCTTTTTCTCGTACCGATGCTACGCCTTCTATTGCCACGAGCAGAATGAATCAAACGCCTCATTTTAGCTGCTTTATACCCCGAACCACTCATTAATGTACTTATTTTTTCCTCGGCTTTGCATTTCAAATTTTGCCCCGATTCACGTAAACGCGTTTTAAAGGCTTCGCGTGGCTGTACACCATTATCCATTATATCGGTGGCTACATTAATTCCTGATCTGAGCGCTTCTTTACCAACAGCGCGAGCCCCCTGCTTGAGCAGAGGTATGATGCTCCGGAATAGACCTCCGAGGAAACTACCAATACCGTGACCTCGTTGATTTGGTGAGCCTATGTATACGCGACTTATACCGCCGTACCCTGTTCGTCCATCAACGGCGCCACCCATCTGTATGTCAAAGTAGCTATCGTAATCCATTTAGAGGTACTTTTTGGTTAATCGAGTATTGGTGCGCCAAACTCATCTCATATATCGATAGTTATCGTTTGAAAGCTAGTACGTAAAGGAGGCACATATCGAGGGGCTGAGAAACTCTTGATTTTCATAGAACCGTAATTGTAAGTATCAGAGACTGTCGATGGCACAACATGTAGGAAAAGGCGTATGTACATCTCCGGTAATATATCATTCGCAGATATCAGTATAAACGAAAATCATACCGGGGATACCGTTGATTAAATTAGCTGGATATGCTACAGTGTGCTTAGATTCTTCTTGGAGTGTTAGATCTCCAAGGTGATTAAAGCCTAAAATCTTATTCAGCAACGGAGAGAAATAAAAAGAGTGTTCAAGGTTTTTACATGCAACGCAGATGCGCGTTACCGTCACGTATCCATTACGGCCACAGGTAAATTTTAAATGATCTGCTATAGATGATATTTCATTAATTGTCTCGATTAATGAATCCATGCTACGATATACTCCCGATGGAACACAAACGCGTTCTTCTTTAAAACCAATTGCTGATTTACTGTTGGGTGGTATAGGGCTGGTGATGAAGTTCATAAAATTTTGATCGCCCTCATGTGGTATATGCAAGATCGTCATGGGTATGTGCATTTCAGCTAACGAAACGGCCCACCTGCCTTGCAAAGACACGTTTTGCGGTAAATGTGTTGTATAGCGGGTTGTCATGTTATCAGGGTAATATTTCATACTACTGTTACTAGGTGGAATTAAGTAAAAATCGTCTTTTATCTTGATTTCTTAGTATTAACCCTCGTCTGGACGGGCACACGTACTCTCGATAATTCAGGCTCATAAAAAATGCCGTCAATATCCTCGTTGTGAAGATCACGTAAGATGTACACTACAGGCGTACTAGCGGTCGATACACGATGTACTTAAATAACTCGTCACTCCAACCGCTCTCGTAACCTTTTGCAAAGGCGGCTTTTGCTTTACTGATACGCACAACATCATCTACACCAGAGTTGTGAAATTTTTAATGTGAAAATAATGCATTATTTTTTACGAAAAAAATGGATTATGGAATTCGGATCCACTACCCATTACTTTATTAATGAGTAATGGAGCAGAGATCCATCACCCATTACTTTATTAATGAGTAATGGAACACACATCCATTACCCATTACATTTTAATAAGTAATGGAACTCACATCCACTATCCATTACTTTATTAATGAGTAATGGAGCAGAGATCCATCCCACATTACTTTATTAATGATTAATGGAGCAGGGATCCATCACCCATTACTTTTTTAATGAGTAATGGAGCAGGGATCCATCACCCATTACTTTTTTAATGAGTAATGGAACTCACATCCATTATCCATTACTTTTTTAATGAGTAATGGATCTCACATCCATCACCCATTACTTTTTTTTAATGAGTAATGGAACTCACATCCATCACCCATTACTTTTTTAATGAGTAATGGAAGTCACATCCATTACCGTTTTTTAAAGTAATGTGTAAAGAACGTGGTAATGGATATATGATAGTCCCATTACTTTAGAAAAATTTGCTTAATAAATAAATATATAAATAAATACATCGGAAAATCGTTCAAAAAGTTCATAAATAAGTAGATAAATAGCAAAATCGTTCGAAAAATTTAAAAATAAATGAATAAATATAATATCATTAGAAGTCTGCGGTTAAAACAGGTCGCGATAGACAGACGGGCGATCTCTCAGAGACGAACTATCCGGATACCTGAAAATCTTAGCAATAGTCCTTTACGACCTGTTTCATTTCTAACTTTTGACTAACTTCTAGCTTTTGACTAACTTCTAATTTTTGACTAACTTTTAACTGACTTCTAACTTTTAACTAACTTTTGACTAACTTCTAACTTTTGACTAACTTCTAACTTTTGACTAACTTCTAACTGACTTCTAACTTTTAACTAACTTTTGACTAACTTCTAACTTTTGACTAACTTCTAACTTTTGACTAACTTCTAACTTTTGACTAACTTCTAACTCTTGACTAACTTTTGACTAACTTTTGACTAACTTCTAACTTTTGACTAACTTTTGACTAACTTCTAACTTTTGACTAACTTTTAACTAACTTTTGACTAACTTCTAACTTTTGACTAACTTCTAACTTTTGACTAACTTCTAACTTTTGACTAACTTCTAACTCTTGACTAACTTTTGACTAACTTTTGACTAACTTCTAACTTTTGACTAACGTTTGACTCATTTTTGACTAACTTTTGACTAACTTTTGACTAACTTTTGACTAACTTTTGACTAACTTTTGACTAACTTTTGACTAACTTTTGACTAACTTTTGACTAACTTTTGACTAACTTTTGACTAACTTTTGACCAACTTTTGACTAACTTTTGACTAACTTTTGACTAACTTTTGACTAACTTTTCATCTAACTTCTAACTTTTGACTAATTTCCAACATTTGACTAATTTTCAACTAACTTCTAACTTTTGACTAACTTTCAACCAGAGTTGGGAAAACGCATTATTTTTTTAATGCATTATCGTTTCGTTTACCCATGACTTTAAAAATGCATAATGGAATTCGGAACCATTACCCATTACTTTATTAATTAGTAATGGAGCAGAGGTCCATCACCCATTACTTTATTAGTGAGTAGGTAATGCAGCAGAGGTCCATCACCCATTACTTTTTTAATGAGTAATGGAACTCATATCCGTTACCCATTACTTTTTTAATGAGTAATGGAACTCATATCCGTTACTCAATACTTTTTGTTTCCTCATAGAGGAAGCTATGTTTTCATGGAAAATTTTTTTTTCGAGATTTTTATGTCAGGACACTTAGAATAGTCCAAAACGTCTAGAAAAGTGATCTAGAAAAAATGTCCGCATGTATGTATGTGTGTGTGTGTGTGTGTGTGTGTGTATGTATACAACTCCGCAAATTTGAACGCCGATAACTCAAGAACGGTTTTGTATATCGCGCTCAAATTTGGCACACTAGTGTAGCAGCAGACCCTCTTCAACTGTAGCAATTTTCGACAAAATCTGTGCAAAAATTTCGATTTTATGCCGTTTTTAATTTCTTTTAAAAAAGGACGTGGTCGCTATAACTTTCGTAAAGTTGAGTCTATTTTGCTAAACAGTTGGTTATAAGAGTAGGTGCACTCAATGCTGTTTGGTATTGAATTTGGCTCGAATCGGTAAAGTGGTTCAGATTTTACGGAATTTTGAATTTAAAAAAAAATGATATTATCGGTCTATTGTAACTTTTGCAAAACTTGAAATAGCGAGCTCAAATTTTGTATATAAATGAACCAATATTCAGCCATTATATATGTATAATTTTGTGACAAACGGTATGAAATTTGTGATTTTATGGAATGTTGAATTAGTTTTAATAATATACGTTATCACATTTATTTTCTAAAACGCTCTAATAATAACGAAATAGAAAAAGCGAATTCACAACATGTTTATTTATCTAATTTAAAAAAAACTGCAAAGTAGAACCTTGCACATTGCTTCCTCATTATTTTTCGATTTTTTAAATGTAGGATTCAATGTGGCCGACTTGTATCCGTTATTTACAATTTATGGATCGATTTATCGATTTATCTACTTATTCGTCAAGTTTTGAACGATTTTCCTATTCATATATTTATTCATTAATTTTTTAAACGTTTTTTCAATTTATTTTTTTTTTTACGTTTTGTAGATTTTTTTAGCAAAAGTTTCTAAAGTAATCGGACAATAACCATTACTTTAAAAATCGGTGATGAATATGAGTATAGTTATCTATTTAAAAAAATGGGTGAACGATGTGAATTCCATTACTCATTAAAAAAATAATGGGAGATGGATGTGAGTTCCATTACTCATTAAAAAGGATGCAAAGTAGAACCTTGCACATTGGTTCCTCATTATTTTTCACGTTTTACAAAGCTACCTCTATGAGGAAGTATGTTATTCAATTTTTGGCTTCCTCATAGAGGAAGCTTTGTAAAACGCGAAAAATAATGAGGAAGCAATGTGCAAGGTTCTACTTTGTATCCTTGTTTTAATTAGATAAATATACATGCTGTGGATTCGCTTTTTCTATTTCGTTATTACGTTATTTCGTGATTATTAGAGCGTTTCCGAAAGTGAATGTGATAATGTATATTTTTAAAAATAATTCAACATTCCATAAAATCAAAAATTTCATACCGTTCGTCACTAAATTATACATATATAATGGCTGAATATTGTTTCACTTATATACAAAATTTGAGCTCGCTATCTTAAGTTTTGCAAAAGTTACAATAAAGCGATAATGTCAATTTTTTGAAAAATTCAAAACATCATAAAATTTTAACGGTTCAACCGATCTTAACCAAATTTAATAGCGATCACCGGCGTATGAAAGCTCACATTCATACCAATTTTAAGATCAATATCTCGAAAATTAAAAGAGCTATCGCGTAAACAGACATTTTTCAAAACATTAAAAAACGCGTAATAATTTAACGATGAAGTGGATTTTAACAAAAATCTGTATGAACGATGAGGCTTGATCCCTCTATCTATAGTCCAAATTTCAGCTTGATATCCAAGGCATTCCCGAGTTATAAAGGTTTACATTTTTCGATCACACACACACACACATACAGATATTTTTTCTAAATCACTTTTCTCGACGTTTTGGCCCATTCTGAGTGTACTGACATGAATATCTCGAAAAAAATTTTTTTTTTCATGAATACAAAGCTTCCTCTATGAGAAAGCAAAAAGTAATAGGTGATGGGCCTCTGCTCCATTACTCACTAATAAAGTAATGGGTGATGGACCTCTGCTCCATTACTCATTAATAAAGTAATGAGTAGTGGATTCGAGTTCCGTTATCAATTTTTTTCATAAAAAATTATCCATTATTTTCACATTAAAAATTTCACAACTCTACTTTCAACTAACTTCTAGCTTTTGACTGACTACTAACTTTTCACCAACTTTTGACTACCTACTAACTAACTTCTAACTTTTAAAAGTCAAAAGTTGAAAGTTACTGAAAAGTCAGTCAAAAGTTAGTACTTAGTCAAAAGTTAGAAGTTAGTTGAAAGTTAGTCTAAAGTTAGAAGTTAGTTGAAAGTTAGTCAAACGTTAGAAATTAGTCAAAAGTTAGAAGTTAGACAACAGTTAGTCAAAAGTAAGAAGTTAGTAGTTAGACAAAAGTTAGTCAAAGGTCAAAAGTTAGAAGTTAGTTGAAAATTAGTCAAATGTTAGAAATTAGTCAAAAGTTAGAAGTTAGTCAAAAGTTAGTCAAAAGTAAGAAGTTAGTAGTTAGACAAAAGTTAGTCAAAGGTCAAAAGTTAGAAGTTAGTTGAAAATTAGTCAAATGTTAGAAATTAGTCAAAAGTTAGAAGTTAGATGAAAAGTTAGTCAAAAGTTAGTCAAAAGTTAGTCAAAAGTTAGTCAAAAGTTAGTCAAAAGTTAGTCAAAAGTTAGTCAAAAGTTAATCAAAAGTTAGTCAAATGTTAGAAATTAGTCAAAAGTTAAAAGTTAGTCAAAAGTTAATCAAAAGTTAGTCAAAAGTTAGAAGTTAGTTGAAAATTAGTCAAATGTTAGAAATTAGTCAAAAGTTAGCAGTTAGTCAAAAGTTAGAAGTTAGTCAAAAGTTAGTCAAAAGCTAGAAGTTAGTTAAAAGTTAGTCAAAAGTTAGAAGTTAGTTAAAAATTAGTCAAAAGTTAGAAATGAAACAGGTCGCAAAGGACTATTGCTAAGATTTTCAGGTATCCGGATAGTTCATCTCTGAGAGATCGCCCGTCTATCGCGACCTGTTTTAACCGCAGACTTCTAACGATATTATATTTATTCATTTATTTTTCAATTTTTCAAACGATTTTGCTATTCATCTACTTATTTAGTAACTTTTTAAACGATTTTCCGATGTATTTATTTATATATTTATTTATTAAGCAAATTTTTCTAAAGTAATGGGACTATCATATATCCATTACCACGTTCATTACCCATTACTTTAAAAAACGGTGATGGATGTGAGTTCCATTACTCATTAAAAAAGTAATGGGTGATGGATATGAGTTCCATTACTCACTAAAAAAGTAATGGGTGATGGATACGAGTTCCATTACTCATTAAAAAAGTAATGGGCAACGGATATGAGTTCCATTACTCATTAAAAAAATAATGGGTAATGAATGTGAGTTCCATTACTCATTAAAAAAGTAATGGGTGATGGATACGAGTTCCATTACTCATTAAACAAGTAATGGGCAACGGATATGAGTTCCATTACTCATTAAAAAAGTAATGGGTAACGGATATGAGTTACATTACTGATAAAAAAATAATGGGTAACGGATATGAGTTCCATTATTCATTAATAAAGTAATGGGTAATGGTGCCGAATTCCATTATGCATTTTTAAAGTAATGGGTAAAAAAAACGATAATGCATTAAAAAAATAATGCATTATTTCCAACTCTGATCTACACCATATTTAGGAGTTCTATTATGATCTGGTTTCTTGTAGCGCTGCAGTAAATTAGATCGTGCTCTTGCAGCTGTAATATACGTCACTGAGGCAGGAGCCATTTTTATACTACTCTGGAGGGCGTGATTATAAGCTGAAACAATATTCTGCAAAACGTCTGTGTAACGTTTTTCCCTCGTATGAGTGAAATAACCCCACATTCTTTCTTTCAGAGTTCTGTTAAAACGCTCTATAACAGCTGCTTTTATATCAGGATTTCGTGCCGTACGAAATTGTATATTTTCCTTCTTCAGAAGCGTCTGAAGGCTGCACCTATAAATTCTTTACCCTTATCCGATTGTAGGTAAAGAGGTGATCTACCATTAGTAATTTTAGATCTTAGTATACGCTCAAAGGCCTTAGCTACCGACAGAGCTGTCTTATCAGTAAGAGTCTCGACCCATGCATATTTACTGAGAACATCTATGACAACAAGGAGATAAACATAACCATCATTGTAGGTCTTGATTGAGCGAAGATCTACGAGATCCGCTTCCCAAACGTCATCGATATTGCGGACATTGTAGAAGCGCCGAGGGAAACGATGTCTCACAGGTCTATGTTTTGTGTACGCGTCTTGAGACTCAAGCCACTGCACTGTTTTGTAATCGGTGATTTTTTTCTTACGACCCACGCGTAACAGTTTTTCAGATTCTGAAAATGAGGCTTCATGAGAGGGTTAAAAGTACACTTTTTGTAATGTTTTCATTATTATAATTTAAGGTTAGCTCAAGTTAAACGTCTTTTTTATTACAACCAGAACTACTTTTTACACTGCAACTGTCTTCACTACCGCTGTAGAATCTAGAATGGCTGCTTATATCAGTTGGTACGTCACTGCCGATGTTGCTGTCGCCCCGATTGTTGATTACATTTGGATTTATCTGGAATGTCGAATTTGCTCTCGATTCCTGCCATAGGTCTTCGTTACCGATAAACTCACGAGGTGTTTGAATTGCTCTCAGGAACCGTGCAAATTCCTTACGACATGTTGGTTTGGGCAGCTTTCTTGATCGCATGGCATCGTTGACGAGATCCACAATGTTTGAATCCTTGATACCTTTACCACTAACCGAAACAACAACTGATGAATCCCAAGAAAAATTGGAAGATGATGCCGCATGCAGCCGACGTAGTAGAAGCTTGGCTTTGTTCCGAAATTTCGCCGGAACACTCTCAATGATAATAGAGACATTCAGCCCCATCGGCTGATCTTTTTTATCGTTATCCCGAGCCGATGGTTCTGTCTTCTCCACAAGAGCAAGGTGCTGCTGTGCTCGTTCGTTATCAATAAAATGAAGGTAGCGTTGTAGAACAGTCAGGTATGCCGTCTACTTTTCTCGCTCATTCTTGTAGACATTAGAATTCAAAATTTCTTTCATTTCAGTATCTAGTCTAGCTAAGACAGAAGCAACAGGATGTTCAAGTAGTGTTTGTGCTTCAGTAGCATGAGAAAACGGCTGTCGCTTATTTTGATGTTGCAATAGATTCTCCTCGGGGACGAGTACCATTTTCTTGGCGTACTCCATTATCCGCGACCTCCGATTAGCGTTGATACCAACGTCCCTAGTATTGGAGCTAGTAAGAGCGGCAAGAAACCACCGTTCTGAACAACGAATCGCTTCTTAGTCTTCCAGCAGCCTTTTTTCGCAGCCAACCGTCGAATAGTAGGTGCGTGACGACGTAACATTTTTCTCTGTTCAGTCTTTAGAGGTACATTCCCACGAAGAACTTTTAAAGCACACTCACAAATGCACCTTATCATACGCACGTCGGCTTTCCGTAATACTGCTTCACGTTGCTCCTTGTTTAGATACTGAAGAGCATGCAATATTGCAATATGCTTCTTGCGGAGCGGTGATCCGTTACACTCCATTACAAATGCCGAACTGATAATGATATGACGAGCGTGCTACTTTTATATTTTTTTCCGTAGTACGTACACAAGGTGATGCGTATTGTCTGGAAAAATATTGGTTCGAAATCTTCAATTATCAGGCGTTGATTGTTTTAAATCCAATAATAGGTAACCATGAGGTTTAGATGTGGCATCATGATAAGCCTCTTGTAAAAAGCGCGGATTTTCCAGGTATACCTGCCGCGCAAGATGCTGTATTTGAGCTCGGTTACGCGGATTTTTTAACACTACTATATAATTAGCGTTTAGCGAAATATCTCGCTGCCCGTGTCCCTGTTGAAATAAATTTTGCGTTATAAATATAACACTCAGGTTTTAATGATGACTGCCTTTGGTGAAAAGATCGACAACATTATTATTTGATGCTTCACGCATCAGATCATCGATAATTATAAGTTTAGCACGTGGATCACCAGCATAATCTGACGTTTGTGGCAGACCTTCACGAAAATCTATTGACGTTCCGTATTCTGTATAAGCAGATTGCCACTCTGAATAATAAAAAATAATTCTCTCGAACGGCTCACTGCTCATAAGTGAGATATTCTTTACAAACTTCTTTACAAAAAATGTTTTACCACAGCCCGTAGGCCCGCAAATCATCGAGGTCCAGGGATGTTTCCACCGCGTATTCATTTGAGCGAATGAATAAATATGCCTTGATGATACCTATAATAAAGATAATAAACGAGGGGAGAGGTGTGACTCACAACATTATTACTTTTATTTAACGAGAATATTCTTTTACAATATCTTATATTTTTGTAGTTCACGTAAAATTAGTTGATGTAACCGTAAGGAAGCGAGCTGTATAAACCGTTGGGTCTTCGCTTCACACTCGAGGGCATGCACCACTTCGTTTCAGAACGTGTGACAACCTGATGAAACGCTGTCCGTCGAATCGCATTATAGTGTAGTACAATAGGATCCTCTTTTTCACCTATTATAAAGGAGCGTACTGATTCGGAATTTATGAGGGCACTGTTTGCAAAATTGAGTGTTATACCTTTTACTTTACAAACCTCGTTTTTCACGCTATCCGGGGTATTTACTATAAAAGCATAAAATTTTGGATCGCCCGAAACGATCGATTTTATGTAACTACCCGCACCGTAAGAACTGAGCTCGTCTGTTAATTCCCCTAGAAGCTGCCCTGTCGGTGGTTCGTATTCTGTCGGGTCTTTCCGCGTAACGTAAATGACCGAATCAGTATCGCAATATAGAGCACGGCGTCCAAGCTGATCGAGGTAGCTATAAAGCTTTAGCCGAGCCTGAGCTGTGGTGTACGCTGCTATGTCACGGCATTTGCTATACTAGACGGTACCACGGCCTCATTGGTTTTTGTATAATTTACATAAAGTATTTTATTATTTACAGGTAATATACCAGTAATTTCGTACTCGGGACTATTTAACAATTCCATGACTTTTTTACGCGTTGACACTATCTCAGTCTGTGGTAGATTTTCCCTTTGTCCGAATTTTCCCCAAAAAGAGTTACGGCATAATTTTGCTACAGATCGCAATCCTGGGTTTTTTGTTATATTCTCGCGATTAAATTTTATACCCTCAGCACTCTCGAAAGATGCAATGTAGCCAGTGTTGCCAATTCAGCGATTTTGTCGCTAGTTTTAGCGACTTTCAAAGCTCGTCGGCGACATTTTTTGCGACTTTGCGACATGTCGCGATCTGGCGATTTTTCGGGACTCGTTTAGCGACATCTGGCGAATTTTGTAAATCGTGGCGATTTTCAGAATTCCTTTAGCGACATCTGGCGAATTTCGTAAAATTGAGGTACGGAGAAACTCTTGCCAGTCCTCATTACCGCGTCCAAGATTTTCATGACTCCGTGCCTTGTTGACTTATCGACTTTCGTAAAATCGAGTATCGAGCTACGGAGAAACTTTTGCCACTTGCCAGTCCTCATTACCGGGTCCAAGATTTTCATGACTCCGTGACTTGTTGACTTGTGTCTTGGCTTAATCGTAAGGGCAAGCTCATTCCGTTTTTAATTCTACTGTTAATTTTATAATAACAAAAATATCCAGTTGTCGGCCAAACGACCGAAAAAACGACCAGTCATTAAATGCACAAAAAAACCATTGAAATGAACCGAACGACCAAGAAAACGACCATTGAAATTATTCTTAATTAGTTGTTTCTTGGTCACGAAAAATCGGAAAATGACTGTCGAAATGACCATTTCAATAATTTGTAACCGGTCAATTTTCCGTAAAGACCGGGAAATGACTATCGAAATGACCAACTAGATAATCAAACTTCAAGTAGACATTCAATATGCTGTAACGGTATTTAGCCAATTACATTAAATTTAGAGGATTCGGAACTCGAGCAGGGAAAAGATTTAATCATGAGACTGTTTTTTTGAGATAAAAGTAGGGTTTATTCAAATTAATATGCGATATTCTGTCAGAACGCTTCCCGATGCGATGGGCTTTGGCGGTGCCATCTACCGTGACAATTAAATTTTCCTTGATTCCTAGCTCGCTCGCTGACACAATACAAATTCGAAAAGATCGTTCGTTTCCTGAATCCAATATTTCCATAGGGGATTCTCGGCTGTCCCGTGGCGGTTTTCCCTCTCGGGCCGATTCTGGGGCGCGTATTCGCTTCCTCTTACTCGGGTTTGCGCAATAAAGAATTTCACTTCTGGCGGTGCCTTTTTATCTCCCTACGTTACCCTTAGGGTTATCGCTGATCTTCACATACAATCACTTATCACTAATCCGCACGCCCTTAATCGATGAATGACCGCGGCCGGTATTTCAGGACGATTGATCCGATGTGGTAAATCGATTCCACGTTATCTGCCGCGCCTGTCTGATTCCTGAATGCTTGCCACCCACCACTCTCCTAGCGATATACGCCCGAATATGATATCGGTTTGAGGATACTCGGCTTTGTTTTAAATCACTTATTGGGGCGCTTACTTTTAGAATAATTTCCTTCGCTTTCCCGTGCACCAGCTTGGTATGCCGTTGGCTAAAAAGTTCCGTGGAAACTCTGTCGCTTGAATCTCCTATGCTACTTCCCCGCCGGTAAGTACGCGCTCCCGAGGTAGGTACCGGTCGCTTCGGTGGTTCTTAGGTAAGAGAGCGAGAGACCCGCGAACTCTACCCGCTCGACCGGGCGTCCGTCTCTCCCCACTCCTCTATTGCTACCTATCTCGCGTGACTCATCCTTTTTCCCACGGTCCCTCGGCCTGGCCTTCGTGATAATAGTCACGTCTGCCCGCTCTATTACCAACGGCCGCCGATGACCCCCGCTAACCGTTACCGTCGGTAGTCCGATAGATTTATAAACAACGGGTAATATGGCTCTCTCCGTCGCATTGCCCCCCAGATCTATTCGAAAAGAATGGTCTTTCCATTCTTCGAGAATCGATCTCTAATCCAAATCATTTCAAAAAGAAACCGAGACGATGTCAATAAAAAAAGACCATTATAACAAAAAAAAAAAAAACTTCCCCTGGGTTCCGAACCCGGGATCCTCCAATCGTCGCTCTGTACTTTAGACCACTCGGCTATCCTACCTGCCTTAATTCCCTTCTCTTCATTGGTACACGACACTAACCTACAACCTAAAATGATCCATTCCGTTATGTTTTTCTTCCCTTTATTTCTTTTCCTTTTCTTTTTTTTCTCTTTTCCTTTCCTTTCTTTTCTTTTTTTTTCCACCACCAATCCAAACGCAGGGAATAAACGGGGATACACGGATAATTAAATTTCTTTTTCCTTCCTTTATTCATTCCCCACCCCTACATTTCTCCATTGCTTCCGTTGCTCCCCTCGTCCCCGCTGCCGTCGTCGCTCCACTCCTCTGCTCATATCACCCCCCACTCCTCCAGGAACTCGCGCTCTTGGCGCGGCAAGGGGTCCTGGATCGCGTCTTCATCCTCCATTGGTAATCGGAGGTCCTCCCACTCCTCCATCATACTTGTGGTAAAAGAGGCCCCCTCTTCCTCCTCGTCGCTCTCGTACCGCTGGCTTGTCGCGGCCGCCTCTCCCGCCTCGCCGTTGCCACGGCTTACGTCCAGCACGGCCTCAGTCGCCCGTCCGCCGGTAAGGTCTTTCTCTCCCCACTCCTCCGGATCTGAGGGGAATCGGAGCTCCCGCTCAGTCCTCCGCGCGTAGCCTCTCTGGCGGAGCTGGGCCGCCACCTCGTATCCTCGTCCTCCCATCGTCCCATGGAGCTCCACCCATAGACCGGACCTCCGGAGATCCACTCCGTCGATGTATAGGTCCAAGGTGCCAACTCGGCTGGGATGAGTGAGCCCGCGAAATTGGTGGACCTCCTCCGGCATCCACGTCTCTCCTTGACCCGGCTCATGCCCTTGGAGGCCACACAAGATCGCACTGAACGGCTCACCCATGACCCACCTTGGCACCGTGTATAGAGCTTCCAGTTCCAACTCTTCGATATGCCCATAGTCTCCGAACCATACCTGGTAAGTGCCGGGCCGCAGAATCCTCGTGATGGTTCCCCGGAAAAACCCTTCCTCTTCCTCTTCCTGATGCCAAAACAGTACGGGCTTTCCGGGGAATCCCTCTTTCTCCAAAAGACGGTGAACCTCCGGGTGGCTCCTGGAGGTCTCATAAATGGCCCTTAAGAAACGTTGTCGGCGCCGATCCTCCTCCACCAGATGAACGTAAAACCTCCCCGGAGATTCTACCTCCACGACCCGACACTCATATGGCTCGTTAACGGCCAACAAACGCACCGGATAACTTAGGAATTGCTCCATCTTATTGCTGACTGTTCTTCACTCGACTGTTGTTGAGAGTTTTCTGTCCTTGCTTCCAATTTCGAAATCCGAGCCTACCCTACCTCCGCGATCTTCCTCCTGGTACCCTATATCTATATCTATCGTACTTCAAATTTTTCCCCGAAACCGTCGCATTTTCCGTTGCCCATTGCGCTCAGTTTCGAGAATTTGGAAAAATCCGCCAATCCGGACTCGCGATCTCGAAACCGCCACCGCTTACAGCGCGCTTGCCGCGTCATATCTATCCTACTTATCATCCTTGCACCACTACTAATTAATCCTATTTACCTATGTGGTCTCTCACCCCTATTTCTATCTCTCTTACTCGCATCTTTTCCCTATCTCTATCTTACTCTATCGCCGTCTCTCTCTCGCGCATTACTTTCTTATCTCTATCTTATCCTATCGCCGTCTCTCTCTCGCGCATTACTTTCTTATCTCTATCTTATTCTATCGCCTACCTACTCATACCATTACCTGTAGTGTCTATATGATACACACTACCCATCTCCTTTGCTCGCAATGTTTACATCTCGGTCTTCCCTCGACCGCTACGCGCTATAACTATATCTCCTGTGCTCTCGTCACGCATACCCATGCAAGCTCTTCCCTTGATGTTCACGTACATCACGCACACCATCTCCCCACTTTCTCGATTTTCATCATTTTTCGAATCCTGCCTCCTCAGATCGCCACTACCGCCCCCCGGCGCCTCGGTCGTCTTGTAGCGTTTACACATACTCCCATGGAATTTTCCTCTCTCCTTCTCATTTTTCAGATCGACCAGCAAATAGGTCGCGAGTCCCACGCATTTTTTTATGCGATAGGGTCCTTCAAAAAGCGGCATGAATTTCGAAGTTCGTTGCTGCAGCGGATCTGATACGTTGAGCGCCTTGACCAATACGAGCTCTTCCTTCCTCAAAAGTTGCGAGCTTGTGGCGCGAATTGAATTTTTCGGCGCGTAACCGGCCTTTCCGCACGATCCTTTCCTTCGCTATAGCCCACTTCTCGTCCGATGTTTTCGGATTGACTTCTTCCCCCGCCATGATCGAGAGCACCCGATTCCATTCCCTGCAAGGCTTTTTCAAGCATTGTAGCTCCATTGGTGTAAATTCTGTGGTTTCGTGGTGCGTTTGGTTTATGCACTCTTGAATCCTTGGCACCCAGGCCGACCAACCTGAGTGGTTGTCGGGCAGCAGGATCCTGAAGTACCGACCGAGCTCCCGATTCACTCTCTCGACGATGTTCCCTTGAGGGTGGCGGATTGACGAGAAAACGGCGGTAATATTTTCTTCCTTCAATTTGTTCAGCCAGTTTTTCGCCGTGAACTGGGTTCCGTGATCGAATTGTATCCTCTTCGGCTTCCCGTATCGCGGAATGTAGTCCTGGAAGATCCTTTTTATCACGGTTGCCGTGTTGGCTTTCTTCATTGGGTACAGCACCACGTATTTGCTAAATGCATCCAGGGTCACGAGGATGTGTTTAACCCCGGCTACCGATGAAGGCAATGGCCCGTAAAAATCGATCGACAACAGATCGCCCGTTTTTTCCGGAATTATCGTCTGCATTTCCGCGTGACAAGTCTGCACCGCTATTTTGTTCCGTTGACACGCATCACAGGTAGCTAATACTGTACGGGTTAACCTCGCAAGATGAGGATAGGAAAAATCCTCGTCGAGCATACGGAAACATTTTCCTGCTCCCAAATGTCCGTAAATTACATGGCATTCCCGTATCAATGGTTTGATTATACATTTTGGGACCACTGCCCTCCACACTTGGGTCTTGGATAACCGTTGCAGAATGCTTTTGATGAGCCGATAATTATTTTCCTTTTCGCCTTCTTTCTCTTCCTCCAGAAACTCGATGATGCGCTTCAGGTCCTCTTCTTCCCTTTGCAGCTGTGCCATGTCCTTTAATTGCTTCCGTAATTCCCTCGATAGTTTTTCTGCTAACATTTTATTCAGATAAACAATACCTTTTGCCTTCTCCAAGAATTCATCTCGTCCCGGTATCATCCTGCTGAGTGCATCCGCGGCAATATTCTTTGCCCCCGGAATATGGTCGACCTTGATATCATAATCTTGTATCGAGAGCACCCATCTCATCAATCTCTCACTGCTAAAACGGCAGGTTTTCAGGAAAATCAGCGTCCTGTGGTCTGTCTCGATTTGAATTTTCGCGCCTTTCAGGTACCCGCGTAGAAAAAAAGAATCTTGTGAAGAATCTTTTAAAGAATCTTAAAAAAAGTCTTGAAAGAATCTTTAAAAGAATCTTTAAAGGAATCTTGAAAAGAATCACGTATAGGATCCGGAGCAAGACTCTTTTCAAGATTCTTTTCAAATTTTTTTCCAGATCAAAACTCCGAATTTTTGTAATTTTTTTTGTTTAATTCAGTTGATTAGTCATATTTGATTGATCAGATCCGAAAAATAGCGTGATTTGATCAGATTAAAGCGATAAAACGAGAAAAAAAAAAATGTTGATCGTGGGACTTGAACCCAGGTCCCTCGGCGTACTATCCCGTTACCTTATCTATTCAACCACATCATCTTTCTTGGATATCAGTAAAATTAAATGATATATGAGTGTCACTTGCTTTTTCAGAACTTTGTTTTTTTTCGGAAATTACGGCGCGATGCGCGTTACCACTTTGCACCGTTTCACAGTATCTAGTTTCATTAAGAATTCATCTTTCACATTCAGTTATTGCTCCCTCATAAAAGAAACTTTATTTGCGAGAAAACATACGTTCCAAGATTTTCAAGTCAGGACACTCAAAATAGTCCAGAACGTCGAGAAAAGTGGTTTAGAAAAAATAAATAATTAAATTCCGCAAACAAAAACATCAAAAGACATGAACCTGGTCTTCAAAAGTGTCCAGGTTGATTGCTTCGAGGCTTTCAGTGTCCAGATTGACCTCACCATAGTTTTCGGTATCCAGATCAACGTCTCCATAGTTTTTGGTGTTGAGGTCGACCTCTCCATAATTTTCGGTGTCCACGTCAACCTCTCTATTTTTTCCAGTGTCGAGGCTGACCTCTCCATAATTTTCGGTGTCCAGGTCGACCTCCCCATAGTTTTCGGCATCCAGATCGACATCTCCATAGTTTTCGGTACCTACGTCGACCCCTCTATAGTTTTCGGTGTCCAGGTCGACCTCTCTATAGTTTTCGGTGTCCACGTGAACCTCGCCATATTTCTCGGTGTCCAGGTGCTGGACATCCACCTGGGCGCTGAAAATTAAGGAGAGATCAACCTGGTCACCGAAAACTATGGAAATATCGACGTGGACATCGAAAATCATGGGAATATCGACTTGGCACCAAAAGCCATGGACATGTCGACCCTGATGTTCAAAGTCGTGGAGATATCGACCTGGATACCGAAAGCCATAGAAATGTCTACCTGGACATCGAAAGCCATCGGGATGTCGATCCTGATGCCGAAAGCCATGGAGATATCGACCTGGATACCGAAAACTATGGAGAGTTCGACCTCGACACCAACAACTATGGAGAAGTTGATTTGGACACCGAAAACTACGGAGAGGTCGACCTGGACACCGAAAACTATGGAGAGGTCAATCTGGACACTGAGAGCTTCGAAGCAATAAACCTGGACACTTTTGAAGACCAGGTTCATGTATTTTAAGGTTTAGGTTTGCGGAATGCACTTATTTATTTTTTCTAAACCACTTTTCTCGACGTTCTGGACTATTTTGAGTGTCCTGACTTGAAAATCTTGGAACGTATGTTTTCTCGCAAATAAAGTTTCTTTTATGAGGGAGCAATAACTGAATGTGAAAGATGAATTCTTAATGAAACTAGATACTGTGAAACGGTGCAAAGTGGTAACGCGCATCGCGCCGTAATTTCCGAAAAAAAACAAAGTTCTGAAAAAGCAAGTGACACTGATATATCATTTAATTTTACTGCTATCCAAGAAAGATGATATGCTTGAATAGATAAGATAACGGGATAGTACGCCGAGGGACCTGGGTTCAAGTCCCACGATCAACTTTTTTTTTTCTCATTTTATCGCTTTAATCTGATCAAATCACGCTATTTTTCGGATCTGATCAATCAAATATGACTAATCAACTGAATTAAACTAAAAAAATTACAAAAATTCGGAGTTTTGATCTGGAAAAAAATTTGAAAAGAATCTTGAAAAGAGTCTTGCTCCGGATCCTATACGTGATTCTTTTCAAGATTCCTTTAAAGATTCTTTTAAAGATTCTTTCAAGACTTTTTTTAAGATTCTTTAAAAGATTCTTCACAAGATTCTTCACATGTATCGCAGCTCAGGTCCCTTGAGGGTGCGACTTGCGTAAGTGATGACGGAAACACCTCTCCCCTCCTCACATCCGGTTTCCTGCGCCAGTGTTGCACCGACTGCATATCCGCTCGCATCCGTCTTTAGAATATACGGCTTGCTGGGATCTGGGAAAGTCAGTAGTATTTCTTCACAGAAAAGCCCCTTCACTCTCTCGAAATTCTTTTGAGTTTCCTCGTTCCAGTGCCATTTGTTCTCTTTCCTCGTTAGTGCATTTAAAAGAGCCGTCTCTTTTGCATGTTGGTTGGTGAATTTGGTATAATAATTCACCAGACCAAGGAAACCTCGCAGCTGTTTGAAGTTTTTCGGTACTGGGAATTCCTTAATCGCTCTGACTTTTTCTGGATCTTGTTTTAGGCCCTTCGTTGTCAAGATATGACCCAAAAAAGTCACTTCCGCCTTAAAAAAATGAGACTTGCTGAATTTCAACGTCATCCCGTGTTCTTGAAATCTTCGGAATAATATTCGGAGGTGTTCCAGATGTTCCTGGTGGGATGTCGACATTATTAATAAATCGTCGACAAAGTTAATCACGAAGTCTAACCCTTTCAACACGACATCCAACGCGCGGATTAAACTTGCCGTGCTGGTTTTCAAACCGAAAGGCGTTACGGTGAATTCGTAGCATTTTCCGTTATGCTGAAATGCGGTGTACTTCCGGGAATCTTCATGCAGCGGAATTTGCCAAAAACTGCTTGTGAGGTCGACCGTAGACATCACTTTTTTTCCTCCACAGCGTTGAAAAATCTCCTCGATTGGTGGAGCGTTGTTGTAGTCATTGACTAAATAATCATTTAATTCTCGCGCGTCCAAACACAGCCGCACGCTATTATCATCTTTCGTGACTGGCATAAGTGGATTGATGTAGATGCTTTCTGATTTCTGGATCACGCCCACCTTCAACATCCGATCTATCTCATCCTGCACTCGTCCGCGCTGTAATAGAGAGACCGGATATGATCTGTGGAAGTATGGTTTCGGGTCCTTCAACAACAATCTATGCTCGTACTTCGTCATCCTTCCAGGCACTTTATCGAAGATTTCACAGGTTTCATCCACTATCTTTTCGAACTCGTTCTCTATTTTTTCGTCGACATTTTCGCACTCGCTCATCTTTTCCCAAAATTCTTCTCGTGTCAGCGATATGCTCGTTTCGCCTTCCAGATGATTTTCCACCTTGTACAGACTACAGATTTTTTCAGTGTTCTCCGCACTTATTGCTGTTGGATCCAATCGGTGCCATTCTCCCTCTCGAAATTGTGCTACGATATTATCGTTCACCACCACGAGTTTATCTCTTCCATCCACTGATATCTTTAGTGAAAACATTCCGTTGATGCCAATAATTGCTGGCCTGGACAGTTTCGGTACAATTAAAAGCTGAATCATCGCTTTCTGGCCGTATATCGCCCCTTCCACCATGATCTGCTTCGTGACTCTTTCGACTGCCCCGCTCATCGCTCCGCATACCTTTGTTCCCGTAACCGGAAGTATGGGGCATCCCTCAAATACTCCTTTATTTTCCAGATAGTATTTTTCCGAGATGGCATTCACTTGGCTTCCGCAATCGATGAGAGTCAGCGCTGTCAAGCCTTCTAAGGCCACTGGCAGTTCTGGGCACTTGGGGTGTTCTTCCTCGTACCATTTTCCACCCTCTTCTGTTTTTTCTTCTCGCAGAAACTCCCGAGGATTTTCTGTCATCGCCGAGTAAATCGCCAACTCTTCACACTGCATAACTCTCCTATAACTCGTTCCAGCTGTCATCTGGGGCTTTACGTGCTCCTGCCCTCGTCCTGCAATCGTAGAGGCCTCAAGTTCTTCGACACATTTCTCTCGTGCGTCACTCGTTCCTCGCGATCCAGGCCGCACCTTCGAAGATTCCACAGCTGTCACCTCCACTTCTGCCAATTCTCTCTCTCGTTCTCCGTTTTGCAGTCTGTTCCTCTGTCGCGATCTTCTCTTTTGTTCTCGCCGTTTCTCGTTCCTTCTCGTATGAAATCCTTTCTTTCCAATCCCCGTTGCGCCACGCCCACCTTCCTTTTTTCCTTCTACGGCCTCCACTCTCCTCTCTTCCTCTTCGGGCGCAACGGTTATTCGTTTCCCGGCCCGGTTTTCATCGCCTCGTACTGTCTCCTTATATCTGGCGTCATGGTGGATTCAATGATTGGTCCCATTCTCTGTAGATCATTGATTTCCTGCGTTGGTAGAGGCGCCGACTCTCTCGGCGTCATCTCTCTTTGCCACGGCGTACCGTGCTGTTGCGGCGGGTGACCTGGCGGAGGCGCAGCTGCGTGCTGCTGTCCGGGAGCCTCGTATGCTCTTCCCTGTCCCCCTCCACCGTACTGACGTGGAACCGGATAATACTGTCGTGGTGGGGCGCCTCCGTATCGTGGCTGTCCTCTATACGGCTGCATCCCGCCTCTGTTCATACTTCTTTGGCTATTCAGGGGTCCCGCCATATCGATGCTTTCTAATAATTCTAAAAATTCGCGCGTCGTCCTTATCTGCCGCACTCGCACAGCACTTCTCACCTCTTCATCAAAGTGCCGGGTTAATTTCTGGATTATTATTTCATCGGTCATCTTCTCTCGAGATCTCGAGCATTTCCGATAATTAATGTCGCATATTCCGCTCTTTTCCGCCTGTGTGTGGTCGAATCGCACATTCAAATTCCAGATTACTTCTGACCTTATTCTGAAGGTCCAGGTTCCAGTATCGACCAGTAAACACGATCGAGAGCGATACAATATCGTGCTCGTCTGGATTCTCGAGACTCCACCAATTTTCTGCTTCACCCGTCAAGGACTCCCTGAGGACATGTCGGATATCTGTCCCTTCTATCCCTGCGGCTTCACAATATTCCTGGAGGTTCCTCAAGTACCTCATGGGCCTTTCCTTACTGTCTGCTGAAAATTTTGGAATTCGTTGAGGCACGGCTTGCACCCTTGCGACTCCCGTGCCATTAAATGCACTCGTAAGTCCCCAGATTGTATTATTCGAGCCTGCCGCCAGTTTCTTTTCCATCTCCACCACTTTCTCAACCGCAGATTTGGCCAGATTTTCGCTCCTGTTGGCTCGTGTCATCGCTTCATTAATCATCCTCTTTATCCTGTCCCGCTCCGTCCTGTCCTTCCCAATCTCATCACAGATCGTTTTACTTGTGTCCCGTTGCACTTGTAGCAGTATCTCTCTCACACTCTCGATCTTGTTGTCCGTACTCCTCTCCATCTCCGGAATCTTTTCTTCAACCAGCGTTTGAAGTCTCATCTCTAATGCTCCGGTCCTAGACCGACAGAGATCGTTTGCCCTTGTTATCTCCGTTGCCACCCTCACCTGGCATTCCTTTATTGCTTGTTGGTCTTCCTTCATCGCTCGCTGGTCCTCCTTCATCGCTCGCAGAAGGTTTATCATCTCTTCACCTCGGTCTCTGGACGTTCCGGCACTCGAAATATGTAGCGACATTTCAAATTTTCGACGTCAGTGACTTAACTATTTTTTCGAGACTTTCAGTGTGACCGAGTTGGCAACACTGAATGTAGCGATCTTTAGCCTGCTCATCCTCCAAGCAGTTTTCAGGCCAACCGCTGGCCTCTTGCTTAATCGAAAGGAAAGTATTTATATTTAAAAAAAAAAAAGTCCACTCTCCCTGGTATCTCTATCACGTATTATTGTGTGTCCACACGAAACGGCTTTTCGAAGCTCATCGACCGCCCATGTACCTTCAAACATACGCTCAGCCGCATTCTCGTGTGTGCACTCTTCTTTATTTATTATCTCACAACAGCTACGACACAAACTAAATACTAAACGTTGATGCATTCGCACGGGTAACACAGGATGGTAGAGATTTCGCGGCGCCAATACGGTACATTTAACAAGACCTTCAACACGCGCTAGGTCGGTATTATCAGCACCTGTCAACTCTACGCATTCATCCCCTACATATACACGCGCCTGGCCCACAGGATATTTGCCGTAGTTGCATATATAAAGATACAGAGAGCAAACGTCAACATATCGTATTTGCTCACCGTCCTTTACATCATAGAGTGTGACCATGTTTTCCGTACGACCCCCGAAAAAAGCGTCGCATGGATTGAGAGATTCTATGCTAGCTAGAGCGTGATCACGCACAAAAGCACACATCTCGGGGTTCTATTTTAGCATACGATCATACTCCCACTCCCATATTTCTGTCAGTACGTAGCCGCTAGCACGGATTCTATAAGACACAGCATTAGTTCTCTCAAGACGTTCGTTCATCGATATATCATCCTTATCACGCCTATAGTCTCTATCACCAACGAAACAGTCGGTGCAACCGTGCCAGTAGCAACCGTGAAATTGTCATACATGCGCCTCGTCGGCGCTTTCGTAATAGCCATCTACCAGTAGATTCTGAGGTAGTTTGAATTCGCGCGAACATCCTGCGTGAATAATACGTTGTCGTAGAACTCGTTCCATCCACACGAGCCAGGAGACCGCTTTTTTCGATTGGATGAGAGCCCACCGATAGCCCCCGTTTGGTATAACGCCGATCGTGTTACTTTTCAAAAAGTTTTTACGGAAAATCTGAAAACAAGCTGATGCTATTGTTGTGCTCTCACTGAATGGGCAAACCCTACCACTTTTCATGAACATGTCTCGAAAAACCATACACGCCTGTCATAGTATTGTAACATCGTTCTTGCAGTAACTTACAATCTCTTTCGAAAAATCAAACACGTAATTGGCTGCTTTGAGGTCGTTGTACCATGTGGAAAACCGTTCGCGCTCGGCACTGCGCAGTGTATCAGGAGAGTAATAATCAATAGGAGGCAATTCTCCTATATAATTTTGATTTTCAGGTGTGTTGAACAGATGTGGCAAAGAGCCCTTAACAATTTCATCCTTTAGCCGAAATGCTTTAGGTAACGCGCTTAGAGGCATGTGAAAGTAGTGCAGACTGTCGAGAAACACTAGCTTGGCCACGCGCATGGTGATCATCTTTGTGCCGTTCATTATTAGAGCAGGAAGTTGTGTCTTTTTTTCATCCACCAAATAGCGAAGAATGAACTGAGCATCGAAACCGCCTGCATTGTGTGCTATTAAAATAGTCTTCGAAAAGCCGCTGATCTCTTGCATACCAAGCTCCACCAATTTTTGTACAAGGTTATCTCTAAATATAAATTCATGCACACCGAAACGTTCACACGGTTCGTCTATAGAACGCTCGCCATAACATAGCGTGCAAACGCGTTAAGCTACACAGAGATTAAGCTGATGTATATAGGTGTTAGGGTCTACTCTCACAAATGAGCACTGTTACGTTTCAAAATCGTAAAAAATAAATATATATTTTTTTGGAGGGCCATCCACGCAAACCGGCGTCATAAAACACTGATGATTATAAGGTTGATTGGAATTACACGTTTGGCAGAAGCCCACGCCACATATATGTTTCTTTTTCTCCATACGCCATATAGAGCAAAAACAGCTGTGACAACGTTAAGACGCTCACAAACAGTGCTTATTCTATGGCGTCCGACCGCAGGCGGTCTGTGTTGTCTATAACAGCCCGCGTAGAAAAAAAGAATCTTGTGAAGAATCTTTTAAAGAATCTTAAAAAAAGTCTTGAAAGAATCTTTAAAAGAATCTTTAAAGGAATCTTGAAAAGAATCACGTATAGGATCCGGAGCAAGACTCTTTTCAAGATTCTTTTCAAATTTTTTTCCAATTGTGTGCAATCAAAACTCCGAATTTTTGTAATTTTTTTAGTTTAATTCAGTTGATTAGTCATATTTGATTGATCAGATCCGAAAAATAGCGTGATTTGATCAGATTAAAGCGATAAAATGAGAAAAAAAAAATGTTGATCGTGGGACTTGAACCCAGGTCCCTCGGCGTACTATCCCGTTATCTTATCTATTGTGACGTATTTTTTTTGTGAACGCGATCAAAAACTGAATTTAATTCGGTACGATAGCACGATACTGCCACCTTCGGCCGTCCACCCTCGCTCGCGCATCCACGAACCCGGTAGGCGCCAGCTAACTTTTGTTTCACCGGTGTTCACAAACCGGTATGCCCCTGGAATCGAGCTGAGCGGGCTCGATTCCAGCAAAACTGACAGTTCGGAGCAAAACGGCCAATCGAGAATAAAAACAAAAAAAAAAGGTAACTTTGGTGATTTTTAGGGACGCGTAAAATCAACAAACGCAACAGGATGCACTCGCGGGAGCGAACGGTTGCGGAAAATGCACGGCCGCTCAGGCTGTTTGGTCTGGTAGAGAGGGTCGAGGTAATGGCCCAACAAATAGTCGTATCGGGAGCGAGTTACCTTTACTCACGATAACTCAAACAAAAAAAATTATTAAATTGTCGGGATCGGTAATATCTCAAATTTTAATGCATTAAATAATGCGCGAGAACTAACGAAACGCATCGGAAGCGTGACTATCGCGGCGCGTGGCATAGTATCGCGGACCGCGTGTCACTCGGGATCTATCATCGAAATAATCGATTAAATAATTAAAAAAAGATTTTCGAAAACGACTCACCAATCGACTCCTCATGCAAAATCCAAGGAGGGAGGGGTCCCCTGGTACTCAGGAGTGCGCTGAAGCACTGCACTGCACGAGAACTAAGTTTTATTTTAACGAATAAAACTATCGTAGCACAAGTATGTCTAGCATACATAGCACTACACCATACGGGGCCGCAGCTTAAAGCTGATATACTTCGTACTATCGAGTACGCGAGAACTACGCGGAACCGCGCGCGCGAACAAGTAGCAAAAACCGTCAACACGGGAGCGTATTGACAGCTCGAGGCACCACGCCGGTGTCTCGAGCGAGACTGAATAATCTCTCGAAATCATCGAGAGCTCTTCATTATTATTATTTGAAATATCCAAAACTCCTTTACCCGATAACTGCTGCCCTCTCCTTCGGATCACCTCGTAACGATATCGGGAACGCACATCAGGCCGGTAACATACTCGAAATCTATACGATTGCCTCCCTTAATGTTTCGCGTGAGAACGGCCTACTCAGCATACTCATGCACTATACTGCGACAGGACGCTCTATCCTGTGCCTCAAATCAACAAAACTCCACCCGTTCTCCAACGCAACACATTATCTCGATAGGGCGCCGGATTTACACCGGTCTTCAACTAATCGCAAGACTCGTTCGGTGATTCTTATCTGCCGGGCTGCTCGTTTCTTTGAGCCCTCGTCCTCGCGACAGACTTGAATGCACCGATCTCCCAGGCGTCAACAAAAACAACAAAAATCTCCAACAAAAAAAACGGTAGATTCGAGGTCGATTCGATTTTTTATAAACCACTTTTCTCGACGTTCTGGACTGTTTTGAGTGTCCTGACTTGAAAATCTTGGAACGTATGTTTTCTCGCAAATAAAGTTTCTTTTATGAGGGAGCAATAACTGAATGTGAAAGATGAATTCTTAATGAAACTAGATACTGTGAAACGGTGCAAAGTGGTAACGCGCATCGCGCCGTAATTTCCGAAAAAAAACCAAAGTTCTGAAAAAGCAAGTGACACTCATATATTATTTAATTTGACTGCTATCCAAGAAAGATGATGTGGTTGAATAGATAAGATAACGGGATAGTACGCCGAGGGACCTGGGTTCAAGTCCCACGATCAACATTTTTTCTTTTTTTTTTTTCTCATTTTATCGCTTTAATCTGATCAAATCACGCTATTTTCCGGATCTGATCAATCAAATATGACTAATCAACTGAATTAAACTAAAAAAATTACAAAAATTCGGAGTTTTGATCTGGAAAAAAATTTGAAAAGAATCTTGAAAAGAGTCTTGCTCCGGATCCTATACGTGATTCTTTTCAAGATTCCTTTAAAGATTCTTTTAAAGATTCTTTCAAGACTTTTTTTTAAGATTCTTTAAAAGATTCTTCACAAGATTCTTTTTTTCTACGCGGGAGGCCTCTCCGTAAAAATCGCGGTTACAAGCTACGCATCTGATTGTATCACCTGCGAGTGAGTCCCACGGTGGTGATTGAAAACAGCGCGGATATTTTTTCTGCAAACATCTATGATTCGCACGTCGGTATTGTGCATTACAGATAGCACAAAATGTTAAGCTTCCGACAGCACCTCTGAGATTTAGAACAGGTTGAAAGTGGTGCGGGCGTTCATAATATAGAATATACAGGGTGTGTTGAATTGATCCCGCGGTAGCTAGAACGGTCTGTGTACCGTCTAACAAAGGCACTTCGCGACGTCCAAGCGTGAGAAATTCATTCGTGTATTAAGCCTTTTCTACCTTGACCCTCCACACCCTTAACAATACATGTTGTTATACTACAAGAATCGTCGATATTAAGAGAAGATGAGCTTTGAGTAACGCTAGTTATTAATTGCCATATGTCTTGAAATACTGTAACGGGACACGTATCCCCCTGGCGAGCAATTGATAAAATCTAAGTCCGGCAACACCGAACGTGGCAACATGGCCTAGAGAGACCTAGAGGGGGAAGATGTCACCGGGGTAAACAGCTGATCGGAGGGTGTATAAGCGCACCTCGCACGAGTTCGGTACCTTATTCTCTGACTACCTTTCCTCATAACACTATGTCCAAGTAAGGTCCTTATAGTACCCGTGCTGTCGAGCCGAGACATTGCGTCTACCCTCGAACAGCACTTCCGTAAGCACGCCCAGCTTCCCCAAGTGCCGCAGCATCGCGCTGACCCACTTGGTTTTTCCCGTGAGCCCGCCCAGCTCCAGTAGGCCTCTACACCGCGTAGACCCCTACTGTCCTCTCTCTTCTTTCCTATGTTCCTATCCTATATCCTTTCCTATATCCTATAAGCTCGCGGTCGAAGCACGTATCCCCTTGCTCTGCGTCTCACTAAATAGATCTACAAGCGCACGGTCGAAACTTGTTTCCCCTTGCTCTGCGTTTCACCATATAGATCTACAAGCTCACAGCGAAGGCATACCACTTCCCCCTTGCTCTGCATCTCACTGTATAGATCTACAAGCGCACGGTCGAAACTTGTTTCCCCTTGCTCTGCGTTTCACCATATAGATCTACAAGCTCATAGCTAAGGTATAAGGCTTCCCCTTGCGCCACACCTAACTCCATAGGCCTCCCAAATCGCAATCGATGACATCCGAATAAGAGCTCAGAGAGCGACAACGATAACAACAAACGCGATCTTCTCTCTCTTACACACAAGACCATTTCTACGAATTGCGAGCATTATTCTCAGTAAAATCACTTTATTTTATATTTCAATTTATTCTCGGACTTGACTCAAACTGTGACATCCCAGAGACTGAGGGACATAATTATAGTAATTAACTTTTACATGCAACGAGAAGACTTTAAGAGGATTCCGTAGCCAACGTTTATTTTTTCTATTTTCCTTGAGCCAGCCCAGCTCACGTTAACTGTGGAACTACTTGAATCATCTCCACATAGTTGCACTTGATTGAGCAATTTAGAATCCCGGTCTAACAAGGCACCAAGTTCTTTTATTTACTATTTTCCTTGAGACAGCCCAACTCACTTGGTGCGTTGTGTCCTGATCCCCTAAATTGTGATATATCAGAATTAAATTCTTTGTATCTAGAATCCCTTAAATCGGCTGTTACGCAAATTCATAAGTATCCGGTGATCAGATAGAAACACTAACTCTGAGGACTTATTTTTAAAAACTTCACCTCCCATTTATTACTCTCATAGAGAAAGAGTAATCACGCATTGTAGAGTCACTTGGCGATGAGCTATGCATGCTCCATGCTCGGTCATCCGCTCCGTGCATGACCTTAGATTCCATTCAATTTAGAACATTCCGCAAATATATTCTTACTGTTGATACAGCGCATATACCCCATGCGTTGTACCAAAAGTCTGTGCGTTTCACTAGAGTTTCCAAAAACCCTAGTACAAGTTGGTTCAAAACAAGTCTATCCCGTTCGAATCAACTCAACCTTTCCTTCTCAACCTCTATCCTGAACCGATGATGAATTCATCCTAGCTGAATGGCACGAGGAATACTGAGGTTTTCTCCCATCCCCTATAAAGCTAGTTGTTAATCCTTACTCGGGTCCCGCACACGAATAAAAGTCATCCTACGGATGATTACTTGGATCCTTCAGGATATTCTTCCCAAAAATAAGCAAATAAGGGAAGCTAATATCGTTTCAATACATAGTCCCTGACGGGACGGAAGGAAAGCCATACGGGCCGGTGCACTAAGCTAGTTGCTGTGAACGATATACCAGCATAATCACCGCCTTCGGAGGAGCTAGTGATATTCGTTAATAGATCCCTGAATGCTCCTTCAAGCCAGCTCATAACGCTAATTCCGGCATATGCGCAGAGTCGTTTCGCGGCCCCGTAGCAATAAACGCTTGACGTAGCGCGTGAACTCTTGATAACCTCAAAGCGAACTCCAGGTGGCTGAATAGTACCGTAAGACTCATAGTTCGCAGTACGGCGTGGTCTACCCATACCCGTCTGTACTTCTGATAAAAGAAGAAAACAAAATATTAGAAAAGCGTGGGGATTCATAAAACTCATTAAAGTTAAGTAGTGTTGGTGTACCTCTTATTAAATTTGGTACATCTACGAGGAATCTTCTTTTGTCCCGAATCCTGTCGCAAAATATTTCAACTTACACTCCATATATGTATACGAAAAAGTGAAGGCATATGAAGCATGTTTACCTGCGTCGCTTGAATGCATGAGCTGTTGAAACCAGTTGTCGACCATTAAGAGAGCCCTCTCAGCTCGTGGTGCATCCTCCCTCTCAAAATTCATCGGATACGCATCGAGGTTTTCCAGAGGGTATACAGCTAACTGGTTTTTCGCAAAGTTGTCGCTATTTTCTTCTTCTTCTTCGGCATTACTATGCTCTATATTGTCATGATGAGGTAGATCACGGGGTTCCTCATCTATAGGACTGTTAGGATTATTCAAATCCTGTGATTGGCATGGCTCTTCTTCTTCTCTTTCTTGATGAATTCTATGTTCCGTCACTTGCTCTAAAGAATTAATAACGAACACTTTTAGAATTTTACAATGAAAGTAAATGGTAATTTATGACTGTGTATTTATACTCACATTCATCGCTGAACATTGTTGAGGAACCTGAACTGCTCTGGATCTCTATCACATCATAAACTGGTGTTATTGCCATATCCAAGGGGTCAGCTGCGGCTTCTTCTTCTTCTACCGCTAAAGGTAAATTGTTTTGCACAGTTTCTTTATGATTATTATCATCATCTTTGTCTGCGTTTTCTTCCCACTTTTCTAAGGCCTGATTCTTAAGCACTACGTCCTCAGCAACACAAGTCCCTTCTTCTTCTCTAAGGGTTGGTTCTTCATTGCTCACTTCCGATGGACCACTTGCGTCTTTATGAGTGTTTTCTTCTTCACATTCTAATGCTTGATTATTAAGAGCTGCTTCCTCAACAGCACGAGCCCCTTCTATAAGGGCCTCCTCTTCATCACTCGTTGTATCTAGCAGATGTCGATAGCCTATAATGCTTTGATAATTTTATCTATCACTACCCGCGTAGAAAAAAGTAGTATATTTGAGATTCTCAGAGAGATTCTCGGAAGAATCTCGGTGAGAGTCTATCCGAGAATCTCACAAATAATCTCTTTGAGAGTCAACGATGGTTCCCGCAGCATGCTTATCTCAGAGATTCCTGAGATTCCATAGAATCTATCACAGATTCTATACGAGATTCTCGAGAATCTATCCCAGCTTCTTATCGAGATTCTCAAGAATCTATCCTAGCTTCTTTAAGAGATTCCAGAGAATCTATCGTACATTCTATACGAGATTTTAGAGAATCTATCCTAGCTTTTTACCGAGATTCTTTGGAAAACCTCTTTTTTTTATTGGTACAACTTCACCGAGATTCTGCCGAGAATCTCAAATATACTACTTTTTTCTACGCGGCCATCTATCCTAAACTCTTTGAGAGATTCCAGAGAATTTATCGTAGATTCTATACGAGATTCTAGAGAATCTATCGTAGCTTCTTACCGAGTATCTTTTAGAAAAACTTTTTTTAAAATTGATATAATCTATTTTAGGTTAGGACTTTACGAGATTCCAGAGAATCTATTCCAGATTGTGTACGAGATATCAGAAAATCTATGCCAGAGCCTTTTTGAGAATCTTACAGGAGTCTCCGAAAATTATATAGAATTTACCCCTTAATTCTTTTTCAAATTCCTTCAAAGGTTTAGAGAAATCGAATAGAATCTATCCCAGATCGTTTCTGAGATTCGTTTAATTATCATATAATGAATGAAAAAATAAAAATAAAAATGATCAACTCCAAGGAAAAAATAGAAAAAGAAGAAATGTGACAG
>OZ019970.1:5246409-5286409 GCA_963970395.1 Ephialtes manifestator
GTCAAGGGTGGGGGTAAGTTGGAAGGGGTGGACCACGTACCAGTGACATTAGCCATGCTAGCACTGTCCATGGTCAAATTTAACAAAGGGAAAAAAAGAAAATGCTCGAACTCAAGAAAAAGGTACGGGGGCAGGGCTTAAGGGTCGGAAAAGAAATCGAAACAATACACGGAATCGGGTAAAAGGGGCACTCAATAAAAAAAAAATAAAAATCCAAAAAAAAAAAAAAAAAAAAAAAAATAGAAAAAACCCAAACGGGTCTGAAACTAAAAAAAAACAAAAACTCAAAATCGAAAATCTTATTAACGGGGTCAGATTACCAGAAGGGAGGACAAAAAAAAAGAATAGTACCAAAAATAACCACGAAAGAGATTGAAGGGCGAAAGCACGGTTGTGGGGGTGGCGTATAATCACGCAAAAGGGAGGTTAGGTTTGGGCAAAAACAAAAAAAACTCGAATCCCCAAGGCCGATAACGGATGAGGGGAAAAGAAAAAAAAAAAATGAGACAAAATAGAATAAAGAAAATCGAATAATAATGATAATAAGACGGCTGGGCTATAAAACGAATAGGATAATAGAAAAAAAACTAAATAAAAAAAAAAAAAACACGGGTAAGAGGGCGGCGCAATCTTACGCAAAAGGGAAACAAAAAAAACTAACCAAAAAAAAAGAAATCAATCGGGGGAGGAAAAAAAAAGAACCAAGAATAGAAAAGAAAAATACAATACCAAAAATATTATGAGGGGCAATGGGGGGAGGGTACCGAGGTGAGCACTTGCAAAAAAAAACTAATAAATTTCGGCGCGATTTTGGGGAAATGCGGCCGAAATTTTTCGGGCCCCACGTTGGGCGCCAATTTATAACCGGCTTCCCTTTTTATTAGGAGGGGAAGGGGTTAGTGAAAAGACGTAATAAAAATAAAATAATTATAAGAAAAATAACCAAACTCGATTTAATACTACTACAAAAATCTCAATAAAAAACAAAAGAAAAACTCAATACCATAGCTCTAAATGAAACGCATATAATAACTCGAATTACCTAAATAACCCTAATGGCAAGGGGGAGGAGATAGAATGGCAAAACTAAAATGGGCGCCAGCTACGTGACGTGTAGCACCGTTGGGGGGGGGGGGAGGGGTACTGCGTAAGCCGGTGGAAAAATTTCAGAGTCCGGAGGACGTCGGAAATTTTCTAAGTCCGGCCGACGTCGAAAAATTTCAGAGTCCGAGAGGAGCTGAAATTTTTCTAAGTCCGACTCTGTTGAAAATTTTCTAAGTCCCAAGACTGTCGAAAATTTTCTAAGTCCGGGCGACGTCGAAAAATTTCAGAGTCCAGCACGGTCGGGTGGGGGAAAAGGTGGGGGTTACCGGTGGCAGTGACTCGGGGTGTCACGGGGGGGAAATATGCAAACTACAGGGGACAAAAAAGATTAATAACCAAACTATGGCCAAATGGGGAAAAATTAATAACACAAATATGGCAAAATAGGGAAAAATTAATAACAAAAATATGGCAAAAAGTGGGGTAACTCGGCTAGCCAAAATAGAGACGATTTCAGGGGGGAGGGTTCCCGAACTCTATGGCTTCTTAATTATTACCTCGGTATGGCTGAAAGGGGGGGGGGGGGGGGTGGCATGGGAATATTCGATAATGGGGCAAAAATATCAATAAAATCGGGAAAGAAAATTAAGGTTAAATATCGCCGAGATAGTCGCGATCACCACCACACTACCTCGCACGCAGAAAACACAAAATAATCGCTAATTAAGACTAAGGAAAACGTGCCGGTCTCCACGGGGTGGCAGCCGGTTGACTCGATATAAAAATGAAAACTAAAAACTCTAATAACTTAAAAAATACGGGGCAAAAAGGGGAAAAAGGGGTCTCACAACAAATAAAAATTACTCACGCTAATTATCACACACACACACACAATCCTAGTCCTGTGGACAACTCCCACGAGGACTCGCAAACTTTACTATAAGATTTTCGGGAGGACACGGCGACGGCGAAGCTCGAAGTGATAAACAACGGTCATCCTTCTTCTTCCTCGATGTTTTCGGAGACCCTCGTCGATCCTCGGGACTCGTCGGCTCCCGAGCACTACGGAGCTTCGACATCGATCAACGGATCGAGTGTGGCTGGTCAGTGGCGCTCGAGCAGTGCAGCGGCGAGGCAGCGCAGCACAGCTGGCTGGAGTGATTGCCGCGGGCCGTTTGAGTGCCGCTGGCGATCCTAGTAGTGCGAGTGCACCCACGCAGTTGGGCGGCTAACTCCAACTTATGTCCACACGCGTGTGGAGGCTACTCGTGTGGTGCGGGGTGTACTCATCAGCTGGTTCGGATGCTGTCCGGGGTCAGATGGTTTTTCCAGCCCACACTCTCCCCACGTCACTCTGTCTAAGCTGCCGTAGCCTCTTATCTCGTCCTTGAGGGCCTCCATGGTCTCCGGGGGCTATTACTCATTTCACATTCATACTAGGGATGGGAAGGGGGGTAAAGGGGGGGATTTCTACACAAAATACTCCTATAAACTAAATCGAATAATACTGCTCTATAATACCAAAAACAAAATATAGGCGGAGTGTGATGGCCTTCGAGCCAGCCTGCGGGGTGGAGCTGGTACAAAATCTACCGTGTTACAATATATAGAGGACTGTGGCATTATTCACTTGCGTATCCATCAAATGGAGGACGCTTATGACGCTCTAATGTCGGCTTTATATAATATATACATCGCCCAAGGAGTTCATGCTCCAGAGACTCGTCGATTTAGTATGGAGGATCTTCAGCATACCAATATGTGCGTTGTTGTTAGGAACGGCTACACAGTGCGTGGCGAGGTTATCAGCTGGGACACAGAGGACGGGTACTCTGATGTCCTATTTATTGACACCGGTGACCGTGATTATGTGCAGCTGAGTGATTTATATCACACACTGCCTTTCCTTACGATGGCAGCAGCCCTCCAACTACCCGTCAAATTAGATGGGATCGATGACGACAGCTCCACCGTCGTCGAAATAATTCGTGCTGCGTGCCACAGTCGCACAATAATAGGTATATTGCACTCGTGGGAGCCCTGCGTCGTTTCCCTCTTGACTGATGAGCTAATTGACGTCACGGAGCACGTTCTCGACAGTATCGCGGAGGATAATAATATAGCCGCTCTAGAGTCGCTCACTGATTTCATCGATGCCCTCGACGATCTTATTGACAATTTCGCTTGAAAAGCGAAAAAAAAAAGTATAAAAATATGATAAAAATATTAAAAAATTATTACGTAAAATATAAATAATAATAGTGATAATAAAAATAGTAATAATAATAAAGTTAAAAAAACTCTTAAGGAGAAGCAGACACCCAGAGTCACCCACAGGATAAGTCAAAAGAATAATTTAGATAGTACAAAATAATAATTTAAAAAATGTAAAAAAAGGTGGTGCACTGTGACGACCAGTCGCTCGCTCTCCACCCCTACCCCCCACTCGCTCACCCACATCTCGGGTTCTGGCGAACCGAGGAGTGGGGATAGGAGTGGGGGTCGCCATAGTGCTCCACCTACTACTAACGAGCATATTATGGTTTAGCGATACGGCTGGAAAAATGAACGATGTTGATGATGCTAATGTGGGTCTGACTAACTGTCAGATATTTCTAGGTGAAAACAATAAGTCTGTTGATCTTCTAGGGCACCAACACTGTAACATTTTCAACCAGGAGAGATTTTTGATAAACGGCGTCGAGCTACGACTACGCCTCGTACGTACCAGTGACGCTTTTTGCCTTATGAGTGGCTCAAAAAATTGGAGTATTCGCATTACCGAAGCATCACTCCTTGTACGTCGGACTAAAATAGCTCCTGGTATGCTTCTAGCCCATGCTAGAGCTCTGTCTAAATCGACAGCAACATATCGATTGACGCGTGCGGAGGTTAAGGCTCCATCATTGCATGCAGGCGTACATGGTGATACTTTACATAATGTCATACTAGAACAGCTGCCTAAGAGGAATTCTAAGGTTCGTCGATAATAAAGATTTTAACGGTGATCGCTCATTAAATCCCTTTAACTTTCAAAATTATGGCATTAATTATCTTTCTTTGTATGCTGACGGAGTACAGATACCCTCTAGGCCCTTACAGCCGGACTTTACTAGTTGCAATTACGTTGATGCCTTCCATACACTGTTCTCAGGCACAGGTATCGACTTTCTCAATTAAGGTAATTCTATCACACGCTCCAATTATCCTAATGGTTATTGTCTCTTTGCGTTTGATCTCACACCCGATCTCTCGGCAAACAGCAACAGTCATTGGAATTTAGTAAGACATGGTAGTTTGAGAATAGAAGTGCGTTTCGCCCAAGCGTTAACTTCAATAATTAACTGTATCGTGTATGCAGAATATGACAATGTATTGGAGATTGACTCTTAGAAGCAAGTAATTATAGACTATAGCGGTTAGATTATGCCCAACATATATTTGCAGTATAAACTAACCCTGCCGTCAGTCTACATTCGTACTTTGAGGTGTTGCGATCGCACAACTCATCATGAATATTGTGATTGATATACAAGGCCTCAAGGATAGGTCTAATGAGTTTACTCCAAAAGAAGTGGCCATCATTTCCGTTAACTCAGCCTATAGTACACATTGGATCGTGTCACCATCCCATACTTATAAGAGTTTACTGCCCAGTGTAAAGAGGCAAAGCACATGGTTGATTGATAACTATCACGGCATAGAGTGGACCAGCGGTGAAAGATCCTTACGCGCCGTTGAGAGTATTTTGAATAAAGTTGCCGTACAGGCTGACCATATATTCACAAGAGGCTCTGATCAAGCCGATTGTTTAACGCGATTAACAGGATGCTTCATTATAAATCTAGAGGAAGATGCAACGGAACCCTCATTTGATAATCTACCAGCGTATGGCACCCTGTGTATCCATCAAAGTTTATTCTGCAAAAACCGCTCGTATAGGTGTGCTCTAAACAGTGCTGCAAAAATTAAGACGTGGTTTTATCATAGTGATCGTATTAATTCTTTGTGGGAATATAGAACAACCACAGCTTGGTACCTCGGACTAGGTTCACACAAAATAAACAAGCCTCTTCATGAACAGTCTATAAATACTGCAGGCCTTTCAGAATATAAAGAACCATACTATTAATGTATACGCTGCCGATCGCATTCCCCGGGTGTGGACGAAGCCGATTGCAATTGTAGCTAACACAGATGGACACAAGCAGCCGGGTAGCCACTGGATCGCCATGTACGTCGATCGATCTGGACATGGATGGTACTTCGATAGCTACGGGTTAACCCCAATCATCCCTCAGCATCGCCAACGACTCCGGCGAAGCTGCAAACTCTTTCGCTGCAGCACTTCTCAACTACAGAGCGTTGAATCACAGTGCTGTGGACATTATTGTGTTATGTTTCTTCATTTCATGTCCACAGGCCTTGGTATTTATCGATTTAGAAGCATATTTCCAAATAATTTGTCAAACAACGACAAAATAATATATGAGTATTACAATGCGTACTCCCGTAAACGTGATTAGCCTAAGCAACAATATAAGCAGTTTAATATATATGTATGCAGAATTGTTGCTCGCGCACTCGCTAGCTGTATTCATAATTGTGCGGAATAATGAAAATACATACGCAATCGGTGATCTTTTTTATTTAATAACCTTGAAAACCCGTCTTGGCTACAGCGTATTCATCTCTCCTTAGCTACAGAGATATTGTATGACATATTGCACGTGCCTTTATGCCAATACGCTATTTCTTTTTAGCTGACACTGCAGTAAATTTATGGCACGCAGGGTGGGGGAAAACGCTCACTAGTATGATGAGGCTTTGTCTTTTTAATGATTCAGTGGTTAATCGGCTATTGGCGGCCCAATTTATAAAGAAAACTCTTTATTTAAACGTTTCGACCCTGGTCTGGATCCTCTTCAGTAATTTATTGAATAATCACTATGTATCTTTGAATCTTTCTTGTCTGTCAGATGTTTAAGTGTGTATTTTCTCCTCCTTACTATTGTTTGATCTTGGGTCACCGGGCTCTCTGGCCCATGTGTTGTAGTGTTTGAGTGGTGGTTATCTGTGTTCTGTTGTTATTGCTGATGATTTATTCTGAGCTACATTTTTACACTTGTTGCGCCAGAGAACCCGGCGAGCAGACTCTTTTGTCTTTTTAAATGCGCCGAAACATGCTCATTAGTAGCCGACCCATCTTAGATCAAGAGTCGCGGTAGCGACTCGACGCCAAGTTAAAAAAGAAATTAATGTTGCCTTCACACTACGATTTGTCGGTCGCTACTGCTACTCTATTTATTCCGAAGGCGGCCACTCACCGGCCGTTTTCAAATTATAACTCGAATTATATTTGACCACACGTCGAGAACGAAAGATGTGTCAGGTTCAATATTTTTTATTTTTTTTTCTCTTTCAAATGAGACCTGCGGCAAGGAAATCTGTTTCTTTAATGCAGATATCTGGTATCTTAGTAATTCTCGCCGAGCGACTTTATGTTCCTCCCGTACGGCCGCACTCACACAACCTTAAATGTCCCAACCTATATTTGCCGACGTATTATCTCTGACCACATGTCGCGAACGAAAAATGTATCATGATCAATATTTTCTATTTTTTTTTTTTTCTTTCGAATGAGACCTGTCACAAGAAAATCGGTTCATTTACCGCTGATATCTGGTCTTTTCAAAGTTTTTCGTGTTTAACGCACTCACACAATCTCGATTCACGTATTCACGTACATACATTATATAGAAGCGCCGCGCGCAGGCGCGAGTGGCGGCTCGCGAGCAATGTGTGACGTCACACAGTCGCCAGCTGTTCAGTCAGTCAGCGCGTGTTGCACAGCCGACATCATCAAGAGTGTACGACTCGACGCGAAGTGTACATTTATAATTCGGGTATTTTTATACTTTAATCAGTGTTTAATAATTTAAATTTAAATCAGTGCGTAATATTTTAAATCAGTGCTTAATACTTTAAATCAGTGCTGATATTAATTAATTTTTTTATATATGAGTGTGTGGTAAATGAGCGTTGACAACAACATCGTTTATGGGATTATTTTTCATCGTAAAGTGTGATCTTTTTCGTTTTCATCAGTGTCTGCCGTGACTAACCTCATTTCAGTAAGTATCTGTCGTGATTAACCTTCTTTTAATCAGTGTCTGCATAGATTTTCGGTCGTTCATTAACAAAAGTTGTTCGGATTTGTAGTTGATTGAAATATTATTGAAATATTAACAAACGACAAGAGCTGTTTGGCTTTGCAGCTGTCAGTAGGGTTTCGACAGATCCTACGCTGACAAGAGCAATTTGGCTTCGTAGATGTCGACATAGAAAAAAAGTATTAAAAATTAAAAACAATTAGAATTATTGAACTATTAAGGGGAGGGAGACAGATAAAAAAAAAAGATTTTGGAAATTCAATATCATCCAAATCCTATTATATATGAAAATGCCCAATGCACTGTATTGTTGGTACTCGATGAAAGGATTTTTTACTGTCGACTGACTTGCATATGCTTTTCGATATTATCTTAAGCAAAGTTCTTAGGTTTTCCATTCTGCGCATGATTCAGATCAAGCTACTATGCAGATTGGAATGGTTGACATAATTTTCTTCTTCATGAAAAGGTACACCGCCTAAATGCAGCAAATGTCAATAAAAGGTAATATTTTTTTATGAAAATTCCCAACGCATTGTATTGTTGGTACTCGATGATATGAAAATGCCCAACGCACTGTATTGTTGGTACTCGATGATATGAAAATGCCCAACGCACTGTTTTGTTGGTACTCGATGAAAGGATTTTTTACTGTCGTCTGACTTGCATATGCTTTTCAATATTATCTTAAGCAAAGTTCTTAGGTTTTCCATTCTGCGCATGATTCAGATCAAACTACTATGCAGATTGGAATGGTTGACATCATTTTCTTCTTCATGAAAAGATACACCGGCTAAATGGAGCAAATGTTAATAAAAGGTAATATTTTTTTATGAAAATGCCCAACGCACTGAATTGTTGGTACTCGATGATATGAAAATGCCCAACACACTGTATTGTTGGTACTCGATGATATGAAAATGCCCAACGCACTGTTTTGTTGGTACTCGATGAAAGGATTTTTTACTGTCGTCTGACTTGGATATGCTTTTCAATATTATCTTAAGCAAAGTTCTTAGGTTTTCCATTCTGCGCATGATTCAGATCAAGCTACTATGCAGATTGGAATGGTTGACATAATTTTCTTCTTCATGAAAAGGTACACCGGCTAAATGGAGCAAATGTTAATAACACGTAATATTTTTTTATGAAAATGCCCAACGCACTGTATTGTTGGTACTTGATGATATGAAAATGCCCAATGCACTATATTGTTGGTACTCGATGAAAGGATTTTTTACTGTCGTCTGACTTGCATATGCTTTTCAATATTATTTTAAGCAAAGTTCTTATGTTTTCCATTCTGCGCATGATTCAGATCAGAGTTGGAAATAATGCATTATTTTTTTAATGCATTATCGTTTTTTTTACCCATTACTTTAAAAATGCATAATGGAATTCAGAACCATTACCCATTACTTTATTAATGAATAATGGAACTCATATCCGTTACCCATTATTTTTTTATGAGTAATGTAACTCATATCCGTTACCCATTACTTTTTTAATGAGTAATGGAACTCATATCCGTTGCCCATTACTTTTTTAATGAGTAATGGAACTCACATTCGTTACCCATTACTTTTTTAATGAGTAATGGAACTCACATCCATCACCCATTACTTTTTTAATGAGTAATGGAACTCACATCCATCACCCATTAGTTTTTTAATGAGTAATGGAACTCACATCCATCACCCATTACTTTTTTAATGAGTAATGGAACTCACATTCATTACCCATTACTTTTTTAATGAGTAATGGAACTCACATCCATCACCCATTACTTTTTTAATGATTAATGGAACTCACATTCATTACCCATTACTTTTTTAATGAGTAATGGAACTCACATCCATCACCCATTACTTTTTTAATGAGTAATGGAACTCACATCCATCACCGTTTTTTAAAGTAATGGGTAATGAACGTGGTAATGGATATATGATAGTCCCATTACTTTAGAAAAATTTGCTTAATAAATAAATATATAAATAAATAAATCGGAAAATCGTTCAAAAAGTTAATAAATAAGTAGATGAATAGCAAAATCGTTCGAAAAATTGAAAAATAAATGAATAAATATAATATCATTAGAAGTCTGCGGTTAAAACAGGTCGCGATAGACGGGCGATTTCTCAGAGACGAACTATCCGGATACCTGAAAATCTTAGCAATAGTCATTTGCGACATGTTGCATTTCTAACTTTTGACTAACTTTTAACTAACTTCTAACTTTTGACTAACTTTTGACTAACTTGACTAACTTCTAACTTTTGACTAACTTCTAACTTTTGACTAACTTCTAACTTTTGACTAACTTCTAACTTTTGACTAACTTCTAACTTTTGACTAACTTCTAACTTTTGACTAACTTCTAACTTTTGACTAATTTCCAACTTTTGACTAATTTCTAACATTTGACTAACTTTCAACTAACTTCTAACTTTTGACTAACTTCTAACTTTTGACTAACTTCTAACTTTTGACTAATTTCTAACTTTTGACAAACTTCTAACTTTTGACTAATTTCTAACATTTGACTAATTTCTAACATTTGACTAACTTTCAACTAACTTCTAACTTTTGACCTTTGACTAACTTTTGTCTAACTACTAACTTCTTACTTTTGACAAACTGTTGACTAACTTCTAACTTTTTATTAATTTCTAACATTTGACTAACTTTCAACTAACTTCTAACTTTATACTAACTTCCAACTTTTGACTAACTTTTCAGTTACTTTTAACTTTTGACTAACTTCTGACTTTTAAAAGTTAAAAGTTAGTTAGTAGGTAGTCATCAGTTGGTGAAAAGTTAGTAGTCAGTTAAAAGTTAGAAGTTAGTTGAAAGCAGAGTTGTGAAATTTTTAATGTGAAAATAATGCATAATTTTTTATGAAAAAAATTGATAATGGAACTCGAATCCACTACTCATTACTTTATTAATGAGCAACGGAGCAGAGGTCCATCACCCATTACTTTATTAGTGAGTAATGGAGCAGAGGTCCATCACCCATTACTTTTTGCTTCCTCATAGAAGAAGCTTTTTCATGAAATTTTTTTTTCGAGATTTTCATGTCAGTACACTCAGAATGGGCCAAAACGTCGAGAAAAGTGATTTAGAAAAAAATGTCTGTATGTATTTTGTGTGTGTGTGTGTGTGTGTATGTTACACGATCGAAAAATGTAAACCTTTATAACTCGGGAATGCATTGAGATATCAAGCTGAAATTTGGACAATAGATAGAGGGATCAAGCCTCATCGTTCATACACATTTTTGTTAAACTCCACTTCATCGTTAAATTATTACGCATTTTTTAATTTTTTGAAAAATGTCTGATTACGCGATAACTCTTTCAATTTTCGAGATTTTGATCTTAAAATTGGTATGAATGTGTGCATACGCCGGTGATCGCTATTGAATTTGGTTAAGATCGGTTGAACCATTAAAATTTTATGATGTTTTGAATTTTTCAACAAATTGACATTATCGCTCTATTGTAACTTTTGCAAAACTTCAGATAGCGAGCTCAAATTTTGAATAAAAATGAAACAATAAGGTAAATGTCCCTATTCCCGTACCCTATAAGGCCAACCAGACAACTGTATGGCTTTTTTCGTTGCGACGAATTTAAATTTGGAGATTTTTTTTGCACCATTGTAAAATTCAGTTAATTCTCTTTCTAAAAATGGTTTATTCAATCGATTCCGCCAATTATTTCGCCAGATAGAGGCTGATTAATTCATGCTTATTAGTGTCCTCTCTGCCGACACAGCTGTTCCCAATCCCGACCAGCGATGACCCCATTTTCGACCACTACGAAAACGGAGATTCCGAAGAGTAATAAAATTTAAAAAAAATAAATAAACATGATCCGGGATTGTACTATTAATATTTTTATTGCATAATTATAAAAAAACTTCGTTTTTTTATATTTATAATTCGGAACTTATGTTACATTTCCGTCTCCACATACACTTTTTTTTGCGATGCTGTAAAAATTGAGATATTTCAAAATTTTGATCAGTGAGGGAAAAAAGTCCAAGTCCTTCGCAGCGATCCTGTAAGAATTGAATTATATCAATCTTTTTTATCACTGAGAAAGTAAAACTTGTAATAAAGAATTTTTTTTGACTGCCTAAATAACGTTTACGGTAATGGGGGCAGCCAGGCATTTCGTTGTGCCTAACTTCGACCACCGTAAAAAAAATGAAAATGAAATTATTTATAACTTTTTTTTTCCTGGATCAGTAATTGAACTCATAATCTATCGTTTGCACTAAAAATTATTCAATTTTTACAAATTCCGGATGCAGTACGGACTATTGAAGCGGTCGACGGAACTTAACCTCACTGTTAAGAATACGATGGGTTCGCGACAAGCGTTTGGAAATACAAACAAAACTTGGATTGTATTGTTGTACTTACTCTTTACCTTGCAATACTCTCACACACAGGGTCCTCGGAATATTGTACTATGCTCAATTGTTGTTATTTTTGCACAGCACTCGCGTAAATAATTATTTCTGTCGAAGTGGTCGGCAGAGGGAGCATGGACGGGAATGGGGACATTTACCTTATTCAGCCATTATATATGTATAATTTAGTGACGAACGTTATGAAATTTTTGATTTTATGGAATGTTGAATTACTTTAAAAAATATACATTATCACATTCACTTTCGGAAACTCTCTGATAATAACGAAATAGAAAAACGAATCCACAACATGTATATTTATCTAATTAAAACAAGGATACAAAGTAGAACCTTGCACATTGCTTCCTCATTATTTTTCGCGTTTTACAAAGCTTCCTCTATGAGGAAGCTAAAAGCTTACTCATTAATAAAGTAATGGGTAATGGATGTGTGTTCCATTACTCATTAATAAAGTAATGGATAGTGGATCCGAATTCCATACTCCATTTTTTTCGTAAAAAATAATGCATTATTTTCACATTAAAAATTTCACAACTCTAATTCAGATCAAACTACTAGGCAGATTGGAATGGTTGACATCTCATTTTCTTCTTCATGAAAAGATACACCGGCTAAATAAAGCAAATGTTATTAAAAGGTGATATTTTTTCAGTGACACAATTATTAATAAATAAATGTTATGCTATTTTCTAAATCAGTGATTAACTTTGCTTTCAGAATGAAAAAAAAAGTTTGCTCCATTTCGCCGGTGTATCTTTTCATGAAGAAGAAAATGAGATGTCAACCATTCCAATCTGCCTAGTAGTTTCATCTGAATCATGCGCAGAATGGAAAACGTAAGAACTTTGCTTAAAATAATATTGAAAAGCATATGCAAGTCAGACGACAGTAAAAAATCCTTTCATCGAGCACCAACAATATAGTGCATTGGGCATTTTTATATGCAATAGGATCTGGATGATATTGAATTTCCAAAATCAATTTTTTTTACCTGACTCCTTCCGCTTAAACTACAAACCATTGTTAAATTGGCAGACTATTGGGAGAAACTATTGAACTACACTATTGAGATAAAAGTACACTATTAGAAGGAACTATTGCGTCTAGAACTATACAATAGTTTACAATTGAAGAACTACTGAATAGTTCTACTGAATACGTGCAAAAAATTAGCTGAATGACTAGATTTTGGAGGAATGAAGTATAAGAAATTTCGATGAGTCAAATGTTTATGTTTTTTCTAGATGGATGGACGTGATTGTCAACGATTTAGACGGTGGTTTGATAATGGTACCAGATGGAGTGGCACTTTCTTTACTTTCGGAACCACTTTTCTCTCTGACCCAGGATGCCCTTTCGGTTGTACTACAACTGGAGCTCGCTTGTGCCAACTACGCATTTCTTCCATTTGCAATGTGAGCATTGCATCCGTCGATGTTGGATGATGGTATCAACCTAAGTCTGATATCATCAAGAGTTGCGGTAGCGACTCGACGCCAAGTTAAAAACGAAATTAATGTTGCTGTCACACGACGATTTCTCTGTCTGTATATATATAATGGAATGCCTCACCTCCGACGAGATTTCGAGTCTATAGAAATTTTGGTTTCATTGAATGTTTTCAGTTTGCAAAGTTAGACAAGAATTCTTGTAGAATTCTTATTGCTGCCTCTGTTCTTTGTAAACATGCAGGATACATTTAGTAATGTCTACTTACCTTCATTTACTGTTCATTGTACATGAACTTTTTAATCAATACACAGATATAACTAAAACATGAGTTCTCATTATTTTTTTAAATTACGTTTTGACTTTCAAAAAGAGAGCAAATAACACCAAAAATGTTTTCCCAAAACAAATATGGTATGCCAAGTTAAAAAAATTGATTTAAAAAAAATTGCTGACAAACAAAATTCCTTGCAAAAATATTAAACCAAATCCAATATATTAGCCAAGTTAAACTCGCTACAAAAAAAACTTGGCGTGCCAGGGACTAGCTCCCGTACATAGTCCATTAGCCAACATAAACTCGCTACAAAAAAAACTTGGCGTCCCAGCGACTAGCTCCCGTACATAGTCCATTGAAGTAAGGACGGGAGGACAACGGACCTCTAAAAATGGCTCGCCCCTTGGCCAAGGCGGGTGGGGGGTCATTTGCTATTTTGACTCTCGTTCTATTCAAAACAATCAAAATAGCGAATGGCTAAAATAGCGAATTTCATAATGATGGCCATTGTACATTCCGATGTTCATTATTCTAAAATTCGCTATTCATGATTTTAAGGGTACCACGTGGGCGGGGCCGAGGGGCGAAGCCCCGAGGCGTGCGGCGGGGGGGTATGATCATTCGCTATTTTGACCCTCATTCTATTCACAGCAATCAAAATAGCGAATTTCATAATGATGACCATTCTATATTCAGTCAAGAGTCGCGGTAGCGACTCGACGCCAAGTTAAAAAAGAAATTAATGTTGCCTTCACACTACGATTTGTCTGTCTGATCTTGACTGGACGGGTTGTTACTGCTGACGCGACGGTCGCTACTGCTACTCTGTTTATTCCGAAGGCGGCCATGATTATTATCCTGAAATTCGCTATTCGTGTTTTTAAGGGTACCGCCTGGGCAGAGGGGCGGATCATTCGCTGTTTTGACCCTTATTCTATTCAAAGCAATCAAAATAGCGAATTTCATAATGAAAGCCATTCTAGATTCAGATGTTCATCCTGGCAAACTGTGTCACCGTAGTGTTAACCGGAAGTAACTGAAGTTAACCGACATTTTAACCGAGGAAAGATAAGTCTCGATTAGCCCACTGTTTCAGCAGTTTTAACCGACAATTTAACCGATTAAAAGCGTTTCGTTCGGTTTAATTGTCAGTTAAAATCGGTTAAATTCACCAAGCAGAATTGAGTTTTATTAATTCGGTAAGAATGTCGGTTACAATCGGTTAATTCACCAGTAAAAATCGCTTAAAAAATAACAATTTCGGCTAAAAGGTCAGTTAAACTGGGTGAAAACGGGGGTTAATCGAGACTGGTTAAAACACCGGTTAAAAAGTCGGTGACACTGTTTGCTAGGGCATTATTCTGAAATTCAGAAATTCGCTACTTTAGCCATTCGCTATTTTGACCCCCACCGCACCGACACTTCGAAGAATAATAATCTTTCAAAGATTTATATATATTAAGATATTATTAGATTAAATGAGGTCAAAAGAAAGTAGGGATACAAACTGATAAATTAGATAAAAGTAATGAATAAGGTACGATATGCAACTTGAGCTCACTCTGCAGATTCGGTAATACGAAACACGAAATATCATTAGGAATTGTTTTCTCCCGCACTTACTTCAATGGACTATGTACGGGAGCTAGTCGCTGGGACGCCAAGTTTTTTTTGTAGCGAGTTTATGTTGGCTAATGGACTATGTACGGGAGCTAGTCCCTGGCACGCCAAGTTTTTTTTGTAGCGAGTTTAACTTGGCTAATATATTGGATTTGGTTTAATATTTTTGCAAGGAATTTTGTTTGTCAGCAATTTTTTTGAAAGCAATTTTTTTAACTTGGCGTACCATTTTTGTTTTGGGAAAACATAATTCTTCTTCTTCAAGTCAATGCGTAGAAACGTCTTATATTAAAGACATGTATAGAAAGACTCCTGCAAGACATTGCCGTAATCAAAGTATTGATCCAGATAAGATCAGAACTACATTCTTTGACACGTAAAATCAACGTGCTCAAGATCGAAAATGGATTTATCAGCAATCAACAAAGTGGGTAAACCCGAGGGGAAAATTGTCGGAATTGGATATTGCGAGAGAATACAGTGTCAGGAAGATGAAGACCAGTCAAACAAAGTGGGGCCCTCGTATTACCGTACCCTGCAGAACGAATTTACGTGCTTCCTACCATCAAGGTTTGTGGAGGCTTTCGAGAAGAGCGACATATTATTCCAGCAGATGATTGCCTGTGCTAGCGAAGAACGATTACTTATGCTCTATTACGGCTCAAAGTACAATCATGTCGAGTTCAAGGAAATCCCAGCATGAGCGCAGGTAATTAAAACGAGTGGGGATCAAAGTATCGAATAACAAAATGTTGAACGGGTAATACTTTGAATTTTCATAATGGCAAATATTAAAATAACGAAAGGTGAATTACTCGAAATTCCTACTTCTGAAAGATCACTAAGTCGAATTACTGTTTTATTGAAAGGTCAATTATCCAAATGGTTATTTATTTGAAATTTTTTTTTCTGACAGCTCGCACATTGAATTGACAAAATACAGTTTCGAATGATGTATAAAACCGATCTTTTCGAAATTGTAAAAGGAGATCTAATATTCTAAATTGCCAGTATACCTACAAGATAGATATCGAAAATACGAATTTCAAATGAGTAAAACTCAGATACGCGTAATATCGAAGGGTCAAAATGACGAATGTCCAAGTGGCGAAGGATAAAAATGGCGAATGCCCAAATGGCGAAGAGTCAAAATGGCGAATGTCCAAATGGCAAAGGGTCAAAATGACGCCGTGCGCGATAAGATATTTGTCGGGCACGCTTCCAATGCGCAGAACACTGTGAATAGGTCTGACGTAGTTACACGGACACAGACTATCGAAACGTCAAAAACTATCCGAATATGTGAGATTGATGAGAATAACGAGTAGTTCCCTCTTGAGTGCGAAAGCGTTTGTTTTTTCTTGTTGATTGTCGAGTCTTTGAGAGATTCTTACGTCGAGTGGTCGACTGATGAGCGTGATGAGTGCGAATGCGTTTTGATTGATCAGTGCTCATTGTACCTTTGCTTTCGACGATGCGACCGACATCTCAATGAGAAGCTTTTGAGGTCGATGGTATAGAGTGACCCTTTTCTTACGCATCCCTTGGCGGTGATCTCGCCTCCGGAGATGTCTCCAGTTGTGGGTGTGCTCGTGGCGTTGACTGTGTCTCTTTGGGTGATTGTTCCTTTCCGACGGGTCCATGATAAGCGACATCATGCAGCATGGTGTGATGATGTTTTCCACAATGCTTGCAACCTTGTTTACTGCTGCAAGTGTGCACTGAGTGTCTCCCTAAGCAGTTAAAACACAGCCTGTTGTTGGTTACGATTTTCCGCCTTGCGATCGTGTCTAGATCTCTGAAAAGTGATTACCATCGCAGCAAGTGATTGGCTCTATTGAGTGCTCCCTTTGCTTGTTGACTGAGCAGTTGATTAAGTGTTTTCATGAGCGGTGGCCCTTGAATGAGACGACTTGACCGTTGAGTGCTCCTTCCCTTTCGTTTCGACCACCTCAAGGGCTCGTGCTCTGGCATTCACAAACGTGTGAAATTGCCTGAGTGTAGGAAAATCCTCAGATTGATCCAGTGACATTTCCCATTCCACTCTTGATTTTTTGTCTAGCCGCGTAGCGAGATGATGTACCGTCATGACGTATCCCAAGTTCTCGGTTACGCCGAGAGCTGCGAGTTGTGAGTGTCCTCAATGACGACAATTTCTCAAGTTGATTCGTGATGAGACATCGTTTATTTTCATAGCCCTCGATGAGTGCCTCCCAAGCTTGATTAAACGACGCACCGCTGAGAGGGTATTCATTGACTATGTTAGCTGGATCACCCCGCAACTGACCTCGGAGGTAATTCAGCTTGTCAACCTCTGGCAAAGTTCGGTCATTGTTAATTAGACTGACAAAGGACTCTTTAAATGCTGGCCAGGAACTATAGTCGCCATTGAAGGTTGGCAGGGAGAGCTCTGGCAGTTTCCTCCGCCGTTGATGGCCAGGAGATGCAGCTCGTGGCTCTTCCGCGCCGATGAGTGCCCTTTTTGCTCTCGTGAGTGCCGCCTTTGATGCTCGGTACGCGCGCTGTTCTTGACCGAACAGGTTCTCTGAGAAATACATGTGGTTGTTGAGTGTTGCTAACCAGTGTTGCACGTACACTGCGTGGTCTTGAGCGAAATCCTTATGAGTGGCGTCTAGCTGCTCGAGATCAAGCTCAATTTCGTCGAGTGATGCACCTTCTTGAGGTGTGAGCGCCCTGATGAAACTGATGCGACTTACTTGACTCGTGTAAGTGAGTGCTAGAGCATTCGGCAGCGTTGTGGGAGATGTGCTGCGTAGCACTCTGATGTCTTGAGGCACTGTTGAGTGCTCGTCGTTGTGAGATAGATTCCCCAATTGTGATCCTCCAACTGATATTACCGGCACTGTAAGCGATTTTGACGGGTCTCTCACGTCTGGCAACGAACGTCGTAAGCCTGTTTTAGACATTTCTCCCCTTTTTTTTTGTTACTTACCACTGAACTTGTTCGCGATACGCAAATCGTTGTCCTTGTCGTAAACGAATGACACGTGAGTGAAAATGTTTAACAATTGAGTTGGCACCATAAATTTTATCTTCCTCACAACACGCGAGATCGTCCTTGCTGAGATTGGAAACCAGTTTGTGAAATATGAGCACACGATTTGCCAAGCTGATAAACGTAAAATTGCAGCGCCTTAAACGATGAGTGCACAATTTCCTCCACTACACTAACGCGAAACTATTCTTCTGCGAGTGAAAATGTATCTTTGACACTTGTAGTCTCTCACTGTATTTTAAATGTGAAATACGCTTCACAAACGCGTCGATACTTGTGACGTATTTTGCGTGAGCGTAAACGATAAGACGAACTAAATTCGCGAGAACTGTCACCTTCGGCCGTCCGCCCTCGCTTACGCATCCGTAGACCCGGGAGGCGCCAGCTAACTTTTGTATCACCGGTGTTAACGAACCGGTATGCCCGCGGAATCGAGTTGAGCAGACTCGATTCCAATAAAACCGAAAGTCCGGAGCAAAACTAACGATCGAGAACACCAATGAGAGGATAACGGGAGCTTGGTTAATTTTTGCGGTCGCGTGAAATTAGCAAACGCAACGGGATGCATTTGCGAGAGCAAACGGGTGCGGAAATGCACGGCCGCTCAGGATGCTTAGTTTGGTAGAGAGGGTCAAGGTTGGCCCAATAAATAGCTTTATTTTCGATTACAATCGAAACGCGGTAGCTTACACTGATTTTATAAACCCAAGAACCAGGTACGGCAATAGGAATGCATTAAATAATGCACGGGAGCTAGCGAAACGCACCGAAAGATCTAGCGTACGCGTGAGCCACGGACCGAGCGTCGCGCGAGAACTTTAATCGATAATAATCGAGTAAATAATAAAATAATGCGAGAACACTCACCAGACGATCCTCCAATATTCTTTAACAATATCCACGGAGTCCCACGGGAAAACAGTAGCGCACTGCTGCACTACACGTCACTTTTAGTTTTATTCCAAAGAATAAAACTCACGTATCACGAGTATGCTAGGCATACATCGTTAACGATACGCACCACGAGAACTAGCACTACACACAGTACTATTCGATACGCGAAAACTACGCGTAGACGCGCGCGCGAGCGACAGAAAAACTGTCAACACGAGAGCGTCTGAACGACTCGAGGCACCCCGCCGATGTCTCGAGCGAGACTGATTATATCGAGTAATAATCGAGAGCTCATTATTATAATTATTTCGATCCTTCCAAAATCCCTTGCCCGTGATCTACTGCCCTCTCTCACTCGAATAATTTCTCAACTATTACGGGAGCGCAATTAATGCCGGTAACTTCAAAAAATCTCAACAGCTGCTTCTCTTGGTGCTTCACGCGAAAACGGGCCTATACTTCACATGTACTTGGCACTAGGATGCTCCATCCTATGCCATAAACTAACAAAACACCGCCCGTTCTCCAGCGCAATGCACTCTCGCCATCGGGCGCCGGATTTACACCGGTCTACAACTAACTGCCAGACTCTTGTCGGCAACTCTCATCTGTCGGCCTGCTCGTTTCGTTGAGCTCTCATCCTCGCGACAGACTTGAATATGCCGAACTCCTAACAAAAAAAAAATAATAGTCTCAAAAGAAACGTAAAATAACAGAATGAAAAATAATCGGTAACTGAGACATTATTCTTGCCAAAAATAATTATTCGAGGAGGGGCAGCGCCGACATAACGACCATATTGCCACCAAAAATACTCATGAACGCGATTTAAAAAAAATCACGTCACACACTTCTTGAGAAAAGCACGAGATGCCGCAACCGTTTGCTTGTATACCACACGTGCATTGGAAAGAGCGCACACGATGAGAAAGTATGACTACCACGCTCACAGCTGTCGACCGACGCCCGTATGTTCGCGTAAGAAAGAGAGAGCGCGCACTAGTGGTGGCCACTAGAGCTCTCGCGATGCGCCAAGCCGAGCGAGCACGAACGATGAGTGAGAGAGAGGGCTATAGACGCGCACTGCCCGCGCGTGTTGACATTGAGCAAGGTCGAGAAAATGAGAGAGCGAGCACTATGAGTGAGAGACGGAGATACTTTTCTCCCGCGTTCTCTCCCGTGTTTATCACCAACACACGTAATCCACAGCTCGCAATCCGGCTCGAAGGACCAAATGTTTGCAACAGGCAAACGTGAGATTTTGTTTCGTCTTTTTTGAGTGGACTGTATGTGAGCGGTTCGTGAGCAAAACAAATCACGTGCTGGGAAAGGTCGAAAATTAATGCATGACACTGTGTTGGTAACAAACTAAAAACAGCATTACTTTATTTTAAATACACACACTCTCATGCACGCACGATATAATTCGAAAGAGAAATGAGTGTTCACAAATTTTATCTTGGTCGAAGCACAACCGGTGCACGAAGCGTGCTCGACTATGAGATTTTCCTATTGTTTGTCACTGTGAACCCAATTTGACGGAGATTACAGATTTATGAGAGTGTCCTAGTAAATGCACTGAGATGAACTGATAGTGGAAACCAAAATAACTGAACTCTGATGAGATAAATCACGAAAACCGATAAACCGAAACAGAGATGCTTCCGTGATGAATGCTCGATGAATACTAATGACGTCAATTGTGACGCCTGTCGTGAGAAATCCTTTATTCGAGCGTGTTGACAAGTCGATGCTAGATTGATGGTCAAGAGTATGGAAATTGGGCGCTCAAGAGGTGCTGCCCTCGCTTGGCGTCGCGCTCACTACCGCGATATGATATTTGAGCGTAGAGAATTAACATTTCTCAAACACCGACTTTGCACCCACACCGACCAGGTGCTAAATTTGGAGACCGACTTTATACACCCCAATTTCAAATAAAATCCTCCTATGCACCCACACCGACCAGATGCTAAATTTGGAGACAGAATTTATACACCCCAATTCAAAATAAAATCCTACCTGCATAATACTCCATTTAGGTATCTGGACTCTATTTCTTCGGACAAAATCCCCCGTACAAAATCTCTCAAGGGCAAAATCTCCACCTGATAAAATCCCCGGCCAAAATCTGCCCGGACTAAATCTCCCCGGACGAAAATTCAGGTTATATTCACCAATTTGAACCCGTTTATCCGCACGAATAATATGGTGACATGATATAATATAACACTCAAAATATCATACGACGAAATATCACGAACGTTTGATCACACAACAAAATATTACAATGAGAAAAAATCACAACGACAAAATATCACAATAAGAAATAATCACAACGACTAAATATCATAATAAGAAATAATCTCAATGACAAATTATCACGCGAATCATCCACTTACACTGACTTCTTTAGGTTCTGTAGGGAGTTAGTTAGTTATTAGTTTGGTATTTTCCTTGTATTTGTTCTATAGGTTCTTTAGGGCATTAGTTAGGTTGGTGTTCGTTTCGTTAGGGAGTTAATTAGGTTGGTATTTTCCTTATATTTGCTCTTTAGGTTCGTTAGGTTAGTTGTGGTTCTTTAGGTTCTTTAGTTTGTTTAGGTCTTTAGAGCATTTTTTTCCGAGAGAATATTGTATGCGGGGATTTTGTCTAGGAGGGATTTTGTCCGCCGAGATTTTGCCCGGGGAGATTTTGACCAGGGAGATATTTTCTATGGAGATTTAGTCCTAGAACCCTTCATATATACACAAAATTCTGGTTTAATAGTTTATATTTTGGTAAAGTTAATCTAATAATTCAGATTTTTTAAAAATTTCAATACTCCATAATATCGAAAGCGATTTATGGATATCGGCCAAATTCAATATCAAACAGCATTAAATACACTTATGGAGCACTATTGACCAAGATATACTATCATTTCCGAAAATGCATTCACACTATTTTTTGAAAAAAATTGAAAAGCTATAAAACATTTCTTTCTGTATAATTTTTTTTTTTAATTCCTTTCGATTGGGTTTTTTAGGTTAGATTCATTGGGGTAGAGATTCAGGTTTTATTTTGGTTTGCTGTTCTCAGGGACACTTGCCGTCGATTTTTATACTTTTATTTTGTACTATCTCGCATAGAAATGTTTGTGTCGAAACGTCCCGCGCCGAAACGTCCGCGCCGAATCGCTCGCGCGGGATCTAGCGACGGAGCCGCAGTGGGGGGTAGGGGAGGCGAAGCACCCCCGTACACAAATTATGATGATTATAATTATTATCATAAAAAAATTTGCAAATAAAAATGCCCGACTGGCCCCGTAGGGCTCTGACTCACTTACGGGACGGGCGGACTATTATTATTATTATTATTATTATTACTGGTGTTATTCTTGAGTTTCGGTGCAAGAATGATAAATCCACGGTCAAATCCTAGCGCCCCGGAAATCGTAATACTGTCCATTTTTTACGTCATATTAAAATCTTAAAAATTAAATATCTCGAAAACTAAAGCAGGTAGGACCATAGTCCATATGAACTTTTTTGCTCCCCACGAAAAGTACTACCAGAAACAGCCATCAAATCGTGGCGCCACAGATATCGTACAACTGTTATTATTATTATTATTATCTTTATTATTGTAGTAGTAGGGTGTGCACTATGGCGACCCCCACTCCTATCCCCACTCCTTTTTGCTCCCGCACTTCGGTTTTTTCGCCAAAGTGTGGGATGCAAGAGTGGGGGTAGTAATGGCGATAGGAGCGTAGTGTCGTCATAGTGCACAACTTTTTTTTAATTTTTTACATTTATTCATAATATATATACCCTGCATGGTTTTTTTATTTTTTATTTTTTCTTATAAACTAAGTACTTACTTTTGGTTGGTTTTTTGTGGATGTCCGGGGTTTATATCCTAGTTTCTTGCGCCTACACTACTATCATAGCACTTCCTCTACCACTATCACTACACTGACACACCTGTTTTCCTGTTTTACACTAAAATCCTGTTCTATCACTACACTAACACATAAGTTTTCCACTAAACTCCTGTTTTGCCACTACACTAATACGCCTGTTTTCTTGTTTTTCGCTCCTGTCCACCACTATCACTACACTAACACACCTGTTTTCCTGTTTTACACTAAACTCCTGTTCTATCACTACACTAACACATAAGTTTTCCACTAAACTCCTGTTTTGCCACTACACTAATACGCCTGTTTTCTTGTTTTTCGCTCCTGTCCACCACTATCACTACACTAACACACCTGTTTTCCTGTTTTACACTAAACTCCTGTTCTATTACCACACTAACACTACTGTTTTTACACTTCATCTATCAGGATCGTCGGGTGCTGTGATGGCCATATACCGGTTCACCAATTCGCTTATTACGACGTTGCGTATAGTGGCAACCGTCACGATCATGGAATCCCGGGCCCTAATGATTATTTTCACAGGGCCAGTACCGCACATGTCCCTGATAAGGGCCCCCACGGCGTAATGGTGTATGTTATGCAGCGTACAGCGGAACTGCATTACTGCAACCATTCTGATTAACCCCGTGGGGTAGCGTATCTGACCAACACTCGCGTATGTGCGTTCACCCGTGTCGACGAGCAGTACGTCACAGTACCCATCATTATCGTACTGCTGTACTTCGCCACGAATAGTACGGTCGTCTCGCACCACTACGCACATCACAGCACCCGCTTGCAAATCCCGAAGGGTGAATTTACGTATTTCGGCAGCCTGAAGTTCCTCCTCCCGCACATATATAATGTGCAGAAGTTTTACAAGCTGCCAAAAAGAGACACACATCTGGGCTGGGCGAATATACATAACACCGGAGCCCGCCACATGCACTACTCTCCCATAACACGCCCTTTCCACCACACTTTCACTCACGCGCGGATACATTTTTTTTCACCAAATGTCAACACGGTTGACATTTGATGAAAGACTAAATGCTGGTGCTACTTAGGACCAGCGTAAAGATTTTTTTTTGCATGGTCAGCGGAATGTCTCACTACCGAGACATTGAGACTAACGCACGTGTGTCCGAGAAGATGCTACTGCATCGTGTCCTCGCTAATAGGTCTCGACTTCAGAATCTGTAGAGTCAGCAGTTGCAGAACTGATAACTCCTCTAACTCATTTAAAACTTTTCAATGCAATGCAATAGAGGTGTATAAATATTAATTATAGTTATGAATAATTATTATTATTTATATTAATAGTTATTAATAATATAGTAGAAATTATTATGGTACCTGATGCTGCTGCTACGGGTTGACACAGGCCTCGCAAGACGGCAGATTGTCTTCAAAATGGCACGCACACACAGTTTATACTATAATAACTCATAAGTACTAACACTGTTTTAAACTTACGCTACTACTGTTTTTGCGGTACACTTTCGAACGACTCACAGCTTAAACCAAATGTTCTGCATAAAACAGAAAAATTTACAAATTTTCAAAAATATATTTAAAAAATTTCAAAATATATTTAAGAATTGTTAAAAAAATATATATTTAAAAATATTTTCCAAAATTTAATTAAAGACACTTACAGGCCCTATTAGCACTGCTTATTCCTCCTCCTCTGTATTTGTCTCCTCAAAACCATCATCGGGCTCTCCGTCATCGTACGGTATGCCAAGATCAAGGGAATCAATAGTATACCGTCCGACATCTAGGTTCCCGAAGCGTAGATCGAAGAGGCGGATTCGCGGCACATTAAGGGTAAAAACTACCACGGAAACCCTAAACAACACATGGTTCACAAAAACATGCCCATCACCGAAGTCGTCAGCGTTAATAGGTACTTCTTCCCCGGGAGCTCGGAGCAGAATTAAACTCAACACCCTAGAGCATTATGCTCCATAGGATTCATAGAGAGCACTCAATTATTAAGGCAGGCATTGCTAATTCAAGAGGGTGTGCCCTGTACACTTTACTTAAGTCACAGAAAACTGTGCGGCCCTCATCAATTAGCAATACTTCGGCGGTGTCACTGTCATCGTCGCAGTATTCTATTTCACAGCGATGCGCAGGGCCGTTGCTGCACACTAAAATATATGCTACACCGGAAACCACTTCGGCCTCATCCCTGAAGGTCCACTGGTCTCTGTGCGAAGCGTAAAAATCACTAATAATCTGGCCTAGCGTTGCGTAGGTACCACACATATAGTCTAATCTAATTATTAATGACGATAAGCTATTAACATTAACTACACTACAATAAAAATCGTCCAGGTTTTCGGCAACGTTATAGCGCGGATACATTTTGCGACCGTTAGAGTAATTTAAATTGTTAACTTAACTATTTAATTAAACAATAATTTAAAAGCGACAAACTTATTAATAATTTTCAGCACTCTATAAATTAACTAAACACTTTTAAAACTATTCACGCTCTTTTAATAACCGGGAATACCCCAATGACTGCAGAAAAAAGACTAATGATATATTATACATATTAGCGAGATGCTGCATTTCCATTTCATATATATATATTTTTCCTAAAGTTGCATCAGCGTCTTTTTGCACGCAAGATTCCTTATGGTCGATTCGCGGCTTGTTTTTCCAAAGACGCCGTGTCAGCATGGGGGATGCTCTTACTCTGACAACAATTGTAAAAAAGACGACTCTCTGCGAGCTTGTTTAAGAAGAAGAAGAAAATGTACATGAATATTATTTCAGCATACAGGAATAATGTTTCTAACTTCTATACTCTAATTGTTTGTTTTTCAAGAGAAAAAAATTCATTTTGAATCCCCTAAAATAAAGCAATAAAAACAGTATAAAATAAATAATTAATCAATCACAAGAGCATAAGTGTCCTGAAACCGTCATACTATTATACTTGTATATTCTCTTAAAAATGCGAGTCTTTTAGCTAATCAGTTTTGAAGCAAAACTATTTTTCGCTGTCTATATTAAAGATATGTGTAGAATTAACGACGACTGAAAATGCCTTCATAGTGTAGGACAGAAATACGTCTGTTTACCGATAGTTGAAAAGGCCTTCAATAGATATCCCGCGCAAAAAAGAAAGTATTTTTTATCGGTTTCTTCTGTATGCCTTCTTCAGGCTTTTACGTTTCCCCTCTCCCCCTTTCCCCGTTCCTTCATAGAGACCCCTCTAGAGTGTTGTCCGCAGCCACTCATTCTAATGCACTTACTGTATTGCATTTGCACGAGGGCACAGGAAAACTGCGGAAAACCTGGCCGATACAGTCGGCTTTATTTTTACTGAGTTTCTGCTGTATGAGAATACATTAGAAACTCAGAAAAACTGCCTCCCGCTCAGCAGTTGGCGTACAAACCAGTGCAAGGCTAAGCGGTCACCCATCCAAGTTATGACCGCAAATAATGCTGCTTAACTCTGGGGATCGCCGAAGCCACACACCGACCGCGCGTCCACTGCTGTCGGTGCAAAAAAGAAAGTATTAAAATAGTATTAAAGTAGTCTCAAAAATCGAAGTATCGAAGTATGACGTATTGGACTGCTTGATACTCCGTTAATGCTCTGCTTCAAGTATTAAGTATTAAAAAAAAGTATTAAGTAATCGTCTGAAGTATTAAATAATGAAAAAAAATTTCAAGTATGAAGTATTAAAAAAAAGTATTAAATAATCGTCTCAAGTATTAAATATTTAAAGAAAAATCTCAAGTATGAAGTATTAAAAAAAAAAGTTATTAAAAAAGTATTAAAAAGTATTTAAAAAGTTAAAATACTCTGCCAATGCGTCGCCAGTGAGTATGAAGTATGAAACCAGTATACGATGATGTATTCTAGTATCAAGTATAAAGCTAGTTTAGGATGATATATTCGAGTATTGAGTATTAAGTATTAAACTAGTATACAAAAGAATATTCCAGTATTGAGTACTAATCTATTATACGATGGAATTTTTGAGTATCGAGTCTTGAAGTGATGAAATTAATATATGAATAGATCTTCGGATATACAGTATGAATCAAGTATACCAAAAGATATTCGAGAATGAAGTATAAAATAATATGCGAATGGATATTGGAGTATGACCCAGAAGATTTCTGCATCTACAAATTTTATACTTTGACCAGTCGTAATTATGTAACCCGGAGGACATTCCCTAGGCAGATTTTTGCTTTTTGCGATTTTCTCCAGGCACTTTTTTCATTTTTTTTGCAATATTTAAAAATTGGCAGTCATTTTCGTCATTATTTTTCAGTTAACCGGTATTACCGTATTACCTGTTCATGCAATACATTTATTTCCAAGGCAGATTTTTTCGTTTTGCGATTATCTCGAGGCACTTTTTTTTGCGATATTTAAAAATTGGCACTCGTTTTCGTAATTTTTTTCAGTTAACCATTATTACCATTTTCCCTGTTCATGCGATACATTTATTCGCAAGGCAAATTTTTTCACGTTTTTATTATTTTTTTGCGATATTTATAAATTGGCAGTCATTTTCGTCATTTTTTTTTAGTTAACCAGTATTGCCGTTTTACCTGTTCATGCAATCAAGAGTCGCGGTAGCGACTCGACGCCAAGTTAAAAAAGAAATTAATGTTGCCTTCACACTACGATTTGTCTGTCTGACTGGACGGGCTGTTACTCCTGGCGCGACGGTCGCTACTGCTACTCTATTTATTCGGAAGGCGGCCACTCACCGGCCGTTTTCAAATTATAACTCGAATTATATTTGACCACACGTCGAGAACGGAAGATGTGTCAGGTTCAATATTTTTTATTTTTTTTTCTCTTTCAAATGAGACCTGCGGCAAGGAAATCTGTTTCTTTAATGCTGATATCTGGCATCTTAGTAATTCTCACCGAGCGACTTTATGTTCCTCCCGTACGGCCGCACTCACACAACTTTAAATGTCCCAACCTATATTTGCCGACGTATTATCTCTGACCACATGTCGCGAACGAAAAATGTATCATGATCAATATTTTCTATTTTTTTTTTCTTTCGAATGAGACCAGTCACAAGAAAATCGGTTCATTTACCGCTGATATCTGGTCTTTTCAAAGTTTTTCATTTTTAACGCACTCACACAATCTCGATTCACGTATTCACGTACACACATTATATAGAAGAGCCGCGCGCAGGCGCGAGTGGCGGCTCGCGAGCAACAAGTGTGTGACGTCACACAGTCGGCAGCGGTTCAGTCAGTCAGCGCGTGTTGCACAGCCGACATCATCAAGAGTCGCGGTAGCGACTCGACGCGAAGTGTACATTTATAATTCGCGTATTTTTATACTTTATCAGTGTTTAATAATTTAAATTTAAATCAGTGCGTAATATTTTAAATCAGTGCTTAATACTTTAAATCAGTGCTGAAATTAATTAATTTTTTTATAAATAAGTGTGTGATAAATGAGTGTTGACAACAATCGCAGTGCGTTCTCGACCCCAGTGCTTCATCTTTTATGGGATTATTTTTCATCATAAAGTGTGATCTTTTTCGTTTTCATCAGTGTCTGACTGCTGTCTACGTTTACAGTCGAGTATCGTTTCAGTCAGTGTCTACCGTGACTAACCTCATTTCAGTAAGTATCTGTCGTGATTAACCTTCTGTTAATCAGTGTGCATAGATTTGAAAGGATTTTTTACTGTCATCTGACTTGCATATGCTTTTCAATATTATTTTAAGCAAAGTTCTTATGTTTTCGATTCTGCGCATGATTTTCAGATTCAACTACTAGGCAGATTGGAATGGTTGACATCTCATTTTCTTCTTCATGAAAAGATACACCGGCTAAATGCAGCAAATGTCAATAAAAGGTAATATTTTTTTATGATAATGCCCAACGCACTGTATTGTTGGCACTCAATGATATGAAAATGCCCAACGCAATGTATTGTTGGTACTCGATGAAAGGATTTTTTACTGTCATCTGACTTGCATATGCTTTTCAATATTACTTTAAGCAAAGTTCTTATGTTTTCGATTCTGCGCATGATTTTCAGATTCAACTACTAGGCAGATTGGAATGGTTGACATCTCATTTTCTTCTTCATGAAAAGATACACCGGCTAAATGGAGCAAATGTTAATAAAAGGTAATATTTTTTTTATGAAAATGCCCAATGCACTGTATTGTTGGTACTCGATGATATGAAAATGCCCAACGCACTGTATTGTTGGTACTCGATGAAAGGATTTTTTACTGTCGTCTGACTTGCATATGCTTTTCAATATTATCTTAAGCAAAGTTCTTAGGTTTTCCATTCTGCGCATGATTCAGATCAAACTACTAGGCAGATTGGAATGGTTGACATCTCATTTTGTTCTTCATGAAAAGATACACTGACTAAATGGAGCAAACTATTTTTTTTTTCATTCTGAAAGCAAAGTTAATCACTGATAGAAAATAGCATAACATTTATTTATTAATAATTGTGTCACTTAAAAAATATTACCTTTTATTAACGTTTGCTCCATTTAGCCGGTGTATCTTTTCATGAAGAAGAAAATGAGGTGTCAACCATTCCAATCTGCCTAGTAGTTGAATCTGAAAATCATGCGCAGAATCGAAAACCTAAGAACTTTGCTTAATTTTCCATTCTGCGCATGATTCAGATCAGAGTTGGAAATAATGCATTATTTTTTTAATGCATTATCGTTTTTTTTACCCATTACTTTAACAATGCATAATGGAATTCAGAACCATTACCCATTACTTTATTAATGAATAATGGAACTCATATCCGTTACCCATTATTTTTTTATGAGTAATGTAACTCATATCCGTTACCCATTACTTTTTTAATGAGTAATGGAACTCATATCCGTTGCCCATTACTTTTTTAATGAGTAATGGAACTCACATTCATTACCCATTACTTTTTTAATGAGTAATGGAACTCACATCCATCACCCATTACTTTTTTAATGAGTAATGGAAATCACATCCATCACCCATTAGTTTTTTAATGAGTAATGGAACTCACATCCATCACCCATTACTTTTTTAATGAGTAATGGAACTCACATTCATTACCCATTACTTTTTTAATGAGTAATGGAACTCACATCCATCACCCATTACTTTTTTAATGATTAATGGAACTCACATTCATTACCCATTACTTTTTTAATGAGTAATAGAACTCACATGCATTACCCATTACTTTTTTAATGAGTAATAGAACTCACATGCATCACCCATTACTTTTTTAATGAGTAATGGAACTCACATCCATCACCGTTTTTTAAAGTAATGGGTAATGAACGTGCTAATGGATATATGATAGTCCCATTACTTTAGAAAAATTTGCTTAATAAATAAATACATAAATAAATAAATCGGAAAATCGTTCAAAAAGTTAATAAATAAGTAGATGAATAGCAAAATCGTTCGAAAAATTGAAAAATAAATGAATAAATATAATATCATTAGAAGTCTGCGGTTAAAACAGGTCGCGATAGACGGGCGATTTCTCAGAGACGAACTATCCGGATACCTGAAAATCTTAGCAATAGTCATTTGCGACATGTTGCATTTCTAACTTTTGACTAACTTTTAACTAACTTCTAACTTTTGACTAACTTTTAACTAACTTCTAGCTTTTGATTAACTTTTGACTAACTTCTAACTTTTGACTAACTTTTGACTAACTTCTAACCTTTGACTAATTTCGAACATTTGACTAACTTTTGACTAACTTCTAACCTTTGACTAATTTCGAACATTTGACTAACTTTTGACTAACTTCTAACCTTTGACTAATTTCGAACCTTTGACTAATTTCGAACATTTGACTAACTTTTGACTAACTTGACCAACTTCTAACTTTTGACTAACTTCTAACTTTTGACTAACTTCTAACTTTTGACTAACTTCTAACTCTTGACTAATTTCTAACTTTTGACTAACTTCTAACTTTTGACTAATTTCTAACATTTGACTATCTTTCAACTAACTTCTAACTTTTGACTAACATCTAACTTTTGACTAATTTCGAACATTTCACTAACTTTTGACTAACTTCTAACCTTTGATTAATTTCAAACCTTTGACTAATTTCGAACCTTTGACTAATTTCGAACATTTGACTAACTTTTGACTAACTTGACTAACTTCTAACTTTTGACTAACTTCTAACTTTTGACTAACTTCTAACTTTTGACTAACTTCTAACTTTTGACTAATTTCTAACTTTTGACTAATTTCTAACATTTGACTAACTTTCAACTAACTTCTAACTTTTCACTAATTTCTAACTTTTGACAAACTTCTAACTTTTGACTAATTTCTAACATTTGACTAATTTCTAACATTTGACTAATTTCTAACATTTGACTAACTTCTAACTTTTGACTAATTTCTAACATTTGACTAACTTTCAACTAACTTCTAACTTTTGACGTTTGACTAACTTTTGTCTAACTACTAACTTCTTACTTTTGACAAACTGTTGACTAACTTCTAACTTTTTATTAATTGCTAACATTTGACTAACTTTCAACTAACTTCTAACTTTATACTAATTTCCAACTTTTGACTAACTTTTCAGTTACTTTTAACTTTTGACTAACTTCTGACTTTTAAAAGTTAAAAGTTAGTTAGTAGGTAGTCATCAGTTGGTGAAAAGTTAGTAGTCAGTCAAAAGCTAGAAGTTAGTTGAAAGCAGAGTTGTGAAATTTTTAATGTGAAAATAATGCATAATTTTTTATGAAAAAAATTGATAATGGAACTCGAATCCACTACTCATTACTTTATTAATGAGCAACGGAGCAGAGGTCCATCACCCATTACTTTATTAGTGAGTAATGGAGCAGAGGTCCATCACCCATTACTTTTTGCTTCCTCATAGAAGAAGCTTTTTCATGAAATTTTTTTTTCGAGATTTTCATATCAGTACACTCAGAATGGGCCAAAACGTCGAGAAAAGTGATTTAGAAAAAAATGTCTGTATGTATTGTCTGTGTGTGTGTGTATGTTACACGATCGAAAAATGTAAACCTTTATAACTCGGGAATGCATTGAGATATCAAGCTGAAATTTGGACAATAGATCGAGGGATCAAGCCTCATCGTTCATACAGATTTTTGTTGAAGTCCACTTCATCGTTAAATTATTACGCGTTTTTTAATTTTTTGAAAAATGTCTGTTTACTCGATAACTCTTTCAATTTTCGAGATTTTGATCTTAAAATTGGTATGAATGTGAGCTTTCATACGCCGGTGATCGCTATTGAATTTGGTTAAGATCGGTTGAACCATTAAAATTTTATGATGTTTTGAATTTTTCAACAAATTGACATTATCGCTCTATTGTAACTTTTGCAAAACTTCAGATAGCGAGCTCAAATTTTGAATAAAAATGAAACAATATTCAGCCATTATATATGTATAATTTAGTGACGAACGGTATGAAATTTTTGATTTTATGGAATGTTGAATTATTTTTAAAAATATACATTATCACATTCACTTTCGGCAACGCTCTAATAATAACGAAATAGAAAAACGAATCCACAACATGTATATTTATCTAATTAAAACAAGGATGCAATGTAGAACCTTGCACATTGCTTCCTCATTATTTTTCGCGTTTTACAAAGCTTCCTCTATGAGGAAGCTAAAAATGGAATAACATACTTCCTCATAGAGGTAGCTTACTCATTAATAAAGTGATGGGTAATGGATCCGAATTCCATTACGCATTAATAAAGTAATGGATAGTGGATCCGAATTCCATACTCCATTTTTTTCGTAAAAAATAATGCATTATTTTCACATTAAAAATTTCACAACTCTAATTCAGATCAAACTACTAGGCAGATTGGAATGGTTGACATCTCATTTTCTTCTTCATGAAAAGATACACCGGCTAAATAAAGCAAATGTTATTAAAAGGTGATATTTTTTCAGTGACACAATTATTAATAAATAAATGTTATGCTATTTTCTAAATCAGTGATTAACTTTGCTTTCAGAATGAAAAAAAAAAATAGTTTGCTCCATTTAGCCGGTGTATCTTTTCATGAAGAAGAAAATGAGATGTCAACCATTCCAATCTGCCTAGTAGTTTGATCTGAATCATGCGCAGAATGGAAAACCTAAGAACTTTGCTTAAGATAATATTGAAAAGCATATGCAAGTCAGACGACAGTAAAAAATCCTTTCATCGAGCACCAACAATATAGTGCATTGGGCATTTTTATATGCAATAGGATTTGGATGATATTGAATTTCCAAAATCAATTTTTTTTACCTGACTCCTTCCCCTTAAACTATAAACCATTGTTAAAATGGCAGACTATTGGGAGAAACTATTGAACTACACTATTGAGATAAAAGTACACTATTAGAAGGAACTATTGCGTCTAGAACTATACAATAGTTTACAATTGAAGAACTACTGAATAGTTCTACTGAATACGTGCAAAAAATTAGCTGAATGACTAGATTTTGGAGGAATGAAGTATAAGAAATTTCGATGAGTCAGACGTTTATGTTTTTTCTAGATGGATGGACGTGATTGTCAACGATTTAGACGGTGGTTTGATAATGGTACCAGATGGAGTGGCACTTTCTTTACTTTCGGAACCACTTTTCTCTCTGACCCAGGATGCCCTTTCGGTTGTACTACAACTGGAGCTCGCTTGTGCCAACTACGCATTTCTTCCATTTGCAATGAGAGCATTGCATCCGTCGATGTTGGGTGATGGTATCATCCTAAGTCTGATATCATCAAGAGTTGCGGTAGCGACTCGACGCCAAGTTAAAAACGAAATTAATGTTGCTGTCACACGACAATTTCTCTGTCTGTATATATATAATGGAATGCCTCACCTCCGACGAGATTTCGAGTCGATAGAAATTTTGGTTTCATTGAATGTTTTGAGTTTGCAAAGTTAGACAAGAATTTTTGTAGAATTCTTATTGCTGCCTCTGTTCTTTGTAAACATGCAGGATACATTTAGTAGTGTCTACTTACCTTCATTTACTGTTCATTGTACATGAACTTTTTAATCAATACACAGATATAACTAAAACATGTGTTCTCATTATTTTTTTAAATTACGTTTTGACTTTCAAAAAGAGAGCAAATAACACCAAAAATGTTTTCCCAAAACAAAAATGGTACGCCAAGTTAAAAAAATTGCTTTCAAAAAAATTGCTGACAAACAAAATTCCTTGCAAAAATATTAAACCAAATCCAATATATTAGCCAAGTTAAACTCGCTACAAAAAAAACTTGGTGTGCCAGGGACTAGCTCCCGTACATAGTCCATTAGCCAACATAAACTCGCTACAAAAAAAACTTGGCGTCCCAGCGACTAGCTCCCGTACATAGTCCATTGAAGTAAGGACGGGAGGCCAACGGACCTCTAAAAATGACCCTCTAAAAATGGCTCGCCCCTTGGCCAGGGCGGATGGGGGGGGGGGGGTCATTTGCTATTTTGACTCTCGTTCTATTCAAAACAATCAGAATAGCGAATGGCTAAAATAGCGAATTTCATAATGATGGCCACTCTAGATTCCGATGTTCATTATTCTAAAATTCGCTATTCATGTTTTTAAGGGTACCACGTGGGCGGGGCCGAGGGGCGAAGGCGCGAGGCGTGCGGGGGGGGGGGATGATCATTCGCTATTTTGACTCTCATTCTATTCACAGTAATCAAAATAGCGAATTTCATAATGATGACCATTCTAGATTCAGTAAAGAGTCGCGGTAGCGACTCGACGCCAAGTTAAAAATAGTATATTATGCAACAAGGGCGTAAAATGCGATTTTACACACGAGCAGTGATCGTCGTGTAAAATCGCATCACGCGATTTTACACACGAGCGCGATCACGCGAGTGGGTAAAACGTACGCCCGAGTCGCATACGACATTTTTTAGCATGACGTGCGTAAAATTCGCATTGTGTTTAGGGGAATGCAACGCGGGGGTCCAGGGGCGAAGCCCCGGTGGGGTGCAGGGGTGAAGCCCCTGCTGGGGTCCAGGGGCGAAGCCCTGGTCGGGTTCAGGGGTGAAGCCCCTGCTGGGGTCCAGGGGCGAAGCCCCGGTCGGGTGCAGGGGTGAAGCCCCTGCTGGGGTCCAGGGGCGAAGCCCCGGTGGGGGGTTGGGGGGGCGAAGCCCCCCCACTGAAGACAGAAATAGATTTATTATGCATTCGCAAAAAAGACAGAACGTGTTTAATTGTGAGTAAACTTTGTTTATAATTATAATTACTTTATTTGGTAATATAATTATTAATTATAGCATGAATGAAAGAAAAGTAAAAATAATTTTTTTATTTTACGCACACTGTTTCATAAAGTTGCATTTTACGCACTCATATGGGTGTGTAAAAACGAATTTTACGCACACTATGCTAAAAAGAAATTAATGTTGCCTTCACACTACGATTTGTCTGTTTGATCTTGACTGGACGGGCTTTCTCCTGACGCGACGATCCCTACTGCTACTCTATTTCTTCCGAAGGCGGCCATGATTATTATCCTGAAATTCGCTATTCGTGTTTTTAAGGGTACCGCCTGGGCAGAGGGGGGGATCATTCGCCGTTTTGACCCTCATTCTATTCAAAGCAATCAAAATAGCGAATTTCATAATGAAAGCCATTCTAGATTCAGATGTTCACCCTGGTAATTTGTGTCACCGTAGTGTTAACCGGAAATAACTGAAGTTAACCGACATTTTAACCGAGGAAAGATAAGTCTCGATTAGCCCACTGTTTCAGCAGTTTTAACCGACAATTTAACCGATTAAAAACGTTTCGTTCGGTTTAATTGTCAGTTAAAATCGGTTAAATTCACCAAGCAAAATTGAGTTTTATTAATTCGGTAAGAATGTCGGTTACAATCGGTTAATTCACCAGTAAAAATCGCTTAAAAAATAACAATTTCGGTTAAAAGGTCAGTTAAACTGGGTGAAAACGAGGGTTAATCGAGACTGGTTAAAACACCGGTTAAAAAGTCGGTGACACTGTTTGCCAGGGCATTATTCTGAAATTCAGAAATTCGTTACTTTAGCCATTCGCTATTTTGACCCCCACCGCACCGACAGTTCGAAGAATAATAATCTTTCAAAGATTTATATATATTAAGATATTATTAGATTAAATGAGGTCAAAAGAAAGTAGGGATACAAACTGATAAATTAGATAAAAGTAATGAATAAGGTACGATATGCAACTTGAGCTCACTCTGCAGGTTCGGTAATACGAAACACGAAATATCATTAGGAATTGTTTTCTCCCGCACTTACTTCAATGGACTATGTACGGGAGCTAGTCGCTGGGACGCCAAGTTTTTTTTGTAGCGAGTTTATGTTGGCTAATGGACTATGTACGGGAGCTAGTCCCTGGCACACCAAGTTTTTTTTGTAGCGAGTTTAACTTGGCTAATATATTGGATTTGGTTTAATATTTTTGCAAGGAATTTTGTTTGTCAGCAATTTTTTTGAAAGCAATTTTTTTAACTTGGCGTACCATTTTTGTTTTGGGATATATTTATTTCCAAGGCAGATTTTTTCGTTTTCCGATTATCTCCAGGCACTCTTTTCATTTTTTAAATGGTATTTAAAAATTGGCTTTTTTTTCATGAAAAAGTTTTACGAAAATGACTGCTAATTTTTTTTTGAACTTTCTATTATCGAAAAAATGATAGTACCCGAAATTTATATATTGAGATCAGGGGATTTTTATATAACCGGAATAGCACAATAATGAATATTCAGAGATATTTGCAAGAACTCGTTTTTTTGGTGTTCATTTTTTTTTAAATTAAATTTGTAATTAAAATTCAAACAATTTTTTTAGGTGCTTAAAAAGATGCGTAAAACAGAAAAATGTACGGTTTGCACAATTGAAATTATGAAACTACCGTACAGAGATAATTCACTCTGCTTCGATCAAATTAGCTGGTAAAGCAATATATGATTGTCCTACGTCTTCAACTTTCAGCATGAAGCATACTGTCACTAGCTCTTCAGCATGAATGGCAATAGCCTGTTCTACCATGTCCGTACATTCTACAACTACCTCGGGAACGTGTCTCAATAATTTCCGTGGTGGAATGGATGACAAAATGCATGGTCGAATGATTGCGTATGATGCGGCGAAACATTCGCACATATTTTCGTAGTGACACTCGCAGTTGTGCACTTTTACAAAGGAATGGATTACGCCTATTACTTTTGAATCGTCGTGATTGTACTGTACACACGTGTTGTCGTATTTTACCGTACGAGTATACGACTGTGCTGTGTACAAGGATCCATTTATTCTCAACCTTGAAAAGGTAACGAATTTCCGCCCGACGATATCTGCTCTTGCTAACGCTTCTGTCACAATTACTGGCAATGGCAAATTTTCACGACATAATCCAACACTACTAACCCCATCAATCAAATTATCGAGTCTCATTTTTCTATTCGGGTTTGCTAATTTGCTACAATAATCGTAAACAGCGCTGCCATGTTCGAGATTATCATGCCTAATCGTTGATAAGTTAAGGAGTGATGAAACCGCTGAACAGATTTGTAACTCTGGGTGACGGCTGCTGTGGACAAGACGTTTTAATTTCCCGTTTAAATCTTCGAATGGAAAATACGATGTAATATATAATGGTCCAAAGTCGCGTACCGTTTCAGGAAGATGTAGCAGCTGATGCACGTTACACGACAAGTGTCGTTCCCCGTACAAAACGTCGTATCTATTTACAAACTCCCTTAAGAGTCGCGATGTGTACTCGAGCGCTTCAGATGAGATACTAGCTTGATGAAGTACAAAGATCCCTATCACCAACATGCAGTAGTGCTCGAAGTATTCGAAAGGCATGAGGTCGCGCAGTATTACTAGAGAATAATAAAAAAGCCATGCTTTTAGCTCGTTCGCTTTCCAGTATTTGAAATGTGTTACGGAACGAGGTCGTCTTTGTAAGAACAATGGAGGAGTGAGAGCACACAATCTCGAATCTACAAGATCGATATACTGCCTGAACGATGCAGGATGGACACTATAATCGGAATCAAAGAAAATTTGACATAGCTTTTTTGAGACCCCGGCGAATACACAATGCATGGAATCCACTGCTGTTGTTCGTACGGGTTTGTATACAAACAAATTCAACAGCGACGGGCCTTTCACGCCATACACCGGTGCATTATTTTGTAAGGCCTTCTCCGCGAATCCGTGAGTTTCTTCATCGGTTCTCATGACCAAATTACTAGAGAACGGATAAATCCACGTATTTTCTACATATTTTCCTTTTAACTTACATTTTGGACACCCATATTTGTCGTAAAACTGCGTCATGTTCAGAAACTGACATTTGGCGGGCGGATCTCACGTGCCACAAATTACGACACCTCTTACTTTAATAGGTGGGTCCTTACGTGGAATGTTTAAATAAACTCCTTCACTAATTTGGCGTAACGCTGAATGAATTGGGTTTAAAAATAAATTAGGTGCTGGTTTATGAGGACCAAATCATAATCCTGTCCACAGCATGTTTTCCGGTTTCGTTCGTTCAGCGCACGGAAGTTCGTTAATAATTAAATAGAACGGCCAAATTTGATAGCCTGAGGATCCGAAAATCGATACCCCGTCAGTGTTCCACGTAAACGAGATATTATTTGGATAAGACAGAATTCCATTATCACCGCTTAATTCCCTGTTCACATCACCGTCATAAATGTCTTCTAAATTCGAATCGTTTATCTTTTGACGATTGAATCTATGTAGCAAATTTTCGTAGAAACCACGACGTTTGAATAAGGCTTGCAATTGATGTAAGATCGGGATTTCTATAAAATATGACACACCATTCGGTACAAGACACGTATCGCAAATAGATGTAGTCGCATTGAGGCGTGAAAAGCAGGTAGAACAGAAGTAATGCTTCACGATTGGATAGCGCACTCCACCAAAGTACTTGCGGAAATAGTAGAGTGTTTTTTTTTCAAAACATTTGGCTGTTGTCAGTGTAGTGAGATCAGCGTCAGAAGATCGCATAACGCGCCAGTAAGGTTGTAACAGAGGATGAAGAACCGATGAAGAAACTCACGGGTTCGCGAAGAAGGCCTTACAAAATAATGCACCGGTGTATGGCATGAAAGGCCCGTCGCTGTTGAATTTGTTTGTATACAAACCCGTACGAACAACAGCAGTGGATTCCATGCATTGTGTATTCGCCGGGGTCTCAAAAATCTATGTCAAATTTTCTTTGATTCCGATTATAGTGTCCATCTTGCATCGCTCAGGCAGTATATCGATCTTATAGATTCGAGATTGTGTGCTCTCACTCCCCCATTGTTCTTACAAAGACGACCTCGTTCCGTAACACATTTCAAATACTGGAAAGCGAACGAGCTAAAAGCATGGCTTTTTTTATTATTCTCTAGTAATACTGCGCGACCTCATGCCTTTCGAATACTTCGAGCACTACTGCATGTTGGTGATAGGGATCTTTGTACTTCATCAAGCTAGTATCTCATCTGAAACGTTCAAGTACGCATCGCGACTCTTAAGGGAGTTTGTAAATAGATACGACGTTTTGTACGGGGAACGACACTTGTCGTGTAAGGTGCATCAGCTGCTACATCTTCCTGAAACGATACGCGACTTTGGACCATTATATATTACATCGCATTTTCCATTCGAAGTTTTAAACGGGAAATTAAAACGTCTTGTCTACAGCAGCCGTCACCGAGAGTTACAAATCTGTTCAGCGGTTTCATCACTCCTTAACTTATCAACGATTAGGCATGATAATCTCGAACATGGCAGCGCTGTTCACGATTATTGTAGGAAATTAGCAAACCCGAATAGAAAAATGAGACTCGATAATTTGATTGATGGGGTTAGTAGTGTTGGATTATGTCGCGAAACTTTGCCATTGCCAGTAATTGTGACAGAAGCGTTAGCAAGAGCAGATATCGTCGGGCGGAAATTCGTTACCTTTTCAAGGTTGAGAATAAATGGATCCCTGTACACAGCACAGTCGTATACTCGTACGGTAAAATACGACAACACGTGTGTACAGTAAAATCACGACGATTCAAAAGTAATAGGCGTAATCCATTCCTTTGTAAAAGTGCACAACTGCGAGTGTCACTACGAAAATATGTG
>OZ019970.1:5300822-5447028 GCA_963970395.1 Ephialtes manifestator
TGTCTGTGTGTGTGTCTGTGTGTGTGTCTGTGTGTGTGTCTGTGTGTGTGTCTGTGTGTGTGTGTCTGTGTGTGTGTCTGTGTGTGTGTCTGTGTGTGTGTCTGTGTGTGTGTCTGTGTGTGTGTCTGTGTGTGTGTCTGTGTGTGTGTCTGTGTGTGTGTCTGTGTGTGTGACTGTGTGTGTGTCTGTGTGTGTGTGTGTGTCTGTGTGTGTGTCTGTGTGTGTGTCTGTGTGTGTGTCGGTGTGTGTGTCTGTGTGTGTGTCTGTGTGTGTGTCTGTGTGTGTGTCTGTGTGTGTGTCTGTGTGTGTGTCTGTGTGTGTGTCTGTGTGTGTGTCTGTGTGTGTGTCTGTGTGTGTGTCTGTGTGTGTGTCTGTGTGTGTGTCTGTGTGTGTGTCTGTGTGTGTGTCTGTGTGTGTGTCTGTGAGTGTGTCTGTGTGTGTGTCTGTGTGTGTGTCTGTGTGTGTGTCTGTGTGTGTGTCTGTGTGTGTGTCTGTGTGTGTGTCTGTGTGTGTGTCTATGTGTGTGTCTGTGTGTGTGTCTGTGTGTGTGTCTGTGTGTGTGTCTGTGTGTCTGTGTGTGTGTCTGTCTGTGTGTCTGTGTGTCTGTGTGTGTGTCTGTGTGTGTGTCTGTGTGTGTCTGTGTGTATGTCTGTTTGTGTGTCTGTGTGTGTCTGTGTGTGTGTCTGTGTGTGTCTGTGTGTGTGTCTGTGTGTGTGTCTGTGTGTGTGTCTGTGTGTGTGTCTGTGTGTGTGTCTGTGTGTGTGTCTGTGTGTGTGTCTGTGTGTGTGTCTGTATGTGTGTCTGTGTGTGTGTCTGTGTGTGTGTCTGTGTGTGTGTCTGTGTGTGTGTCTGTGTGTGTGTCTCTGTGTGTGTCTGTGTGTGTGTCTGTGTGTGTGTCTGTGTGTGTCTGTGTGTGTGTCTGTGTGTGTGTCTGTGTGTGTGTCTGTGTGTGTGTCTGTGTGTGTGTCTGTGTGTGTGTCTGTGTGTGTGTCTGTGTGTGTGTCTGTGTGTGTGTCTGTGTGTGTGTCTGTGTGTGTGTCTGTGTGTGTGTCTGTGTGTGTGTCTGTGTGTGTGTCTGTGTGTGTGTCTGTGTGCGTGTCTGTGTGCGGGTCTGTGTGTGTGTCTGTGTGCGTGTCTGTGTGTGTGTCTGTGTGTGTGTCTGTGTGTGTCTGTGTGTGTGTCTGTGTGTGTGTCTGTGTGTGTGTCTGTGTGTGTGTCTGTGTGTGTGTCTGTGTGTGTGTCTGTGTGTGTATCTGTGTGTGTATCTGTGTGTGTGTCTGTGTGTGTGTCTGTGTGTGTGTCTGTGTGTGTGTCTGTGTGTGTGTCTGTGTGTGTGTCTGTGTGTGTGTCTGTGTGTGTGTCTGTGTGTGTGTCTTTGTGTGTGTCTGTGTGTGTGTCTGTGTGTGTGTCTGTGTGTGTGTCTGTGTGTGTGTCTGTGTGTGTGTCTGTGTGTCTGTGTGTGTGTCTGTCTGTGTGTCTGTGTGTCTGTGTGTGTGTCTGTGTGTGTCTGTGTGTGTGTCTGTGTGTGTCTGTGTGTGTGTCTGTGTGTGTGTCTGTGTGTGTGTCTGTGTGTGTGTCTGTGTGTGTGTGTCTGTGTGTGTGTCTGTGTGTGTGTCTGTGTGTGTGTCTGTGTGTGTGTCTGTGTGTGTGTCTGTGTGTGTGTCTGTGTGTGTGTCTGTGTGTGTGTCTGTGTGTGTGTCTGTGTGTGTGTCTGTGTGTGTGTCTGTGTGTGTGTCTGTGTGTGTCTGTGTGTGTGTCTGTGTGTGTGTCTCTGTGTGTGTCTCTGTGTGTGTCTCTGTGTGTGTCTGTGTGTGTGTCTGTGTGTGTGTCTGTGTGTGTGTCTGTGTGTGTGTCTGTGTGTGTGTCTGTGTGTGTGTCTGTGTGTGTGTCTGTGTGTGTGTCTGTGTGTGTGTCTGTGTGTGTGTCTGTGTGTGTGTCTGTGTGTGTGTCTGTGTGTGTGTCTGTGTGTGTGTCTGTGTGTGTGTCTGTGTGTGTGTCTGTGTGTCTGTGTGTCTGTGTGTGTGTCTGTGTGTGTGTCTGTGTGTCTGTGTGTGTGTCTGTGTGTGTGTCCGTGTGTGTGTCTGTGTGTGTGTCTGTGTGTGTGTCTGTGTGTGTGTCTGTGTGTGTGTCTGTGTGTGTGTGTCTGTGTGTGTGTCTGTGTGTGTGTCTGTGTGTGTGTCTGTGTGTGTGTCTGTGTGTGTGTCTGTGTGTGTGACTGTGTGTGTGTCTGTGTGTGTGTGTGTCTGTGTGTGTGTCTGTGTGTGTGTCTGTGTGTGTGTCTGTGTGTGTGTCTGTGTGTGTGTCGGTGTGTGTGTCTGTGTGTGTGTCTGTGTGTGTGTCTGTGTGTGTGTCTGTGTGTGTGTCTGTGTGTGTGTCTGTGTGTGTGTCTGTGTGTGTGTCTGTGTGTGTGTCTGTGTGTGTGTCTGTGTGTGTGTCTGTGTGTGTGTCTGTGTGTGTGTCTGTGTGTGTGTCTGTGTGTGTGTCTGTGTGTGTGTCTGTGAGTGTGTCTGTGTGTGTGTCTGTGTGTGTGTCTGTGTGTGTGTCTGTGTGTGTGTCTGTGTGTGTGTCTGTGTGTGTGTCTGTGTGTGTGTCTGTGTGTGTGTCTGTGTGTGTGTCTGTGTGTGTGTCTGTGTGTGTGTCTGTGTGTGTGTCTGTGTGTGTGTCTGTGTGTCTGTGTGTGTGTCTGTCTGTGTGTCTGTGTGTCTGTGTGTGTGTCTGTGTGTGTGTCTGTGTGTGTGTCTGTGTGTGTGTCTGTGTGTGTGCCTGTGTGTGTGTCTGTGTGCGTGTCTGTGTGCGTGTCTGTGTGTGTGTCTGTGTGCGTGTCTGTGTGCGTATCTGTGTGTGTGTCTGTGTGTGTGTCTGTGTGTGTGTCTGTGTGTGTGTCTGTGTGTGTGTCTGTGTGTGTGTCTGTGTGTGTGTCTGTGTGTGTGTCTGTGTGTGTATCTGTGTGTGTGTCTGTGTGTGTGTCTGTGTGTGTGTCTGTGTGTGTGTCTGTGTGTGTGTATGTGTGTGTGTCTGTGTGTGTGTCTGTGTGTGTGTCTGTGTGTGTGTCTGTGTGTGTGTCTGTGTGTGTGTCTGTGTGTGTCTGTGTGTGTGTCTGTGTGTGTGTCTGTGTGTGTGTCTGTGTGTCTGTGTGTCTGTGTGTGTGTCTGTGTGTGTGTCTGTGTGTGTGTCTGTGTGTCTGTGTGTGTGTCTGTGTGTGTGTCTGTGTGTCTGTGTGTGTGTCTGTGTGTGTGTCTGTGTGTGTGTCTGTGTGTGTGTCTGTGTGTGTGTCTGTGTGTGTGTCTGTGTGTGTGTCTGTGTGTGTGTCTGTGTGTGTGTCTGTGTGTGTGTCTGTGTGTATGTCTGTGTGTGTGTCTGTGTCTGTGTGTGTGTCTGTGTGTGTGTCTGTGTGTGTGTCTGTGTGTGTGTGTCTGTGTGTGTGTGTCTGTGTGTGTGTCTGTGTGTGTGTGTCTGTGTGTGTGTGTCTGTGTGTGTGTCTGTGTGTGTGTCTGTGTGTGTGTCTGTGTGTGTGTCTGTGTGTGTGTCTGTGTGTGTGTCTGTGTGTGTGTCTGTGTGTGTGTCTGTGTGTCTGTGTGTGTGTGTCTGTCTGTGTGTCTGTGTGTCTGTGTGTGTGTCTGTGTGTGTGTCTGTGTGTGTGTCTGTGTGTGTGTCTGTGTGTGTGCCTGTGTGTGTGTCTGTGTGCGTGTCTGTGTGCGTATCTGTGTGTGTGTCTGTGTGCGTGTCTGTGTGCGTGTCTGTGTGTGTGTCTGTGTGTGTGTCTGTGTGTGTGTCTGTGTGTGTGTCTGTGTGTGTGTCTGTGTGTGTGTCTGTGTGTGTGTCTGTGTGTGTGTCTGTGTGTGTGTCTGTGTGTGTATCTGTGTGTGTGTCTGTGTGTGTGTCTGTGTGTGTGTCTGTGTGTGTGTCTGTGTGTGTGTCTGTGTGTGTGTCTGTGTGTGTGTCTGTGTGTGTGTCTGTGTGTGTGTCTGTGTGTGTCTGTGTGTGTGTCTGTGTGTGTGTCTGTGTGTGTGTCTGTGTGTCTGTGTGTCTGTGTGTGTGTCTGTGTGTGTGTCTGTGTGTGTGTCTGTGTGTCTGTGTGTGTGTCTGTGTGTGTGTCTGTGTGTGTGTCTGTGTGTGTGTCTGTGTGTGTGTCTGTGTGTTTCTGTGTGTGTGTCTGTGTGTGTGTCTGTGTCTGTGTCTGTGTGTGTGTCTGTGTGTATGTCTGTGTGTGTGTCTGTGTCTGTGTCTGTGTCTGTGTCTGTGTGTGTGTCTGTGTGTGTGTCTGTGTGTGTGTCTGTGTGTGTGTGTCTGTGTGTGTGTCTGTGTGTGTGTGTCTGTGTGTGTGTCTGTGTGTGTGTCTGTGTGTGTGTCTGTGTGTGTGTCTGTGTGTGTGTCTGTGTGTGTGTCTGTGTGTGTGTCTGTGTGTGTGTCTGTGTGTGTGTCTGTGTGTGTGTCTGTGTGTGTGTCTGTGTGTGTCTGTGTGTGTGTCTGTGTGTGTGTCTGTGTGTGTGTCTGTGTGTGTGTCTGTGTTTGTGTCTGTGTATGTGTCTGTGTATGTGTCTGTGTCTGTGTCTGTGTCTGTGTCTGTGTCTGTGTCTGTGTGTGTGTCTGTGTCTGTGTCTGTGTGTGTGTCTGTGTGTGTGTCTGTGTGTGTGTCTTTGTGTGTGTCTGTGTGTGTGTCTGTGTGTGTGTCTGTGTGTGTGTCTGTGTGTGTGTCTGTGTGTGTGTCTGTGTGTCTGTGTGTGTCTGTCTGTGTGTCTGTGTGTCTGTGTGTGTGTCTGTGTGTGTCTGTGTGTGTGTCTGTGTGTGTCTGTGTGTGTGTCTGTGTGTGTGTCTGTGTGTGTGTCTGTGTGTGTGTCTGTGTGTGTGTGTCTGTGTGTGTGTCTGTGTGTGTGTCTGTGTGTGTGTCTGTGTGTGTGTCTGTGTGTGTGTCTGTGTGTGTGTCTGTGTGTGTGTCTGTGTGTGTGTCTGTGTGTGTGTCTGTGTGTGTGTCTGTGTGTGTCTGTGTGTGTGTCTGTGTGTGTGTCTCTGTGTGTGTCTCTGTGTGTGTCTCTGTGTGTGTCTGTGTGTGTGTCTGTGTGTGTGTCTGTGTGTGTGTCTGTGTGTGTGTCTGTGTGTGTGTCTGTGTGTGTGTCTGTGTGTGTGTCTGTGTGTGTGTCTGTGTGTGTGTCTGTGTGTGTGTCTGTGTGTGTGTCTGTGTGTGTGTCTGTGTGTGTGTCTGTGTGTGTGTCTGTGTGTGTGTCTGTGTGTGTGTCTGTGTGTGTGTCTGTGTGTGTGTCTGTGTGTCTGTGTGTCTGTGTGTGTGTCTGTGTGTGTGTCTGTGTGTCTGTGTGTGTGTCTGTGTGTGTGTCCGTGTGTGTGTCTGTGTGTGTGTCTGTGTGTGTGTCTGTGTGTGTGTCTGTGTGTGTGTCTGTGTGTGTGTGTCTGTGTGTGTGTCTGTGTGTGTGTCTGTGTGTGTGTCTGTGTGTGTGTCTGTGTGTGTGTCTGTGTGTGTGACTGTGTGTGTGTCTGTGTGTGTGTGTGTCTGTGTGTGTGTCTGTGTGTGTGTCTGTGTGTGTGTCTGTGTGTGTGTCTGTGTGTGTGTCGGTGTGTGTGTCTGTGTGTGTGTCTGTGTGTGTGTCTGTGTGTGTGTCTGTGTGTGTGTCTGTGTGTGTGTCTGTGTGTGTGTCTGTGTGTGTGTCTGTGTGTGTGTCTGTGTGTGTGTCTGTGTGTGTGTCTGTGTGTGTGTCTGTGTGTGTGTCTGTGTGTGTGTCTGTGTGTGTGTCTGTGTGTGTGTCTGTGAGTGTGTCTGTGTGTGTGTCTGTGTGTGTGTCTGTGTGTGTGTCTGTGTGTGTGTCTGTGTGTGTGTCTGTGTGTGTGTCTGTGTGTGTGTCTGTGTGTGTGTCTGTGTGTGTGTCTGTGTGTGTGTCTGTGTGTGTGTCTGTGTGTGTGTCTGTGTGTGTGTCTGTGTGTCTGTGTGTCTGTGTGTCTGTGTGTGTGTCTGTGTGTGTGTCTGTGTGTGTGTCTGTGTGTGTGTCTGTGTGTGTGCCTGTGTGTGTGTCTGTGTGCGTGTCTGTGTGCGTGTCTGTGTGTGTGTCTGTGTGCGTGTCTGTGTGCGTATCTGTGTGTGTGTCTGTGTGTGTGTCTGTGTGTGTGTCTGTGTGTGTGTCTGTGTGTGTGTCTGTGTGTGTGTCTGTGTGTGTGTCTGTGTGTGTGTCTGTGTGTGTGTCTGTGTGTGTATCTGTGTGTGTGTCTGTGTGTGTGTCTGTGTGTGTGTCTGTGTGTGTGTCTGTGTGTGTGTATGTGTGTGTGTCTGTGTGTGTGTCTGTGTGTGTGTCTGTGTGTGTGTCTGTGTGTGTGTCTGTGTGTGTGTCTGTGTGTGTCTGTGTGTGTGTCTGTGTGTGTGTCTGTGTGTGTGTCTGTGTGTCTGTGTGTCTGTGTGTGTGTCTGTGTGTGTGTCTGTGTGTGTGTCTGTGTGTCTGTGTGTGTGTCTGTGTGTGTGTCTGTGTGTGTGTCTGTGTGTGTGTCTGTGTGTGTGTCTGTGTGTGTGTCTGTGTGTGTGTCTGTGTGTGTGTCTGTGTGTGTGTCTGTGTGTGTGTCTGTGTGTATGTCTGTGTGTGTGTCTGTGTCTGTGTCTGTGTCTGTGTCTGTGTGTGTGTCTGTGTGTGTGTCTGTGTGTGTGTCTGTGTGTGTGTGTCTGTGTGTGTGTGTCTGTGTGTGTGTCTGTGTGTGTGTGTCTGTGTGTGTGTGTCTGTGTGTGTGTCTGTGTGTGTGTCTGTGTGTGTGTCTGTGTGTGTGTCTGTGTGTGTGTCTGTGTGTGTGTCTGTGTGTGTGTCTGTGTGTGTGTCTGTGTGTCTGTGTGTGTGTGTCTGTCTGTGTGTCTGTGTGTCTGTGTGTGTGTCTGTGTGTGTGTCTGTGTGTGTGTCTGTGTGTGTGTCTGTGTGTGTGCCTGTGTGTGTGTCTGTGTGCGTGTCTGTGTGCGTGTCTGTGTGTGTGTCTGTGTGCGTGTCTGTGTGCGTGTCTGTGTGTGTGTCTGTGTGTGTGTCTGTGTGTGTGTCTGTGTGTGTGTCTGTGTGTGTGTCTGTGTGTGTGTCTGTGTGTGTGTCTGTGTGTGTATCTGTGTGTGTGTCTGTGTGTGTGTCTGTGTGTGTGTCTGTGTGTGTGTCTGTGTGTGTGTCTGTGTGTGTGTCTGTGTGTGTGTCTGTGTGTGTGTCTGTGTGTGTGTCTGTGTGTGTGTCTGTGTGTGTCTGTGTGTGTGTCTGTGTGTGTGTCTGTGTGTGTGTCTGTGTGTCTGTGTGTCTGTGTGTGTGTCTGTGTGTGTGTCTGTGTGTGTGTCTGTGTGTCTGTGTGTGTGTCTGTGTGTGTGTCTGTGTGTGTGTCTGTGTGTGTGTCTGTGTGTGTGTCTGTGTGTTTCTGTGTGTGTGTCTGTGTGTGTGTCTGTGTCTGTGTCTGTGTGTGTGTCTGTGTGTATGTCTGTGTGTGTGTCTGTGTCTGTGTCTGTGTCTGTGTCTGTGTGTGTGTCTGTGTGTGTGTCTGTGTGTGTGTCTGTGTGTGTGTGTCTGTGTGTGTGTCTGTGTGTGTGTGTCTGTGTGTGTGTCTGTGTGCGTGTCTGTGTGTGTGTCTGTGTGTGTGTCTGTGTGTGTGTCTGTGTGTGTGTCTGTGTGTGTGTCTGTGTGTGTGTCTGTGTGTGTGTCTGTGTGTGTGTCTGTGTGTGTGTCTGTGTGTGTGTCTGTGTGTGTCTGTGTGTGTGTCTGTGTGTGTGTCTGTGTGTGTGTCTGTGTGTGTGTCTGTGTTTGTGTCTGTGTATGTGTCTGTGTATGTGTCTGTGTCTGTGTCTGTGTCTGTGTCTGTGTCTGTGTCTGTGTGTGTGTCTGTGTCTGTGTCTGTGTGTGTGTCTGTGTGTGTGTCTGTGTGTGTGTCTGTGTGTGTGTCTGTGCGCGTGCGTGTGTGTGCGCGTGCGTGTGTGTGCGCGTGCGTGTGTGTGCACGTGTGTGTGCGTGTGTGTGCATGCGTGTGTGCGTGCGTGCGTGCGTGCTTGCGTGTGTGTGTGCGTGCGTGTGTGCGTGCGTGCGTGTGTGCGTGTGTGCGTGTGTGTGTGCGTGTGTGCGTGTGTGTGTGCGTGTGTGTGTGCGTGTGTGTGTGCGTGTGTGTGTGCGTGTGTGTGTGCGTGTGTGTGTGCGTGTGTGTGCGTGTGTGTGCGTGCGTGTGCGTGCGTGTGCGTGCGTGTGCGTGGGTGTGCGTGCGTGTGCGTGCGTGCGTGTGCGTGCGTGCGTGTGCGTGCGTGTGCGTGCGTGTGCGTGTGCGTGCGTGTGCGTGCGTGTGCGTGCGTGTGCGTGCGTGTGCGTGCGTGTGCGTGCGTGTGCGTGCGTGTGCTTTCGTGTGCGTGCGTGTGCTTTCGTGTGCGTGCGTGTGCGTGCGTGTGTGTGCGCGTGTGCGCGTGTGTGCATGCGCGCGTGCGTGCGTGCGTGCGTGCGTGCGTGCGTGCGTGCGTGCGTGCGTGCGTGCGTGCGTGCGTGCGTGCGTGCGTGCGTGCGTGCGTGCGTGCGTGCGTGCGTGCGCGCGTGCGTGCGTGCGCGCGTGCGCGCGTGCGTGCGTGCGCGCGTGCGTGCGTGCGCGCGTGCTTGCGTGCGCGCGTGCGTGCGTGCGCGCGTGCGTGCGTGCGTGCGTGCGTGCGCGCGTGCGTGCGTGCGCGCGTGCGTGCGTGCGCGCGTGCGTGCGTGCGTGAGTGCGTACGTGCGTGGGTGCGTGTGTGCGTGGGTGCGTGTGTGCGTGTGTGCGTGTGTGCGTGTGTGCGTGTGTGCGTGTGTGTGTGTTACACGATCGAAAAATGTAAACCTTTATAACTCGGGATTGCCTTGACATATCAAGCTGAAATTTGGACCATAGGTAGAGGGATCAAGCCTCATCGTTCATACAGATTTTTGTTAAAATTCACTTCATCGGTAAATTATTACGCGTTTTTTAATTTTTTGAAAAATGTCTGTTTACGCGATAATTCTTTCTTTTCGAGATATTGATTTTAAAATTGGTATGAATTTGAGCTTTCATACGCCGGTGATCGCTATTGAATTTGGTTAAGATCGTTTGAACTGTTAAAAATTTATGATGTTTTGAATTTTTTAAAAAATTGACATTACCGCTCTATTGTAACTTTTGCAAAACTTAAGATAGCGAACTCAAATTTTGTATATGAATGAAACAATATTCAGCCATTATATATGTATAATTTAGTGACGAACGGTATGAAATTTTTGATTTTATGGAATGTTGAATTATTTTAAAAAATATACATTATCACATTCACTTTCGGAAACGCTCTAATAATCACGAAATAACGTAATAACGAAATAGAAGAAGCGAATCCACAAAATGTATACTTATCTAATTAAAACAAGGATGCAAACTAGAACCTTGCACATTGCTTCCTCATTATTTTTCGCGTTTTACAAAGCTTCTTCTATGAGGAAGCCAAAAATTGAATAACATAATTCCTCATAGAGGTAGCTTTTTTTTAATAACTTTTTTTTTTGTAATACTTCATACTTGAGATTTTTTTAAAATATTTAATACTTGAGACGATTATTTAATACTTTTTTTAATACTTCATACTTGAGATTTTTTTTCAATATTTAATACTTGAGACGATTATTTAATACTTTTTAGTACTTAATACTTGACATTTTTTTTCAATATTTAATACTTGAGACTTTTATTTAATACTTTTTTTTAATACTTTCTGTTTTGCGCGGGATATCTATTGAAGGCCTTTTTAACTGTCGGTAAATATACGTATTTCTGTATTACACTATGAAGGCATTTTCAGTCGTCGGTAATTCTACACATATCTTTAATATAGACAGCGAAAAATAGTTTTGTTTCAAAACTGATTAGCTAAACGACAACGCGCGTGTTTCCGAAACTCGACGGTGTTGTGCCCAGAATTATTTAAGGAAATTGTTTGGTCGTTGACCGAACATGTTCAGTGCACCGCTTAAGCTTCGCCACGGAGCGGGCTAGAAATACGAAACCACGTTTATTCGTCAGACGTTTTTGGAGCAATTGGGCAATCGAACGATTTCGAAAGAGCTCGCGCTTTGACTCAGCGCGGAGTCGGTATCGTTCGATGAAACAATGTACGCGGAAGCAATAAATGCATACGCACCGATTTTAGGCAAATTGCTGGGAATTAATGGGGAATAAGTTTAGTCTTCAATCGAACATCAAAGTGACCAGTCGGTCTTGGGTCAGACTCGCCCATAAGTAACAGAATCGAGACGAGCTCGATATTGTAATACACTATATTGTTATTTGTTTAAATAAATCTTCTTAACTTTGCGTTATTTACTTGAGTCCAACTCTTTATTGGCAAACGATCCCAATAAATAAAATATATGTTAAATTGACCCCCCTGCGGGCATAACATTGGTGGCAGCGGTGGGATTTGCCAAAGTGAACGTAAAAGTTAGAAGTAACAATAACAATTATAGTGCAGCGTAATGTGTAATAGTCACTACGCCTGAAATTCACCTAAGTTGGTGAAGAAAATCCAGAGCCAAACTCAACTTGTTGACGTTGCGGTGCGGGCCTGGTGCAATTCAACACGCGGACGTTGAATTGTAAGTGAATAGTGAAAAGATAAAGTGAAGTAGTGGCTCGACGGCAAGAGTCAGCAAAGTAAGATTGAAAGAAGAATTGTGTGAAAAGGGACATCAAGGCATATGAGTGCTCCCAACACGGTAAGGTCGGTCAGAAGTTTTGTTTCAGTACGAAGGGCAAACTCGCTGGACACGACTCTACCGGGAATACAGGTTGACGTGATAGACAGACTGGAAGGTGCCTTACAGTATATCGCACATCGCACCAGCCGGGCGCTGGGCGAGCCGTCATCGAGATCACCATACAACCGAATGCCACGTAGTGTTCAAAGGGCAGTAACACGAAGTCAAACATTCGAACGTGGAGTTAATATAAGACGAGGCTCTGAGTTTAACGCGGAAGAGATTGACTTCAGTCTTTTTGAACGACGAGACGAAATGGCGGAAACAAACGCCGAAGCAGAACCTGTAGCTAACGAGGGTTTAGCAGCCAGAAACAACGAAGCATCGGAGAGAATTGTGAACGATGAAATCCAACGTCTCATGCATCTAACGCCTACCGTCGGAAACGGAACCCTGAACCAAGCTGGGCATAGGCAAGAATTTTTTCCAAGAAGAACAACGCTCAACGTAGGACGGAACATCCACGATTGGGACTGGGATCCGAGCGTCCTAGAATCTCGAAGGGAAGGAGAAAATAGAAACCTTCCGAGATTCGCTGATCCGTCGACTCGAAGAGAAGGCAATTTCGCTGCGCCGAATGGGATAACGGCGTCCGACAGGGATGAATTGCAACGAAGAATACAACGATTAGCAGAGGAGGTTGCAGAATTACGTGAACAACCTAGACGAGGTGATAGACATTTTGGTGCAAGAGGAAACAGTGAGCTATCAGCAAGGGCTTGGACTTTGGAACCAGGAGAAGCCCTCAAGCTTATCAGAAATTTCGATGGAAATGACCCCTCAAAACTGAAAGGATTTTTGAGATCGGTGGAAGCAGCATTTGGAAAAGTTGAGCAGCGGCATCACGCAGATTTGCTTGAATTTGTGCTCAGTAGTAAGCTTGACGATCGTGCTATGCGAGAAACAGAGCACAAGACTATCGAGACTGTCAAACAGTTACGTGACGAACTTGAAGCGCTCTATGGTAAGCAAAAATGTTTAGCAGCACTACAGATCGAGTTCAACTCACTTCGCCAGGAGCCGTCCGAAGCAATAAGTGTTTACGCCGCCAGAGCAGAGCAGATTACAATGGAGGTGACCGAAAAACTGTGTGAGATAATGAATACCGATATTGAAGCGCGAGCAGTTGAAAAAGTTATACGCAAGTGTGGACAGATGAATTTTGAGAACGGTCTGCATGGTCAGGTGCAGACTTTGGTAAGGTCAAGAAACTATTATACATTGCACGAGTCAGTGAACGGTGCAATAGAAATAAGTAAAATGGTGCAAACGGGTACTGCGAAATCTGACAACTCGCACCCGCCAACGCGAAGAACCTTGCCAACTGATGCGTTCGCAGAACGTAAATGTTTTTTGTGTAACAAGCCGGGACACATTGCACGTGATTGCCCGAGTGCTAAAGAACGACGGAGCTTGCCAGTACGCTTGCCAGTACCGACGAGGAAGAGTGTAAATACCGTGGACGAGAGCTGCCATTTTTGTCTAGAGATGCCAACCGAGAGGGCGAATCCACAGAGGGACACCGTCGATATCAGGAAGGACAGCAGCTCAGATAAAACATCTGGTAGCAGCAACGGTGAAAAGAAAATTAGGACACTAGGTATGCTGAAGATAAATACAATCACCGTATTACCTAAGTCTCGTAAGAGGAGCAAGGACAGAAGGGAACCGCCGCAAGGTATTTGGGCAGCCGACGTAAATCAAAATCAGCAGCAAAAGAAGAAAGCGACAACAACAGAAAAGTATAGCGACGGCCGCTTAGCCAGCGATCATCAACGTAGCCGTGTCGTGGGACCGAGCGGCAAGAGAGAGGACATCGTGAAACATCGCGTGTGTAGTGCATGTGGAAAGAGAGAGCGCGCCACAGGCAAACGTGGTAGTGAAAAACCTATGTTTAAAATGCGCGAAGAGAGAGAGAGAGGGACCAAAAAATAGAATAGTGTCGGAAAAGTGCTTCAACTGGAAGTAAAATGCGAAGATTAGTGGACATTAAGAAATTTTACAAGAATTAATCAATTGTTTTACAATGTATGTGAAAAATGGAAAAAGGGTAAAAGTTTGCATCTAATATATGTAAGAGGAAAAACAGTGCGAACTTATTATAAAAGAGGGAAAATTTGTCAAAAACGTAAATGTGGGTAGTGCTAATAGTAAATGAAATATGTATTTGGAGATCCGTAATATGAATAGTGTATTAAGAATACCAAATGATAAAAATGTACGGAACGCAGTATGAGTGAGACGCGCAACGACAATCATTGTACTCGAGTGTGAATCTGGTAACGGAGGCCAATGTTCGGAAATGTATGGTAGGAAAAGAGGGAAAAAAAAATCTCATACGCGATTTTTTTTTCTTTAAGGGGGGAGGGATGTTGTGCCCAGAATTATTTAAGGAAATTGTTTGGTCGTTGACCGAACATGTTCAGTGCACCGCTTAAGCTTCGCCACGGAGCGGGCTAGAAATACGAAACCACGTTTATTCGTCAGACGTTTTTGGAGCAATTGGGCAATCGAACGATTTCAAAAGAGCTCGCGCTTTGACTCAGCGCGGAGTCGGTATCGTTCGATGAAACAATGTACGCGGAAGCAATAAATGTATACGCACCGATTTTAGGCAAATTGCTGGGAATTAATGGGGAATAAGTTCAGTCTTCAATCGAACATCAAAGTGACCAGTCGGTCTTGGGTCAGACTCGCCCATAAGTAACAGAATCGAGACGAGCTCGATATTGTAATACACTATATTGTTATTTGTTTAAATAAATCTTCTTAACTTTGCGTTATTTACTTGAGTCCAACTCTTTATTGGCAAACGATCCCAATAAATAAAATATATGTTAAATTGACCCCCCTGCGGGCATAACAACGGTAACGGCACGAATCTTCAGTGTCTAGAGATCTTTAATCGAAAACATTCGATTAAATTAATTAATACGCGAGAACAATTCACCCAAAATTATTGCTGATAATTCCGGGGACGAGAACAAAATCCCAGAGGAATTACAAGAACCAGAAGTACACTAAATGCACTTCACTAAACGAGCGAGAACTATTTATTTTATTCACATGAATAAAACTATCGTAGTACGCGTATGCCTAGCATACGTAACACACGATATCACGAGAACACACTGTACTCTATAGAGTACGCGATAACTACGCGAACACGCGCGCGCGAACTACAGAAAAACTGTACACACGGGAGCTTATTCGAGACTCGAGGTACATCGGCGGTGTCCCGAGCCAGACTGATTGTCTCCAGCAATCATCGAAATCTCGTCATAATAATTATGAATCCCTCCCAAAATCCCTTACTCGAGAACTACTACCCTCTCCCTCGAATCACCTCGTAACTATATCGGGAACGCAAATCATGCCGGTAACATTTTCGAAATCTATACAATCGCCTCCCTTAATGCTTCGCGCGAAAACGGGCCTTCTCAGCACACCTATACACTATACTGCAACAGGATGCTCCATCCTTTACAAACAACCAACAAAACTCCACCCGTTCTCTAGCGCAATACATTATCTCAATAGGGCGCCGGATTTACACCGGTCTACAACTAATCGCAAGACTCGTTCGGTGACTCTTGTCTGCTGGGCTGCTCGTTTCTTTAAGCTCTCATCCTCGCGACAGATTTGAGTGCACCGATCTACCGAAACTTTACAACAACAATAACAAAACCTAAGAATTACAATTCTTAGCTAAACCGAGACCGTAAATTCGAGGGACAGTAGCTCGAAAACGCTGAAAAATAGCAAGTAACGATAACACAAGCCCTTGTGATCGTGATTTCGTAAAAATCACGTCACAACTCCCCACCCCTTAAGGGTGGTTACGGCTTAGGGATTGGGAACGGTAGCTTCACAATACCAAACGTAACCACAGTTCTGAACTGCATTGTGGATTTCGGTTTCCGTTGAAATTTCACGGATTAGGGAACAAGTATCGTAATCAACATTACTGTTTTTCGTGAACAATAAACCAAAATGTATATCGGTAGCTTGTTTGACTTTACCCACTAGTTGCAATCGGTAACTAATAGTGGTCGTGGGTAAATCGAGATCAACGCGAGCGTACTCTAGCGATACGAGAAGGTAATTCAAATTCTCTTTCTGTCCCTCCATAAAAATGAATATCAAACAGAAAGAGAATTTGAATTACATTCTCGTACCGCTAGAGTACGCTCGCGTTGATCCCGATTACCCTCGACCACTAATAGTTACCGATTGCAACCAGTGGGTAAAAATTAAAACACGCTACCGCCATACATTTTTGTGTTGTTGTTCCCGAAAAACAGTAATGTTGATAACGATCCTAGTTCCCTAATCCGGGAGGTTTCGACGGAAACAGAAACCCCAATACCGATTCAAAGCTGTGGTTACGTCCGGTTTTGAGTAGCTACCGTTCCCAAATTCCTAAGTCGTAACCACCCTTAAGGGGTGGGGAGTTGTGACGTGATTTTTTGTGAAATCTCGTTCACAAGGATATTCTGTTGGCGATAGTATCGTTGTTTCGTTTCTGCCTCTCCTCGAACAGTTATTTCTGACGAATAAGGACTCAGTTACCGATTTTATTTTTTATTTTTTTTTTTACGTTAGCTTATGGAGAATAAATCTCCAAAATCGAGAGCATATCGGGTCGGTACAGAGTTGGTACCCTTGGCGCGCAGGGAATCCGACGTATCCCTGCAAGATTGCCAGGCCCAAAATTTCTCCGAACCGCAACACACGAGAACCAATGACCAAAGAGAGCATAATAAAAAAATATATATTAAATAAAAACAAAAAAAAAAACAATCTTTGCCGGTATTCCGAGAACTGAGGCGACATTCGTCGGTATTTCGAGAGCTGAGACGATTCGGAATCGTGAATTAATCGAGAGCGAAAATCAAATTCAAAATTTGAATGCGAAAATCAATTGAGATCAAAAGGAAGTTGGAATCCAAATTTTATCGAGAACGAGAAATAATTCGAGATCAGTCATGTTAGACTAAATCGAGAGCTACATTTCAATCGAGAACAAGAAGAGATTCCAAAGTCAAAAATTCCATTGAAATTGAAAATCAATTCCGAAATCAAAATTAAAAGAATGGAAATTTAATCGCTGAGTTAACTGTGAAATAAATGTAAAATTCTAATAATTTATGACGAGAACAAAGTATTCCTTACGGGAACATGTGAAAAGTCTTTCACAGTCGAGATCGTAGCGAAATCGTATCGGGACTGCTTCGACCGTTCACGGCGAAGGTCCAAGACGAAGTCTTTCCGAAATCGCTGATTCCGGGTATCAAGAGCGAAAGTCCGTAGGCAGGAGCTTTCCGTGAACCGTACAAAAAAATTGTTTGTCGAAATTCGGGATCACTCATCGTAACTGCCGAAGCCGAAACAACAGAGGGATTAACGGTATCATCGCTCGGCCGTGACCGCTTCATGAGCGTCGCGGAGAGGGAAGTCGGGAGCCCGAACTTTCCGAAAATTAAAATATTCGAAAATTCATAAGTTAATCGAGAGCGAGAATTTTCGAAAAATAAAGCATTCGAAAATTCACAAGCGTATTTCGAGAACAGAAAATTTTCGAATAATAAAATATTCGAAAATTTGAATCCGAGATCGTAGAATTTTCGAAAAATAAAATATTCGAAAATTCACAAAATTAGTGCGAGAACGAAAAAATTTCGAAAAATAAAATATTCGGAAATTTTATCCGGGATTGCGGAATTTTCAACAAAATAAAATATTAAAGAATCCACGAAATTAGTTCGAGAACCAGAAATTTTCGAAAAATAAAATATTCGAAAATCTTTATTCGAGAACAAGAAATTTTCGAAAAATAAAATATTCGAAAATTTTATTCGAGATCGTGGAATTTTCGAAAAATAAAATATTCGAAAATCCACAAAATTTAATTCGAGAACAAAAAATTTTCGACAAATAAAATATTCGAAAATTTTATCCAGGATTGTGGAATTTTCAAAAAAAAAAAAACTATTCGAAAATTCACAAAATTAATCGAAAACAAGAATTTTTGAGACATAAAATGTCCGAGAATTCACAAGTCAGACGAGAGCGAGAACTTTCGAAAAATAAAATGTTCGAAAATTGACAAGTTCAACGAGAGGGAATATTCGGGAACCGTTGATTCAATCAAAATTCAACGTAACGAGAACGCGATAAAACACAAAAATAATCAAACAAAAGACACAAAAACGAACAAACAAAACACATGAAATAAACGAAACGCACGGTAACAAGCTATTTAGTGGCGTGGCCCCACGTTGGGCGCCATTTGTGACGTATTTTTCGTGAGCACACTCGAGAACCAAATCTTATTCGGGAACTACATCATGATACTGTCACCTTCGGCCGCCCACTCTCGTTTGCGCATCCGCAAACCCGGTGGGCGCCAGTTAATTTTTGTTTCACCGGTATTAATAAAGGTAGTCTGTTCACATTAGCTAGTCAAATCAGTGCTAAATTTTTAATCGCGTTTCTACACGTTTTGGTAGTTTTGCCGACTGTTCTGCAGAGTGGCTTGCTCATCAGCATTAGTTCTTAATATATACATCCATGCACAGACACGGTTCGAAATAAAAATACCCTGATACATACAAATTTCGGATGAGGTTGTTGTCATCCAGTTTTATATTAGAAAAAAACCACAATATTAATCTAGTTATAACGAGCAATAGTTTATGTTGTTTGTTAAAAAATGCTTCATTGATTGACCGGACAAATTCCGTATTAGTATTAGTTATTCACAAGTTACAAGCATGTGTAAATCTGATGATAGGTTAGAGTAGATAAAAAACGGTTGCAATTTTCTTACAAAGAATACTATAAGAAAATGTCTCCGGTCAATCAATGAAGCATCTTTTAATAAACAAAATGAGCTATCGTTCGTCAAAGTCTGACAAAAATTATGGTTTTTTCTAATATAAAACTGGATGACAACAACCTCATCCGACATTTGTATGTATCAGGGTATTTTAATTAAAACCGTGTCTGTGGATGGATTTATATATTAAGAACTAATGCTGATGAGCAAGCCACTCTGCAGAACAGTCGGCAAAACTACCAAAACGTGTAGAAACGCGATTAAAAATTTAGCACTGATTTGACTAGCTAATGTGAACAGACTACCTTAACTAACCGGTATGCCCGAGGAATCGAGTTGATCAGACTCGACTCCAATCAGATCGAAAGTTTGGAGCAAAAACTCACGATCGACAACCAAATCAAAGAAAACGGTAGCTTAGTTAATTTTTAGGGTCGCGTAAAATTAACAAACGCAACTGGATGCGCTTGCGAGAACGAACGGTTGCGGAAATGCACGGCCACTCAGGCTGCTAGATTGTGGTAGAGAGGGTCGAGGTTGGCCGAATAAATAGCTTATTTTCGATTAGAAATCGAAATCACGGTAGCTTAGATAATTTTCATTAAAAAAATCGGGAACCTGACGGGAATATAAATGCATTAAATAATGCGCGAGATCAGCAAGACGCATCGAGAACGCGGTGATATAGCCGGGCATTGCTACGCGCGTGTAGCACGAAGCCATCGTTAACTTGGCCGTATCCTCGGCCACAAGAGAGCATTTTAATCGAAGATATTCGATCATATTAATCAATTAAATCACGGGAACGACTCACCAAAATTATTTCTGGTAACTCCGAGGTCCGGAACAAAATCCCAGAGGATTCACGGGAACCGTGAGTGCACTGGCTGCACTACACGATGAACGAGAACAATCAATTGATTTTATTAAATAAAATCACCCGAGAACAGTCACTCTGAGCGCACGCGAATACGCGATACACTATACGGAGCGCGAGAACTACGCGAAAGACGCGCGCGCGAACGACAGAAAAACTGTCAACACGGGAGCGCTAAATTAGACTTGAGGCACCTCGGTGGTGTCCCGAGCCAGACTGATTGTCTCCAGCAATCATCGAAAACTCGACATTAATAATATTCGATGTCTCCCCGAAATTCCTTGCCCGAGAGCTACTGCCCTCTCTCACTCGAACAATTTCTCAACTATACGGGAGCGCAATTAATGCCGGTAACATACGAAATGTGTAGAGTCGCCTCCCTTAGTGATTCACGCGAAAACGGGCCTATACTGCACATTTTACTTGACCCTAGGATGCCCCATCCTATGTCAAAACTAACAAATCTCCACCCGTTCTCCAGCGCAATGCACTCTCGCTATCGGGCGCCGGATTTGCACCGGTCTATAACTAACTGCAAGACTCTTGTCGGCAATTCTCATCTGTCGGGCTGCTTGTTTCGTTGAGCCCTCATCCTCGCGACAGACTCGAATATGCCGAACTTTTAACATAACAAAAAAAAACAAAGAATCGGACTCAAAAGGCGGAAGATAACTGAACGAAAAAAAAAAAATCGGTAACTGAGTCCTTATTCGTCAGAAATAACTGTTCGAGGAGAGGCAGAAACGAAACAACGATACTATCGCCAACAGAATATCCTTGTGAACGAGATTTCACAAAAAATCACGTCACAGTGTCTTCAATTAAATTTTGGAAAATATTTTTAAATATATTTTTTTTAACAATTCTTACATATATTTTGAAAAATTATAATATATTTTTTGAAAAATTAAAAATATATTTTTGAAAATTTTTAAAATATATTTTTGAAAATTTGTAAAATTTTCTGTTTTATGCAGAACATTTGGTTTAAGCTGTGAGTCGTTCGAAAGTGTACCGCAAAAACAATATTAGCGTAAGGTTAAAACAGTGTTAGTACTTATGTCTTATTATAGTATAAACTGCGTGTGCGTGCCATTTTGAAGACAATCTGTCGTCTTGCGAGGCCTGTGTCAACCCGTAGCAGTATCATCAGGAACCATAATAATTTCTACTATATTATTAATAACTATTAATAATAATAATTATTATTATTCATAACTATAATTAATATTTATACACCTCTATTTCATTGCATTTAAAAGTTTTAAATGAGTTAGAGGACAGTTATCAGTTCTGCAGCTGCTGACTCTACAGATTCTGAAATCGAGACCTATTAGCGAGGACACGATGCAGTAGCATCTCCTCGGACACACGTGCGTTAATCTCAATGTCTCGGTAGTGAGACATTCCGCTGACCATGCAAAAAAAAAATCTTTGCGCTGGTCCTAAGTAGCACCAGCATTCAGTCTTTCATCAAATGTCAACCGTGTTACTCTACGAAAAAAAAATGAGCGTGAGTGAAAGTGTGGTGGAAAGGGCGTGTTATGGGAGAGTAGTGCATGTGGAGGGCTCCGGTGTTATGTATATTCGCCCAGCCCAGATGTGTGCCTCTTTTCGGCAGCTTGAAAAACTCCTGCACATTACATATGTGCGGGAGGAGGAACTTCAGGCTGCCGAAATACGTAAATTCACCCTTTGGGATTTGCAAGCGGGTGCTGTGATGTGCGTAGTGGTGCGAGACGACCGTACTATTCGGGGCGAAGTACAACAGTACGATAATGATGGGTACTGTGACGTACTGCTCGTCGACACGGGTGAACGCACATACGCGAGTGTTGGTCAGATACGCTACCCCACGGCGTTAATCAGAATGGTTGCAGCAATGCAGTTCCGCTGTACGCTGCAGAACATGCACCATGACGCCGTGCGGGCCCTTATCAGGGGCATGTGCGGTACTGGCCCCGTGAAAATAATCATTAGGGCCCGGGACCCCGTGATCGTGACGGTTGCCACTATACGCAACGTCGTAATAAGCGAATGGGTGAACCGGTATATGGCCATCACAGCACCCGACGATCCTGATAGATGAAGTGTAAAAACAGTAGTGTTAGTGTGGTAATAGAACAGGAGTTTAGTGTAAAACAGGAAAACAGGTGTGTTAGTGTAGTGATAGTGGTGGACAGGAGCGAAAAACAAGAAAACAGGCGTATTAGTGTAGTGGCAAAACAGGAGCTTAGTGGAAAACTTCAGTGTTAGTGTAGTGATAGAACAGGAGTTTAGTGTAAAACAGGAAAACAGGTGTGTTAGTGTAGTGATAGTGGTAGAAGAAGCGCTAGGATAGTAGTGTAGGCGCAAGAAACTAGGATATAAACCCCGGACATCCACAAAAAACCAACCAAAAGTAAGGACTTAGTTTATAAGAAAAAATTAAAAATAAAAAAAGCAGGGTATGCATATTATGAATAAATGTAAAAAATTTAAAAAATGTTGTGCACTATGACGACACTACGCTCCTATCGCCACTACTACCCCCACTCTTGCACCCCACACTTTGGCGAAAAAACCGAAGTGCGGGAGCAAAAAGGACTGGGGATAGGAGTGGGGGTCGCCATAGTGCACACCCTACTACTTATTATTGTTGTTGTTGTTAGGTTTCGGTTTAAGAATGCTAATCCACGATCAAATCCTGGCGCCGCGGAAATAGTAACACTGCATATTTTTTCGCCATATTAAAATTTTTTTAATTAAATATCTCGGAATCTAAAATAGTTAGGACTATAGTTCATATGAACTTTTTTGTTCCCTATGAGAAATACTATCGGAAACAAGCGTCCAATATTGCGGCCACGGAAATCGTAGTACTGCCAAAGTATTTAACTATTGAAGATAACTTGCCATATATTTATGGGTTTTAAAATTTGTCGAACATTCTCAAGACTGGTCATCCAAATATTGCCAAAAATATTGCATATTTACGTAGATGTATCTTAACAGCATGAATATAGCTTTTTCGTTTTTTCTTCAAACATATAAAGTTGCTTTTACGAAAAAAAACTAGTGGAAGCGCGAAGTTACTAATGAAAACATATGAATAACTATTGAAGGCCACTGGAGTTTCATTAGTTTTCAATAGTATTTTTGCAAATCCATTAGTATCTTTTCTTAAGGATGTAATGGATTTATGATAATTATTTTAAAATTAGTGTTTAAATCTACGTCATTTTACCAATTTTGAGAAGAGCCGAAAAAGCTATATTCAGGTCTAAAGGATACATTTACGCAAATTTAAGACTTTCTTTGGGATCCCGCGTAGAAAAAAAGTAGTATATTTGAGATTCTCGGAGAGATTTTTGGCATAATCTCGGAGAGATTTTCGGCAAAATCTCGGTGAGAATCTAGCCGAGAATCTCGAAAATCTCACAGAGAACCTCTGTGAGAGTCAACGATGGTTCCCGTAGCATGCTTCTCTCAGAGATTCCTGAGATTCCAGAGAATCTATCGCAGATTATATGCGAGATTCTCGAGAATCTATGCAAGCTTCTTACCGAGATTCTTTGGAAAAACTTTTATTTAAGTTGTTATAATTTTTCCTAGATTCTTTAAGAGATTTCAGAGAATCTGTCGCAGATTCTATACTAGATTCTAGAGAATCTATCCTACCTTCTCACCGAGATTTTTTGGAAAAACTTTTCTTTACATTGTTACAATCTATCCTAGATTCTTTACGAGATTCCGGAGAATCTATCCTAGATTCTTCACGAGATTCCAGAGAATCTATGCCCAGATTCTTCTTGAGATTCTCACAGGAGTCACGAAAAATCATATAGAATTTATCCTCAAATCTTTTCCAAATTCTTTCAAAGGTCTAGGGAAAGCAAAAAGAACCTATCCTTGATTCTTTTCCAGATTCGGGCAAAGGTCTAGAGAAATCGAATAGAATCTATCCCAGATCTTTTCGAGATTCTCGTTTAATTATCATATAGTGAATAAAAGAAGAAAAATAAAAATGATCAATTCCAAGGAAAAAACTGAAAATCAAGATATGTGATAGAAATAAATTTTCTGGGCCAGATTCATGGTCAGTGGGTAAAGTTAAACATAATAGTAAAATTAATGCGAGTTTCTTTGGGTTCTAAATATACGTTGTAACCGAGAAAATACTTTCTCCGGCACCTTCGTCCGCGTTTCTTCAGCTGCCTCCCATGGGCGCCAGCCGCCAAAAGACGACCCTAAATAAAACAAGAATAACGCCGATTTGACTCGGCCACTAGCTGATTCGGCAGCAAAACAAACGGGACGGCTAATAATCGACTAGCTCAACTCTTAACGGTAGAGGGGCGGGGCCGTCACGCACCGACAAAAAAAATCAAACCCAGGATTAAATTAACAAAATTAATTAATGATTTATTTAGAAAACTATTGTAACATAACAAATATAAAGGTGGAGAAATTTTAAGGGTTGTCGGAAGATTATACAATGGAAAAGAAGAAGAATATAAAATTTCAAGATATAGAAAATAACGGAAAATTAGAAATGTAGAAATTAGAAAATTCGAAATAAAAAAAAATTAGAAAATTAGTATTACGCAAAATTAGTAATTTAGAAATGCCAAAGTTAGAACCATAATTCGTCTAAATAATAACGGCAACAATATAAAGAATAATTCCCACAACGAATCTCTTGATTTTGCGGCACTAAGAGTCTCCATACATTTTCCTATGACCGCTACTAAATGCCAGATAATAATGAAAAATATTACTTGATAATTAGCTAAATAATTACTACGATATTAATTAATAATTACGCCACAAAAGATCACAAAATTATACGAAAAAGAAAGATGTGTTCGGCAGGTAAACTGTAATTATTAATACGAGAGAAGACAATGGAGACTCTAAATAATTCCTAAATCGCTTTCCTTTACCTACGGAATCGGCTGAATCTTAATTCTACAGTCGTTTTGGCCACGCGGAAACAATCTTCCGACACGACAGCTCGAAATCACGATCCGAAAAATATAATACGTGTCTCATCAACTTCAAGTAATAATTAAGTAAATCCAGAAAAAGTCTAACTAAAGATCTAAATGATTTCTCCATCGCACTCTTTCTCGTACAGAATCGGCTGGATTTTACTACTACAGTCGTTTTGACCACGCGGAAACATTCTTCCGACACGACAGCGCGAAATAACGATTAGAAAATGTGATAATTAGATCACTGACCCAACTGACTCAATCATGCTAGGCTAAATTTCTCGGCCACGAAATTCAGATAATTACTACAACATTCATTAATAATTTCGCAACAAAATTCGGGTGCACGAACAGTAATTTAAGGACTAACTCATGGGACAATAAGAAGAAAAAATAGTGGATTTCAAAATAATTTATGAAACTGAAATTTCTGACTTACTAGACTAACTTATACTAAACTTTTCGCGACAGCTTTTCTCTCTTCCAGGGGCACACAATTATTGAACAGAACTGATTTCTGACAGGGTTTGGCTTAGGATAGCAATACAAATTACTGGAAAATTTTCCCGAGGGATTATTCCGGAACGACAGCTCAAACCCTGCTCCGTTACTGACTGACTCACTGACTTCATTAACCGAATAACTGACTTAATTAACTCACGTAAAATGGACGACATCACACAAAATTCGGACTACGGTAAATCACGCTCCTCACTGGTTCGGTGGTTGATCTTCCGACATCCTTCCATTTTCCGGGGGAGGCTGACTGACTTGCACGACAGCTGGGGCACGTCCGCCGACGATCACTGTTCGGCACGGAAAACTACTGAGGTCTTGGCGATCGCTCCCAAATTTGCGAATCGCCCACTAAGCGAAATTACTCCCATCATTAGCTGTCACGTGAGGCTCATCCGCCCTACTATTCTCTTCCACGCTGCTCCTCGTTACGCTGACTCTCAACTCAATTACGAAAATTGTCGTGAAGATCTTCACACTCGACAGCGAAGAAATTTGCAATTATGGCTTTTAGAGATGGCCTCTGAGCACACGATAATTTTTGAGGTTTCTTTTGCATGTGATTATTTATTCGCCCGGTGTCCATCGAATTTCGCGACAGCTGATATGCCCCGCCTCAGCCTGCGGTGCGGTAACTACCGTGAAACCGGCCAACGCTACTCTCCGGACGATCTCGTGGGCATCCTCCGTTGTATAGGTGCCGTCTCTCGATTCGAGAAGCCGAGAGATAGATCGCCCGCGGTGGCGTGATACCGTCCTTGAATCCGCATCCTTCGTGAATCCAGGGGCTGCTCCGGGGCACTTACGAATTTCCCACAAAGCGCCGGATCCTCATCATTTCCTCAAAATTTGGCGGTTGAAAATAGTGAAGGTCCATTGCTCTAATCGGGCAGAGCGGGCACGACGGTGGTAAGATTCCAGTCGTCCGTGGCCCTCTGTCTCAAGTTGTGGATTTCGCCGACGAGGTGGACGATCTCGTCGGGAATTCCAACCTTCAGTTGGCGTCCACTCCGCGTGAAGGTGAGGACTAACTGCACACCCCTCGGGTTCTTACTTCCTCAGGGCTAATGCTCGTCCCCGGGAAACGGGACAGCATGCCGACAGCGAACGAAAATGCAGCTTCTTACTAAAATTTCCTCCCTCGGTGGTGATGCTCAGCGAAAGGACCAGTGAGGAGCTGAGATTTTCTAAAATACAACTAAATAACAACTAAATAACAATTAATTAATACTACTTTAAACTACCAAAATAGACCCCTGGAGAGATATTCGACGGCGGACGTCCCATTTTGAACACAATAAATAAATTACGTCAAAGGAACGTGGTGCCAGAAATCCACCACGTTACAAAGTACAGAATCTCGGATAGATTCTACACGTCTAGGATAGATTCTATAGATTCTACTTAGACTTATAGAATCTAGGATAGATTCTATACATAACTTAGGATATATTCTATATACAGGGTGTCCCATTTGAAACAATCCACCTAAATATCTCCTGAGGGGGCCAAGTGACAGGAAATTTTTAGAGACCTAAGTTGTAGGGTTTCGAGGGGGACATTTGATGCATGCATTTTTTTGAGCTTTCAAGGCCATGCTTGCAAGCTGCAAGCATAAGGAGCTTTTTTTCAAATGGCAATCGCATTTTTCACCCCAATGAAACTTGTCCGCCTTGATGAGTTGTTTTCACATACCTCATCATTCATGTCACTTCCTTTAATTTTACTCGAAAAATGCGACGAAAATGAGTTCTGGTATCAAACTGAAGATTCAGACTTTCTTAGTGTTACGGCACAGATCCGTTTTTCCCGAAAAATTCACTCTAGGCAAAGGAGAGTGAGGCTCTCCCTGTTACACTAGATTACAGGTGAATTGAAAGGGCGGATGGGTGTTATGGGCCTTGTTTAGAGCCTACCCTCTCGGGCAAAAGCTCGGGAAAAGGCCTAAGGGTGTTTCTTCGACTTAGATAATGAATAAAAGAACTTGACTTACCGGTGCTGCTGTAAAGCTGATACGAAGATGTAAAAACGGTGGGTTGGTAGCTGGAAACAGGGGTCCAACGACAACGGTGACCAGAAACTTCCGCGGGAACGGCAACAGGAGTCGGCTGTGGGGTGGTCGGTGGTTGTAACGGCGAATAACGTGACACAACACTGAATTCACTTCTTCCAACTTGTTCAGATTTATTTTTGAAAAAAAAAATAAAAACACTGTTGTTTCGTTTTATACAAAAGGAAGATCACAATCAAATTCGAGATTTTTAGCACACACTACGGCTGAAGGACGGCGGATTTGAACATTAACTCCGACGCGGTATGAAAATTTCAAACTATGAGTAGCACAAAGGTTCGGGTAACCAATGTGACGATGAACCGTGAATTGAAGCTTAGGCATGAAAAAACTGAAGACCAGGACTAACTCGAAGCTTTAAGGGCTGTATCTTATATAGACAGTCAAAGATATACAAATAGTGACCCTTGGGAGGGGGCACACACGATGAGTTCATTCAGCCGTCCCCACTATGCCTTTGGTCTTAGAGCTAGCTTATTAACACTATGGTTTCAATATTCATAATTAACAATTATTAATAATGAATAAATTAAACGATCTACGATAAATCACGCCGATCTCATCTTCTGAATTTTCAAACTTGGCAATTTGTTATTGGATAATTAAAAAGTATTAAAACATTAAACAATAATTCATATACCTTCAAAGATAATGATTTCAATCTTGACATTCGGATTTGCTTTTGTAAATTAATGAACTTTATTTAAAAATTTAATTCATTCATATAGAGAAATCCTTATCTTTGAAATAACTTAAATAACTAATTAACCATATCCCAAAGTAATGGAATATTGTAACACGGCGCATGCTCCGTGTGCGCCAGTTCAGCTGGAGGCCACCACTCCCGCGGCGTAGGGTAAATATATGTTTTTTTTAAGTTATTATTGTTATTTTTATATTGAGTTGCGTTATTATAATTTATGTTTTTTTCTTTTCTCTAGTATTGCGTGTGATTTGTCCAGTTTTTCCCTGCCCCGAATGGATGGATGATTGTGTGTATGAATGTGCGTGTGTGGAGTTTGAATGTGGCGCCAGCCGGGAGAAGACGCCGGAGCTGCAGGGCCGTCGCTGCCGGGGCTGAGGTCCGCGGTTAGAGCGCAGGCAGAGGGGATGCGCAGCACTAGCGCGTCCCTGGTCTCCTCGCCGCCAATCACCGCCTCAGAAATTCGCCACTTAAATCTTGCCGCCTGCTGCGCTCGACCCGCCGGCCAATCCCCAGGCGCGCGGTCTCCCATTCGCCGCGCCATCTTGCTCATGGAATCCGCGGCCAATCAGCGACGACTCCGAGCATCAAGGAAGAAGACGCCGGTCGGCCCGCCACTTCAGCTGAGCTATCGCAACAGAGCGACGCCATTGTGTGGAATAGAGATATTTATCTACGAGTTTTGAGTGTTTTGAGGAATTACTGAGTGGAAGGTGTATTTTCGAGACTACAAAACGTAAGTACTCGAGTACTGCTATTTTTCCCTTGCCCCTAACCACCCCGACCACCCGTACTTTACGAAGAATTAGTGATTAAGTGCCGTAGTGTATCCGCCGCCGCGTGTGTCATCTCGACAGGTGCCATTGCCACCTGTTGCGTGTGCCAGTGAGTGGTGGTTTTTTAGTGATTAAATAGTGCCCTGCGACCCCCGAAATCACCCCCATAATTTAGCCAACCCCTTTTCGATCCTTTTTGTAGTGTTTTCCGACCCGTAACCTACCGAGGTAATACATAAGAAGCCGTTGAGTTCGGGAATCCACCCCCTGACCCCTCTGGTCTCCCCTCTACCCGCTGAGCGTTGACAGATCTCCCGCAATTTTCCGTTACCCGCCATTTAGCTAGCCGTTTCGAGTGTTATCATTTTTGCTGTGTTTTCTCGCGATTAACTTAGGAGTTTACTGCGTCGTGTGACCGGTAAACCGAACGTAGCTACACGATACGTAGCTGGCGCCCATTCTTTTTTCCCCGCGAATTTAATTATTGCCATTTTCTTTTGTTTTTTTTTCCCCTTAAATTTAATTTTTGTCAGTTTCTCCTCCCCTTAAATTCACTTATTGCCACTTCCCCCTGGAAATTAACCACTACCATTTTTCCCCGTAAATTCAGTTATTTCTATTTCTTTTTTTTTTTCTCATTTCCCCCGTTAATTTAATTGTTCTCACTTCCCCCCCCCCCCCCCCCGGTGACGAACATCCCTCCCTCCCCCCTTGCCCTGATATTTATTATTATTATTTCGTGTATTTGGCGTTATTTTATCGCGTTTTTCTTTTGTTGTTTTTATTGAGATTTTTCTTTGTTTTTGTTCATTAAAGACTTTATTATTTTTTTCTGATAATTATTTTATTATCATTACTGCATTCTCACTGACCCCTTCCCCCTCCTAATAAAAGGGAAGCCGGTTATAAATTGGCGCCCAACGTGGGGCCCGAAAAAAATTTCGTCCGCGTCGAACCCGCGCCTGAAATTTATCCGTTTCGTTCTCAGTGCTCACCTCGGTGCCCTCCCTCCATTACGCCCTAATACTATTTTTTTTCCCCCTCCTTTTAGTATTCAATGTTTATTTTTTTTTATTTTTAATTTTTTTTTCTCTCTCTTTTTCTTTTCTTTCCCCGTTCCCATTTCTATTTTTTTTTAAATTCATTTATTTATTCATTTTTTTTATTATTTTTATTTTTTTTAATATTATTAGTTTATTATTTTTGTGTTCCTTTTTTTTTTCTGCGTGATATTGCGCCGCCCTCTTATTTAGTTTTTGTATTATTATTGTTACAGCCGCCTATATTATTTGTTTTTTTAAATTTTTTTTATTTTACCCTTCCCTTTGTGGGGTTTAAAATCCCAGCTGGCCTTAACCTCCCTTTTGCGTAGTCATACGCCCTCTTTGACTATCTGCGTTTTTTTTCCTTCTCTTCCGTTTTTTTTGTAGATTCTCCCCATTCACCCCGTTTAAGCCCTTATATTTTCTCTTTATTTATTCTTTTTGTTTTTCCCCCTTTCCCTTTTCTTTAGTTTTTTTATTTTATTTGTATCATTGTTATAGAGTTAGTTTTTGGATTTTTCTATTTGGTGCCGCCCCCCCTATCACCCTTTGCCGACTGCCACTACGCGTTTAATCACCCCTCCGTATTTTTCTTAGCCCTGCCGAGTATACTCCGCGGTATTTTCGCTTCTTTTTCCTGTTAGACTCACCCCCAACAAATACCCACAGACCAGATACCGTTGAGTTTTCACCCTTCCGTGACCCTCTTTTGGCTAATTGCTAAAAGTGACCCAACCTCCCTTTTGCGTGATTATACGCCACCCTTACATCCGTGTTTGGTACCCTTGGTTTTTTTTTCCGGTTTAGCCCCTAATATATTTTCCTTGTTTTTGGTTCAATTTTGAGATTTGGTTAGGCCCTAACCCTTTGTTTCTTTTGTTGTGAGTTGGCCTTCTGCCATCTTCACCCCTCGCCCCACAAATAATATTTTGCCCTTTCCACACCCTTTCATCAACCTTTTTCACAGGTTTGACCGTGCTCGTTATTTTTTTTCCTTGCCCCTCTGGTTTTTTTTTCTTTTTCCCCTATTTTTATCGTTCGCTCCCCCTGGCATTACCGCCGTTAGGGTACGTGAACCACCACCACTGCGCCACCGAGCCTCGATTATTTTCGACCCCACCGTTGAGCCGTCGAGATGGATCCCGCCGCGGTAGGCGGTGTCGTTACCACCACGACCACCAGCGTCACTACCTCCCTCCCTGGTAGTACCGCCCCCACCTCGCTCCCCTCGCTTATCGCCCCCCCGCGTACTCCCGTGCCCTTGGAGACGCGGGCAAAAATCCTCCGCATTAAGGAGGACATTAAGAGCCTCCCCGACGTTCGCGATATAATCCGCCTGTGCGACCACGCCGAGTTGAATACCGCTGGTAGTCTCGAGGCGTTGGTCGACAGGTTCTGGCGGCACGAAGTCCGTCACCAGTTCCCCGACGTCGAGACTGCCTGGGACCGGGCGGTGGATGAGCGTGGTTTGGAACGCGCGTTCACCCTTACCGCTGCGTTACAGGAGCCCTGTTTCGACGAGTCCCGCCGAACTAATCCCCCCCTCACCCAGGCAAACCCCTCCCTGGCCGGCCCAGCGGACCAAAGCGCCCTTCTGGCCTCAGGCCAAACCATTGGGCCCTACCGCGACCCCATAAGCTTTGACCACAGTGCCGATCTCCTCAGCCTAGGAGATATCCCCCCTCTACCCGACCACCCCCCGTTAACGCATAACCCTGTCCCCACGGTTACTTTCGCACCCCCCGTGTCGCGAGCCCAGCCCGTCAGGCAACCTCCCCCGCCATATGTGCCGGACCGAGCTCCGTTGGTACCGGCGCCTCCCCCCCCGTCTCCACCTTACCCCGCCTCCTCCCCGCAGCACGCTGCTAACCAGTGGGGCCACCACACCACCTTTGAAATGCCCCAGCCGCGACCCCGGCCCCAGTACCATAGTACGGGGGTTCGCGGCCCCCTACCAACCCACACCCCCCTCCGCCATCCCCATGCATTGCAATCTGGCCCTGACCGACCCTCCCGATTGGACAGTGTCTGGACCCGGGACACCCACCAAATTGACCACTTCCGCCGTTTCGGTCCCAAGTTCGCGGGGCGTCGTGGAGACGATGGAGAAGAATACCTCCTTCGTCTCTACGAGTACTGTGACAGCCGAGGATTCTCTGAGGAAGACCTGTTGCGCGTTCTGGCCGAGTCCTTCACGCATGAGGCACTCATGTGGTATCGGGTAGAACGCAGTAACTGGACAACCTACGACGAGTTCATTTTTCATCTTCGAGCTTGGTTTGGTCACAGTAACCTCCAGGAGCGCCTTCGACGGGAGCTGGAATTGAGAACCCAAGGGCCCGGAGAACCCAGCGGCGAGTTCCTCACGAAGATGAGAACCCTTTTTAACCTCCTTAGCCCTCCTTTGCCTCTCGAGATGCAGCTAGACATCTGCGTTAATAACCTTCACCCCGAGCTAGGACAGAGGATATATCGGGAGGAGATCGCCACCTTCCTGGACCTGCAGCTGAGGTGCCGGCGAGAGGAGGTCGCGCGGGAACGTACGCGCACCTACCGACCGCCGCCGACCGCTGCTCAGTCTGTCCTTCCCTCCACCGCTTATGTTCCGCCGAATAAAACCCGCGAGAGAGCTGCGGCTCTCGGACCTGCTCCTACCACCCCCGCACCCAGCCAGCACGCTGCCCCCCCCCCCCGAGTGCGTCACCCGCCCCTGCTGCGGTAGCCAGTGTAAGTGCTACGGCCGAGCCTAACCGTCAGCCAGCTGCCGCTCCCCGACCTTCCCCTAGGCCCCAGCCCCAGCCCAACCAACCCCCACCCCTAATGGGCCACCCGGTCCAACCCCCGCGTAACTTCCGGCCCCAAGCTCAACCCCAGTCTACCACGGTCCGGTGCTACAATTGTAGGCAGCCGGGCCATATTTTCGCGGAGTGCGAACGACCTCTGGGGTTTTTCTGCCGCGCTTGCGGCCTGGCCGGGCACGATTTGAACACGTGCCCGCGCTGCCGCCGGGCGCGGGAGGGAAACTACCAGGGGGGGGGGACAGTAGACTCTTCTCCCCCCCCTCGTCGCACCGAGGATCTGGGGCTAGCTCCCGTTGCTGCCCTGGATGCCTCTTTTGATCCCCCTGACCCGTTGTTAACCTCCCGTGTCTGATAGTGGCGCCCGTCCATTCCCGAGTTAGAGATCTGCCCTCCCTAGTGTCACTAGAGTCGAGTCCTACGATTCCGACCCGTCCCCGAGCGTTTTGTTATCCCATCATCGACTCCGTGGAGACCCAGGAGGAGGACGAGCGTCACTTCGTGATGCTGAACCTCCTGGGTCGCCACGTCCTTGCTTTGGTGGACCCGGGGGCCACTCGCTCCTACCTGGGCGTGGCGGAGGCCAAGTCGCTAGGCGAGGTGCTCCGGCCGGCCACTGGGGGGGTGCGGGTGGCCAACAATGCCGTGGTTCCCCTCCTCGGAGTCGTGTCCATCCAATTCGAGTTAGAGACCCGTATTAAGACCCTTGAAATGAGAGTAGCTCCCTTAGGGTACAACAGCATTATCGGCGTCGACTTCTGCAGGCTGTTCAGCTTGAAGATCGACTACGAGAATGACACGTGGCAAGTTCCTGGAGGCACTCCCCGGAAGTTCACCTCTGATGGGAGAGTTCCCATCATAGTACCGGCTTTCCCGGAGTGCGCTGGCTTGGCCGACGCCCCTCTCACCACCCCTGATCGCCTAAATCCTCTTCTCGACCAGTTGGTGAAGCCCAACACCACTGGGATTCTTAGCGTCACCACCCTGGTCGAGCATTCGATAGATGTGCAGGGCCATCCGCCCATACGCCAACGGCCTCGTACCATCTCCCCCTACCTGCTCGCCACTGCCCAGAAGGAAGTCGATAAGATGTTCCGCGAGGGAGTGATCGAGAGGTCCAATAGCCCGTGGTTGAGTAACCCCGTAATCGTTCCCAAACCCGGACGTAAAGCCCGTTTTTGCATCGATTTCCGAGATGTGAACAAAGTCACCCGGAAAGACGCCTACCCTCTCCCAAACCTCGACCGAATTCTAGACGGCTTGCGCCGAGCTCGTCATATTTCCAAGCTCGACTTGAGCCAAGCCTATTTTCAGATCCCCGTGCACCCTGCTAGTCGCCCTATAACTGCTTTTTCCGTCCCAGGCCGAGGCCTGTGCCAGTTCACCCGCATGCCCTTCGGACTCACGAACGCCCCCGCGACTTTTCAGAGACTGATGGACCGACTGATCCGGTCCGAGTCGGAACCTCATGTCTTCGCGTATCTCGATGACGTCATCATCGCTACCGAGACTGAGGATGACCACTACAGGTACCTGGAGTTGGTCCTCGGTGCTCTGCAAGAGGCCGGGGTGGAGATTAACCGTGAAAAGAGTGATTTTTTCTGCCCCGAGATGAAGTATCTCGGGTATGTGATCACCAAAGACGGACTAAAGACAGACCCCGACAAGATTGCCCCAATCCTTGAGTTCCCGGCCCCTACCAATATTAAGCAGCTCCGGAGATTTCTCGGCATGATGGGGCGGTATGCCCGCTTCATGGGGGACATCTCCGAGCTGAAGATTCCCTTAGTGCGCCTCCTGGAAAAGGGAGTGGAATGGCACTGGGGGAATGACCAACAGTTAGCTTTCGAGTCTCTCCGCCAAGCCCTGACCCAGACCCCTTTTTTAGCCCGACCCGATTTTGCGAAGCCCTTCTCCATTCACACCGACGCCAGCGATTATGCCATTGGGGCTGTGCTGGTGCAGGAGGTGGATGGAGCGGAGCACCCCATAATTTATTGCAGTCGAGTCATGTCCCGAGCTGAGCGCAAGTACAGTGTTACCGAGAAGGAGTGCCTCGCAGTGTTGTGGGCATCTAAGAAGCTGCGGCCATACATCGAGGGGACTGCTTTCACAGTGGTGACAGACCATAGTAGCTTGCGCTGGCTCAGAAATCTGCGAGATCCTTCTGGTCGGCTGGCCCGCTGGACGCTGTCCATGCAGGATCTCGACATGCAGATAGTCCACCGGAAAGGATCCCTTAATGTAGTTCCCGATGCCCTCTCCCGGATGTTCGAAGGAACCACAGAAGCGCTAGCCGCTCTCGGCGAGTCCGCGGACCCCTGGTACCTCGAGCAGATGAAGAATGTCCATGATTTCCCCCATAAGTACCCTGACTAGAAGATCGAAGACCACCAGCTGTTTCACCATCGGCCTCACCCCATAGTAGAATCCGCCCTGACCGACCTGGACGCGTGGAAACTCGTCCTTTCTCATGATGCCCGCCAAGTAGCTCTCCGCAATGCCCACGAACACCCCCAGTCCGGCCACTTAGGCGTCGACAAGACCTACGGCCGCCTGACCCAAGATTTTTCCTGGCCCGGAGTTTTCCAAGACGTGGCGCACTTCGTGAAGCGGTGCCAGGTGTGCCAACTCCATAAAGCTTACCAGGGTGCACCTGGAGGAATGATGCGAGAACGCACGACTGAAGGACCGTAGACCGTCGTGGCGGCCGACGTCATGGGCCCCGTCCCCCCCAGTAAGAGCAGAAACCGTTACATCGTCGTATTTCAGGACCTCTTCACGAAGTTCGTGGAGGCCAAGGCCCTGGGAACGGCTACCGGACCCTCCATTGTTAAAGCCTTAGAAACCCTCGTCCTCCTTTACGACTTCGTCCACCGTAACTTGTCCCAAGCGGCGAAACGGCAAGCCCGATACTATAACCGTGGTAGAGAGGACCGGGAATTCCAGGTCGGGGACTTAGTCCTCCGACGGAACCGCGTCCTTTCCTCGGCTGCCCAGAACTTTGCGGCCAAACTAGCCCCCAAATACCGCGGCCCTTACACCATCTCCCGAAAGATCTCCCCCGTGGTCTACGAAATCCACCTGCCCATGAAGAAGAAGTGGGTTAAAGTCCACATAAAAGACCTTAAGGCCTATCAGCATCCCCTAGATCCCGAAGGGACTACAACCCCAGGACCTGTACCGACCCCGACCGTAAGTAAGCCATTGTTAGATCACCCCTGTCCCAGCCCCATTCTAGAGTCTAATCCGCCCGATACCGATAGAGAATCCGACTTGATTCCCGGCTCTTGCTTGTTGCAGGATGTCCGGAGCCAAGAGATGGAGAGGAGCGCGCGGGGTGCAGTCGCACCTGGGGGAGGTGTTGAGGACGACCCGGTGGGAGACCATCGGCTACGAGCCTCTCCCGGTCCCCTCGCCGCCGACACCCCCCCGGTTCGGCGGCCCCGCGGGAAACCTCGAGGGAGCCGCCGGAGAGGAGGAGCACTGCCAGCCAATGGACGGCGTTACGTTCTCCGGGAGCGCGCTCCTAGATAACTGTCCCCTCCCAACCCCCCCGCCTTCCCCCCTCCTAGCAGTCCTGGTCCCCAACCCCTTTACCCCCCTGACCGCTTTATCGGAACCCTCCCCCTCCACGTCCACCTGCCCCCTACCCACCCCATCCCCTGGCCCCATGAGCACCCTCATTCGCCTTCCCCGTCAGCCCCCCTCCCCCAAACGAGACTCCCACGTAACCCATGCCCCCGTCCCCTGGGGACGACCATTTCCCACCCCCGCCGCCCCCACTCCTGCAACCCCTCCCCCACCCCCACTCCCCAAGACCCACCGAACCCGACGGGCCAAGAAAGCTCGCGCTGGCCCCTACCCTCCCTCCTCCACCCCCGTAATTCCCGCGTTGATGTCTGTCCTGGTCCCCCGTCCCGAAAACCTCCCTGCCCCCACCCTCATACCCCCTACCCTAGGGATACCGGCCCTGATGGCCACCCTGGTCCCCCGTCCCGAGAACCTCCCTGCTCCCACCCTCACACCCTCTGCCGCAGGAATCCCGACGCTGATGGCCACCCCAGTCCCCCGACCCGGCCAATTCCCCATCCCCGACTCCCCCACGCGCGTCTCCCGGGAACCCCACCACGCCTTGGAGGGACTCCAGCCGGAGTCCCCTTGTTTTCGATGCTGGAGCTGCCACCAGCCCAATGAGCTGGTGACCCGCCTGCCCCGCCAGTGACCGCCCAGCCACCCTACGACGACCTGCCGGCCCCCGGACGCGACAACTCTCTCTTTTTCTTCTTTTTATTTTTTTTATTTTCTTTTTGTTATGTTTTGGGTTTTTTTATATAATATATCCTACGTTTTTTTTTTGCTACGTGCGGATTGGGTTCTGTTTTTTTTCTTTTCCTTTTTCCTTTTTTTTCTTTTCTTTTCGCCCTCGGCCACGCCGCCCAACCCCCATACCCCGCACCCCCTTTACCCCCCCCCCACCCCTCGTACTTTCGTTTCAGCAGGGGGGAGTTTGTAACACGGCGCATGCTCCGTGTGCGCCAGTTCAGCTGGAGGCCACCACCCCCGCGGCGTAGGGTAAATATATGTTTTTTTAAAGTTATTATTGTTATTTTTATATTGAGTTGCGTTATTATAATTTATGTTTTTTTATTTTCTCTAGTATTGCGTGTGATTTGTCCAGTTTTTCCCTGCCCCGAATGGATGGATGATTGTGTGTATGAATGTGCGTGTGTGGAGTTTGAATGTGGCGCCGGCCGGGAGAAGACGCCGGAGCTGCAGGGCCGTCGCCGCCGGGGCTGAGGTCCGCGGTTAGAGCGCAGGCAGAGGGGACGCGCAGCTCTAGCGCGTCCCTGGTCTCCTCGCCGCCAATCACCGCCTCAGAAATTCGCCACTTAAATCTTGCCGCCTGCTGCGCTCGACCCGCCGGCCAATCCCCAGGCGCGCGGTCTCCCATTCGCCGCGCCATCTTGCTCATGGGAGCCGCGGCCAATCAGCGACGACTCCGAGCATCAAGGAAGAAGACGCCGGCCGGCCCGCCACTTCAGCTGAGCTATCGCAACAGAGCGACGCCATTGTGTGGAATAGAGATATTTATCTACGAGTTTTGAGTGTTTTGAGGAATTACTGAGTGGAAGGTGTATTTTCGAGACTACAAAACGTAAGTACTCGAGTACTGCTATTTTTCCCTTGCCCCTAACCACCCCGACCACCCGTACTTTACGAAGAATTAGTGATTAAGTGCCGTAGTGTATCCGCCGCCGCGTGTGTCATCTCGACAGGTGCCATTGCCACCTGTTGCGTGTGCCAGTGAGTGGTGGTTTTTTAGTGATTAAATAGTGCCCTGCGACCCCCGAAATCACCCCCATAATTTAGCCAACCCCTTTTCGATCCTTTTTGTAGTGTTTTCCGACCCGTAACCTACCGAGGTAATACATAAGAAGCCGTTGAGTTCGGGAATCCACCCCCTGACCCCTCTGGTCTCCCCTCTACCCGCTGAGCGTTGACAGATCTCCCGCAATTTTCCGTTACCCGCCATTTAGCTAGCCGTTTCGAGTGTTATCATTTTTGCTGTGTTTTCTCGCGATTAACTTAGGAGTTTACTGCGTCGTGTGACCGGTAAACCGAACGTAGCTACACGATACGTAGCTGGCGCCCATTCTTTTTTCCCCGCGAATTTAATTATTGCCATTTTCTTTTGTTTTTTTTTCCCCTTAAATTTAATTTTTGTCAGTTTCTCTTCCCCTTAAATTCACTTATTGCCACTTCCCCCCTGGAAATTAACCACTACCATTTTTCCCCGTAAATTCAGTTATTTCTATTTCTTTTTTTTTTTTCTCATTTCCCCCGTTAATTTAATTGTTCTCACTTCCCCCCCCCCCCCCGGTGACGAACATCCCTTCCTCCCCCCTTGCCCTGATATTTATTATTATTATTTCGTGTATTTGGCGTTATTTTATCGCGTTTTTCTTTTGTTGTTTTTATTGAGATTTTTCTTTGTTTTTGTTCATTAAAGACTTTGTTATTTTTTTCTGATAATTATTTTATTATCATTACTGCATTCTCACTGACCCCTTCCCCCTCCTAATAAAAGGGAAGCCGGTTATAATATATATAATCATGTGAAGATATATATTATATATATATATATATATATATATATATATATATATATATATATATTAACTAGGATTTTATTGTGGCTCGCGCGCTGCGCGCGCTCGCAATCGCCCCCTACCCAAGGGTGCCACCTCCGAAGGGTGCCCCCCTTAGGGTGCCACCCTCCCCCCCCCCCCTTCCACCAAGCCCTGAGCCCGAATTATTCTAAGTCCCTCGATTCTTGACACGGCGGCGGCGGCGGCGGCGGCGAGATCTTTTTATAATATAGAGAGATTAATGAACTTTATTTAAAGATTTAATTCATTAATATAGAGAAATCCCGATCTTTAAAATAATTTAAATAACTAATATATATATATATATATATATATATATATATATATATAGTATATATATATATATATATTATATATATATATATTATATATATATATATATATATATATATATATATATATGTACGCGTATAGTATATTTTGAAGACACTCTCGGCAACGTTCTGACTATTTCGGGGACATCAGGCTATTTTGAGGACTGACCTCAAAATTTTATACACGTAAAGTATTATTTGAGGACTGTCCCCAAATAATCAGCAGTCGGTCATTAGTATAGATTGGGAACACGGATCATATAGTGTTATTCCGGGGACAGTCCTCAAAGTAACAGCGTTACTTTGAGGACTCAAACAAACAAGTATACCTTTTGTACTATTCAAGGACAGACCTCTAAGTACGAAATATGTAGTTTCTGTGATTTGACGACAGTGGTCAAAGCTTTAGTGTATTCAGTGCTATAGGGCGAATAGTTTCTGAAACGGTTTTGAATAGTTTTTACTCCATGTATTAGAGCACGTGAATAGAAACTACTATGTTGATATAATTTAATTTGTATCAAAATTTTTCCGAAATTATTGTTTTGTGGCCATATAGGATATCAAAATTCGATTAAGTCAAAAAATTATTTTCGGTTAAAAGACATTTTTTCAATGATGTGTATGTTGATGATATGATCAGAGTTTTCACAACTAATTTACTATGAAATTGAGATAAATTTTCGCACAAAACACTGTTGTAAAATTCAGGGATTTTATATGATTATCTTTTCATGTTTCATCCCAATGCTAAAGATTCTTTAGATCAGATGAATATTCCAATGTTCGAAGATTCTATGTACCAAATCTGCACTGTTTACTGTACCATGAATCTACCATTTATAGAATTCGTGCAGATCAAGATTAAAATGCATTTGTTTTAAAAATAACGATAATTTCAATTTATTCAGAGGTTTTAGATTTGAATATCTGTGAGCAGCCCAATTAACGAAAAAGATTTATTGATATATTTCATGAATATATGGCCTCAAAACAGCCATAAGTACTCAAACTAGTCAATATATAGACGTATAGGTCCCCAAAAAATACAGTCCATGAAAACATTGTTGACTGGATTGTTTGAGGACACATTCGTTTATATATAGACTAGTCTGAGGGCTTCTGGCTGTTTTGAGGACGTATGTTCATGAAATATATAATTGTGCTGCTCACCCCTGCTTAAAATGCCCGATTAAAAACGATAGAAAACAAAGGATTTCGAAACCAAAAACACGATAGCTATCGTGTTTCGTGGTTCCAAAATCCTTTGTTTGCTATCGTTTTTAATCGGGCATTTTTACCATGGACAGATATTCAAATCTGAAACCTCTGAAATTAGAAATTACAGTTATCGTTATTAGATTAGAAATTACAGTTATCGTTATTTTTAAAGCAAATGCATTTTAATCTCGAACGGTATATACGTTTCACATGAAAAACCAAAAAATGTTGAATCTGAAGACCATGAAATTTTCTTTGCAGCTGCATTATAATTATTACAATAGGGTAGATTCGGCATGGAAAATTCATCAACTATTTTACGAGATTTCGTGGAAGAGTTTAGTCGGAACTATCAAGGTTGTAAATGACCAGCTGAACATTCCAATATGTGAAAAAGGTGTTTGAATCTCTGCAAGCAGCACAATTAACAAACAGGTAGTTTATACGTTTCGCGAACATATGTCCTCAAATCAGCCAGGAGTCCTGAAACTAGCCAATATACAGACAACCATGTCCTTAAAAAATACAATCCATAAAATGGTTGTTGACTGGCTTCTTTGAAGACATATTCGTCGATATGTAGACTAGTTTGAGGACTTCTGGCTGTTTTGAGGACATATGCACGGAAAGAAAAAAATAGTTCCGGCTACCAATTCCAGTATATGCTGTGCCGCATGTTAGTCACTGAAACTAAATCGGAATCGTAGTCTCAACTTTTTTTTATTGGTAGCAAAAATAGTACGTATGACCAACAACTTGGTTCCTGCAACTATCACGGCTGCTATTCAATCCAAATGTTATGATCTCAGCTGGTCATTGTTACTATCGATACTCTACTAACGAGGTTATAGTTTCTTCAACCGACTGAGTAGTTAGCGCAATTCTAACTATTTCGATTGGTTGTCGGGACCGATAAATCGTTTTTTACAACTACTTTTTTCTTTCCGTGTGTTCATGAAATATATAATTGTGCTGCTCACAGATATTCAAATCTGAAACCTCTGAAGAAATTGAAATTATCGTTATGTTTAAAACAAATGCATTTTAATCTGGAACGGTATGTACGTTTCACATGAGAAACCAAAAAAACGTTGAGTCTGAAGACCATGAAGTTGCCTTTGCAGCTGCTTTATAGTTATTGCAATAGGGTAGATTCGGCATGGAAAATTCGTCAACTGCTTTACGAGATTTCGTAGAAGAGTTTAGTCGGAACTGTCAAGGTTGTAAATTACCAGCTGAACCTTCCAATATGTGAAAAAAGGTGTTTGAATCTCTGCAAGCAGCACAATTAACAACAAAGTAATTTATACATTTCACGAACATATGTCCTCAAATCAGCCAGGAGTCCCCAAATTAGCCAATATATAGACGACCATGTCCTCAAAAAATACAGTCCATAAAATGGTTGTTGACCGGCTTCTTTGAGGACATATTCGTGGATATATAGATTAGTTTGAGGACTTCTGGCTCTTTTGAGGACATATGTTCATGAAATATATAATTGTGCTGCTCACAGATATCCAAATCTGGAACCTCTGAAGTAATTGAAATTATCGTTATTTTTAAAACAAATGCATTTTAATCTCGAACGGTATGTACGTTTCACATGAGAAACCAAAAAATGTGGAGACTGAAGACCATGAAATTTCCTTTGCAGCTGCTTTGTAATTATTACAATAGGGTAGATTCGGCATGGAAAATTCGTCAACTATTTTACGAGATTTCGTGGAAGAGTTTAGTCGGAACTGTCAAGGTTGTAAATTACCAGCTGAACCTTCCAATATGTGACAAAGGTGTTTGAATCTCTGCAAGCAGCACAATTAAAAAAAAAAGTAATTTATACATTTCACGAACATATGTCCTCAAATCAGCCAGAAGTCCTCAAACTAGCCAATATATAGACGACTATACCCCCAAAACATACAATGCATAAAATCGTTGTTGACTGGATTCTTTGAGAACATATTCGTCTACACAGAAAGAAAAAAATAGTTTTGGCTACCAATTCCAGCATATGCTTTGCCGCGTGTTAGTCACTGAAACTAAATCGAAATCGTAGTCTCAACTTTTTTCGATTGGTAGCAAAAATAGTACGTATGACCAACAACTTGGTTCCTGTAACTATCACGGCTGTTATCCAATCCAAATGATTCGTTACACGGAAAGAAAAAAGTAGTTGTGAAAACTGATTTATCGGTCCCGACAACCAATTGAAATAGTTAGCATAGCGCCAACTACTCGGCGGATTGAAGAAACTATAACCTCGTTGGTAGAGTGTCGATAGAAACAATGACCAGCTGAGATCATAAGCTCAACTCACCGGTTAGTTGGCGTAATATGTGTGTATAGTTTCAGGACTTGTGGCTGTTTTGATATAGATGTGAAATATAGATACACCATTCGGATGTAAAAACTGATTAGCATGAAAATTCTACTGAGAAGAATACAATATGTAACGTAAACACAGCGGGTTTCAATCTTATCTCTGTGTTCTGTTTATATTTTTTCCTTCGATTTCGTCTTCACCATTGAAATGGTTGTTAAGAATAGAGTTACGAATAGAGAGACGTTTCCGAGTGGCTAATGCAAATTATTGAGATCGCGACAAATTTGTTTCATCCGAAAATGTAATTTGTCTTTTTTATTGTTCCAAATGTAAAGCATGAAAGTAAATATTGATGCTCATTAATTTCTATGAAAATATAAAAATAACGGCACACATCAGTATGGTGTCTACTATGAGGGACTACGATTTGTGTACGAATAGTTTTATATGAGGACATATTATATGTATACATATATATACGCGTCCTCATATGTGTCGTTAAATAAACTGAAAAATGTCCTGACATACGTCGTTATATGAAAAGTCCTCATAGTCGCCAATCCTTACAGATTATTGAATTAAATCGAATCGGCAGTATAGATTCGACTGGAAATAGTTGTGTATAACGTATATTAGCATCGAGCATCTATTTCAATGATTATATGTTGCACTTTTTTGGAGTCCTCAAAGTATACCCTACGCGTACATATATATATATATATATATTGTGACGGGCTATTACAACGGCTCAGGACTTACCGTGTAACCGCCGACGTCCAAATATAACGACGCCCACGCTGTAATTTTTCTTCCTTACTTGCTTACTCTCCCAGATGGGCGCCAGGTAATCTACTCTTCTCCCGATTACCAGGGAGATTCTTACCACTTCTCCTCACTAACGTCCGGCTAGCTGTAAGGGTGCAGTTCGGGGGGAAAGGCATGCAAAATAATTTCTACAAACCACGCCTATTTCTTTTGCTATAAAAATCAAATAATCGATAATTTATTCCGCTATCTTTCGCTTCAAGGAAAACCGATTCAGAAACGGACTCACAATAAATTAGTCTCTTTCTTACAAAGTTGACTCGTGTCCGACATTCGACGCGGATTTACTACTTTTACGCGTTTTACAACTTTGACTCGAGTCCGACAATTACGCGAGACTGATCCACGACTAAATGTTTTCTAATGCTTAACACCGAGATTGATGGAGGCCGGCCGCGTGACAATAATTCGAGATACTTCTACAACGCGATTACTTCCGGGGAATTATTAAAATCTGGGAAGTTGCACCAAGTGCGCCTACCTTTGACTTCCCGATTCTCGTACTTAATCCCAGCCGGAAAACTCGTCCTGTGGATACCCACTGAATTTCTCACGATGCTCGTGCACTCAACTTCACTCGAGCGCAATTTACTGATCTCTTTCGTCTGGATTCTCCGACACTACGCGCGACGGCGTATTAATCTGCCTACACGTTTCACGTCCCGTTGTTAACTGACTACTTCTTTCTCACGCTGTCGCGTGCCACACTCCTCGCTTCCTTGTTCGGGAGTTGTCGAGTGGGGGCATCGGCCTAATATCGACGCTCTTCTTAGATCATCGGCGTCGTGCCCTTCCGTCTCGGCTCCCCGCTCTCTCGCATCGCCGGACTTCCGAGGAGTTCCACGAATTTACTCGGGAAATAATATAGTCTCGGCAGTCAACAGCTCGCAATATTTCGTACTGGACATTGTCGGTGAGAAAAGATTCGGCGGATCTCGCGGTGGCTCGAGCCTATGCTGCGCGCTTGATCTCATCAGCACCCGTTGAAGCGAGCGTGTTGTAACGCCTCGTCACACGCCCCTTCCAAGCCGGACTACCCCGTGTAAACACGTGGCAGGCTTGCTGATCCTTCTCCAACGGGTCGATGCCGAATCATGTCTCAACCGCTCTTTTACACTCCACCACCAAACACACTGAAAGGCCATTATGATACTTGGGGAAGGAAACAACAAAAAAAAAACTCCGTTTATACAATGAGCCTAAAAATGAAATATTATTATATATTTTTTTTTTTTTTTGTCGCACTTAACAACTACTTTTCCACTAAGGACCATATAAAAATGAAAAAAAACAACTGAAAAATTTGCCTCTTTCGGCGCTCTCCGCGAGCCGGTCTCTACTGCCGTAATTAAAAATAAAAAAATAAAAAGAAATTACCAACTGTCGGGGTCATCAAGGAGCTCTGCTCGAGCATGCAACTTAATACTACGCACACAAAAAGGAACTTAACAACTAATTTCCCGAGAATTTCGGGGCAACGGGGCAACGGCCTCTCCGTTGCCATTCTCGGCGCCGTCTTCTCTTCTTCCCGGCAACCTTATCGGCGGCGACGCGACGGGTTGCAATCCGGGCACGTTGACCGGGTATAATTCACCCGGTAACAGCTGGTGCAGTACGGCGTACTCCCGGGTGTCCAGGGGACCGGACAATCGCGCGGCCCATGCCCGTCTTCAAAACACCTCGGGCACGCCATGTCGGTCGATGTTATTGGCGGTGTTCGCCGTTGCTTCATACGGCGGGCCTGTTCAAATCTCCCCTCGGCGATGGCTCTCTCCAATCCGTGGGGCCCAGGGCACTGCTCGGTGGTGACCCCATCTTGATTGCACCGGCGGCAGAAATCCATGCGCAGAGGCCTCGAGCAACTCTTCCACGAATGTCCCGTGCGCCTACAGTTAAGGCAGCCGGGCGGCGGTCGACGTCTGACTCCCTGTGACGGCGTAGCTTGGCTGGTCGATGCGATGGCTTCACTGCGCTGCTGCGTATTATCGCTCGAGCGCCCCAGCGGTGTCCTCGGCTCTGTCAGCTCGAGCCCGGCAACCGCTTCGAGGTCCTCCTGTGGGACAGCCCAGTAAACCCGACGCGGAGCGCGAGAGGTGTGGGCCTCGCTCCTACCGGCTTGGCCCAATCCGTCTGTTGCTGGCGCTTCGGTCGGTGGCTCCGCTGTCTCACCGCTCGCCTGACGGTACCGGCGGTGCGCCTCCTCACGTACCGCAGCTAGCTGCGCTTCGGCGGCCGCCGCCGCTTTCTCCACCGGGTCCTCGAGTGGTGCCCCAGGGTGAGCTTCGCGGTATCGGCGTCGAGCCTCGGAGCGAATCTCCTCCAGCTGTCCTTCCAACTCCTGCTCTACGACCTGCGCCGCCTGGCTTCGAGCCGACATTTTCTGCTTCTACAACACGTAACATGCTTTTATCTCTCCCGGTCTATTTCCATTTCTTATTCCGATTATCATTATCCCTATCCTTACTTCGACACCTCTCTAACTAGTTTTAAATCCTTCACGTGCCATCGGCCCACCCGCCGGCCGTTATCCTCAGATAATTCTACGACGCTTGGCGATACGACTTTTACGACCTCGAATGGTCCCGCATATTTCTTCGTGAATTTGGATGTCACGTTATTAGCGGCCTTAGACAGAACACGGTAACGGCGGTAAACGCGATCTCCTACATGCAGTGGTACGCTCCGTCTTTTTCGATTATAGTACATCGCTTGCTTTACCGAGGCTTCGTGAATTTTACTCGTGACAAGATCGCGCATTTCGACTAGTCTTTCCATCCTTGCTCGCCACTTTGCTCTGTCGGGGGCACTTATCGGCGCGTCGCTCTCTATCGCGCGCCTCCAGTAATTCGCTGGCTTTGGCTCGCGCCCTAAGTTCAGAAACGCCGGACTCACACCGAGAGATGAATGCACCGCGGTATTATACGCGAACTGGAACTCGGCAATATGCAAATCCCACTCCCTATGATCTCCAGACACGTAGCTGGCAATCATAGTTTTTATATTCCGATTTACCCTCTCTACCGGGTTAGCTTGGGCATGGTAAGGCGGTGTGGTAACACGCTCAATCCCGTACTCCTCAGCCATCCTAGCGATGGTCTGATTCACGTACTCCGTGCCGTTATCCGTGAGCAACACCCTCGGGGTCCCCCATCGACATACGACTCGAGCGCGAAACGCATCGGCTATTGTTTTCCCGGTTGCCGCCGCGACTGGCACGCACTCAATCCACCGGGTGAACAGATCTTCGAAAATAATTAAATACTTATTGCCGAATTTCGAGCGCGGGTACGGCCCCATGGCGTCCGACGCCACTACGTCCCAGGGTTGCATTACTACTCGCGGGCCCATTAATCCCATCGGACGCGCCTGATCCGTTTTATGAATGGCGCATGTTTCGCATTTCCCCACGTAACGTTTTACATCCCGGTACATTCCCGGCCAGTAATAGAAAATAGCTACACGACGATATGTGCGCTCTACACCCGGGTGTCCTGCTTGCTCGTCGTCGTGGGCCTGTGATATTATTCGCTCGCACTCCTCCGACGGTATCACCAGCTTCCACGCGTCTGGGTCCTCACTGGTAGCCTCTTTTAACGCGTCGGGGCGGTAACAATACAGGTTTTGCCCTTCGATCACCCATTCGGGGAACGCGCGCGGATTACGACGAATGGCCTCGAGCCTCTCCCGATACCAATCGATTTCAAACGCATCACCGAGAGAGTCGACTTGCGCGTTCCACTCCGGCTCGACGTCTTCGAACATCCGCGACAGCGCGTCCGCGGCCTCGTTTTCCGTTCCCTTACGATATTCTATTCGCATTTTGTAACCTGACAGCTCGAAGGCCCATCTCGCGAGGCGCCCTATTGGATCAACCAGGTTATGGAGCCAGCGCAGGCTGCTGTGATCCGTCACAACCACAAATTCGTACCCCTCAAGATATGGACGAAATTTGCGAACAGCCCAGACCACCGCGAGGCATTCTTTCTCCGTGACCGTATATCGCGTCTCGGGTCCTGTCATTACGCGACTCGCGCACTCAATCAATTTTTCCTCGCCTTCGTGACTCTGTGTTAGTAGAGCGCCGATCCCTTTATCACTCGCATCGGTGTATACAATAAAGGTTAGCTCGTAGTTCGGAAACGTTAGGATAGCCGCGTCGACAATTTCTTTTTTCACTGCCGTGAACGCCGCTTCTTCCGTCTCTGTCCATTTCCAAGGCACGGTTTTACTTGTCAACCGGTTTAGAGGCCCTGCCACTCGCGATATATTCTTTAAGTGACGATGGTACCAATTTACCATGCCATTAAAGCGCCGTAACTCGGTCGCATTTCGTGGACGCGGATACTCTATCAATGGTCGGATTTTCTCGGGATCCGGGCGCAGACCTTCGCGATTCACCAAAAATCCCAAATAGCGAACTTCACTGCAACAGAACTCGCTTTTCTCGAAATTTAGGATTAGCCCCGCCTCGCGAATTATGCCGAGAATCTTTCTTAACCACTCGAGATGGTCATCGAACGTGCGGTTTACAATGATTATATCATCGAGATATGCAAACGCGTGTGGCTCGAGCTCCGGTCCGATCAGTCGATCCATTAAACGTTGGAACGTCGCGGGCGCATTGCACAAACCGTACGGCATTCGACGAAATTGAAACAACCCCTTACCTTCCACAATAAACGCAGTAAAATGTTTACTATCCTCGTCCATCATTATTTGATGATAGGCCGCGCTCATGTCTAGGGTGGTAATGTACACGGCCTCTTGCAATTTGCTAAGGATGGTATCCATCCGAGGAAGCGGGTACGCGTCCTTTCGCGTCAATTTATTCAGTTCCCGATAATCGACGCAGAACCTCCATTTTCCGTCTGGCTTAGCGACCATCACCGGAGGGCTCGCCCAATCGCTCTGCGAGTTCTCGATTATTTTTCCCCCTAGCATCCGGTCGACTTCCGCGTGCAATTTCTCGACTACTACCGGCGACCGACGATACATGCGCTGTTTAATAGCTCGATCGCGAGGGGCGTCTATCACGTGTTTCGTAAGCGTCACGGCGATCTCAAAATTCTGCGGCATTCCCGGAACTAACTCCGCAAGCAACTGGTCAAGGCGTTCCCGCTGCGTTTTCGCAAGTTCTTGCAGGCCGAAGCACGCGCCTAGCGTCGCAAGCTCATCGCTCGTGCGTACTATTGGGTGCTCGATCCCTACATCATCTACCGCCCACGTGCGGCGTTTACCATAGACATTAATCCCGAACATCTCAATGAAATCCATCCCAAGCAGGCAGTTGCATTTCAAATTACGCACGATAATGGAGGGAAACCACTTCTGTACCCCATCAAGCTCTATCGGGAATAACGCTTCCCCGAGCACTCTTTCCGGCGTACCGTTTGCCATTGTTACGAAATCGTTTTGACTTGGCGGGTATTCTCTATGCGGCAACGCGAGTTGTTCCACAATTCTGCCTCCTACTCGTCCAAAAACGGAGATCGTTGCTCCCGTGTCTATGAGTGCGACTAATACCTGTCCGCCAATAAGTAACTCGACAAAAATTCTTACCCGTCCACCTCCGCGCTTCCACTCAACGGGTGGTGGCGGGAAGGTGTCGAAGAACCAGGCGTACTCGGAACGGCTCGCCTCTTGCGCTACTCCGACGTCCCTACCCGCGGCAGTCTCACCGGCAAGCGCTACGGTCCTAACAGTACGATCTTTCGCGGTCTCTCCCGTTTGGTCGGTTTCCATCGCATCGCCAATCGTCCTGTCCTCCCTTCTATCTGCTTCCGACTCGTCCGAGCTACTTAGGTCTAAAGTCCAAATGCCGACCGGAGCATCCGGCGGCTCGCTAGTCGCTACCTCATCGACCCTGTCTGAGCGGGGTACACCCGAGGTACCTGCCGAGGTCTCATATTCTGGAGCGCGACTATCTACACGCTGGACTTCCCTATGAACTGCACCCTGGACTGGATCAAGGAGGGGATAAGGCTCACCGGGTCTACAGTCTACTCTCCTTTCTTCCGGCAAGGCTTCACTTAATCGGTGTGCTGGCCTGCCTGCTGCGGCCAGCCCCGGTTGCCGTTTTTTGAGAGTGCACAACCACACGTTTCACTCGTAACGTCGCGTCGCCCGCACGCTGTGCACAATTGCACTCGGGGGCTGCGACAATCTCGGCCAAAATGCCCCGTCCCTCCACAGTTGAAGCAGAACGGAGGCGGCCGTCGATAACCATTCGTTTGGCCGCGCGGCGGTGTCGAGCTCCCTTGTCTCGAGGGTTCTCCTCGGGCTGGCTGGCTCGAGCCCCCTGCCGGCTGTCCGGTTGGCCTCGTGGTCTGCTGCGTGGTGCCCCGTGTTGGCTGCGACGCAGCGGCTCGAGCGTATGTTCGCGTAGTTACCGCTGACTCCACTTCGGCTGCCTCGAGGCTTTCCCCACCACGTTTCTTTCGTCGGCGGCGATTTTTCTTTCTTGTCTCAACGGCCTCGACGACGTCGTTTTCTGTGTCCTCACATTCCTCTACCTCTGCCGCACTAACATCCACGGCATAGGTTCTGGGGCGTTCCGTCCGGTACGGCGTCGGATGATGGCCTTTACCCGCTCCTCTCGCCGGGGCGTTCTTGCTCGTCACGGGACTCTCCCATGCAAACTCCTTTGCGTGAGATTCCTGACGGCTCGGCGGAGGGCGTCGAGCCTGGGCACGCTCCCAACGCTGCTCTATCTTCGTGGCTTTCGCCACAAGTTCGCCGTAGGTGTAGAAATCCCCTTGGTCGATTCGGTCCCAGTATTCCGGACGTAACCCAGCGTAGGCTTGTTCCAGCTGGGTGCGCAAGCTCGCGCGCCTTCTCAGTCGGTTGTAAAGACCCTGGATGCAAATCAAATAATTTTTTGCAGTCTCCCCGGGGCCTTGCGTCCTTCGTCGGATATCATCCTTCAAACCCTGTTGTTTCCGGTCTCCTCCGAACCACGCACGGAACTCCCTGACGAAACCCCGCCACGTGTGCCAATAGGTTCTGTTTGAGCGATACCACTGAATGGCACGGCCTTTTAGAACTTCCGGCAGAAGTTGCAGCCGATCTTCCGGTCTTATCCCAGAGGCAGCGATTTTCTCCTCGACTATCTCCAGGAATTCGTCGCACCCCAGTTCGTCGTCTCCCGAGAAGGTCACTCGCCACTTGCGCGCGACTTCCCCGATGTCTCGTTCCCTTCGATGGCGATGGACTGGCGACGAGCGTCGATCCCGTCGCGTTTGCTGCTCCGCCTGGCGATCGCTTCCCCGATGGCGGCGGCGATTCCTTCGTCTCCTCACGGTGTGCCATCGTCGGTCCGCGTCCGTCTCAGTCGCGCTTTCCGAGGACGCTGATGTCCCGGTCTCGCTCTCTTCGGATGTTACCGAGTCGGCGGACGATGTATCCGTGAGCTCCAGTTCGGTATGCCGAGTACGGTTCCTCCTATTCGGCCTCTTCCTCCGGCTCTGCTTGCTCTGGTCACTGTCGGTTTGAGTGCCGATTTCTCGAAGGCGTGGCTGGTTTACCGTTCGTGATTTACGCGAGTGTGACTTCTCGGCGTGGCGCGTCCCCCCTGGTACGTCCTCCGAGACTTTTCTCGGGGCCTCGCGCCGTCGCAAGGTCACATTCGCGCTTCGGTCGACGAACTTCTGATTTTGGTCACCGTCTTCACCACTCCACTCAGCCGGCACCACGCGTCTTCTGGGGGCCGTTAACCCTACGGTTCGGCGCGGAATCGCCCCGAGTGACGTATCGTAGGGGCTTACGGGTCTCGAGCCTCGATCGTTGCTAGACTCTCGCATCGCGGCACTCACGAATTTTCTTAATCGGTTCCGTGCTACAGCCGGTACACCCCCCGGATTAAGCAGTAGCGCACGGAGCGTAGCACGGACGGTAGGGTGTGACATTTCGTCCACCATCTTGATTTCAGGGGTAGGAGGTCCGCTCACTTCGGGATTCTCGTCCGCTGCAGTCCACTTGATCGCCTGATCCCCGGCCTCCCGGAGATATGACCGCCTCAACCGACCGCGGATCTCTCCCGCATCCCCCTCAACACTCGCGTTTATTTGGCAGAGCAGTCGTCGCACAGCCCCGTCCGGCAGGGCGTCGATCCATCGCAACGACTCGTGCTGCTGTCGCCTCCACTCGCGTGAACCGATGACCTCACCACCCTGTGCTCCGCTTTCGCCAGAGAATCTGCCGGTTTTCTCCTCATCTCCGCTCGAGGGTTCTGTCATGTTTAGTTTAATGGCCGATTTTAGTACACGACAAATTCCGAAGTTATTTTCCGGTTCTTTATTCACACGATCGCGAATGATTTTGACCGCGATCACACGTTATTAATTTTAGAATAAATAACAGCTCGCTGAGACCCTCGCTAAATGGCGGAAACTGCGAAATAATCCTTTCGCGAGACACTATTTTCGTTTCGTAAATAAAATCCCGTATAATTATTATTTATTTATTTATTTGTTTTTCTCCCGAGATTCGCGAATTAATTTATTCGCTCATTCGCGTTGTTACTATTCGACGCGCCACGAAATTATTTTCGCCGAAACGCGGAATTAATTTTAACGAGCGCGTAATGAAGCACGAGAAAAAAACACGAGATTATTTTTTTCGAGACTCGTATGTCACCTGTCGAACTTCGCATTCCCATTGATTCACAACACTATTATTGAAAATAATAATTTTCTCTCCGTTTGTAATATTCGGAAGTTCACGCGACCATTTCCGAAAACCGCCGAATTTATTTAAAATTATTCGCGATTTTATTTCGTGAAATCGTCGCGCAATTATCACGAATTATTATAATCACGTTTGTTGTGGTTCCGGCTCTCGAGTATATGTTGTTGTCAAGCCGTCACTTCACGCGCTTCGAGCGGTATCTCGGTTGGGCGACCCTAGCTCAGCTTTCCGAGCAACGTCTCGAGCGTTAACCGAACTCACGGTTGAGCACTATGGAAATATTATTTCGAATTTATTTCACTCAATGTATTTTCGTTCACGCACTTCGAGCGAGTCTCCTCGACTAGTCTCGCGCACTGTTTATGTTGACATCCGCGCGCGCGCGTCCTTGAGACTCGAGCTCGGCTCAGCGAAGCCCTTGTTCCTAGTCACGTATTCACACACTGCTTTACGCGCACTTCACATCGAAATTATTTTACACTATGTCCCGATGGCCCTCTTGCCCCACGTTGGGCGCCAAAAATTGTGACGGGCTATTACAACGGCTCAGGACTTACCGTGTAACCGCCGACGTCCAAATATAACGACGCCCACGCTGTAATTTTTCTTCCTTACTTGCTTACTCTCCCAGATGGGCGCCAGGTAATCTACTCTTCTCCCGATTACCAGGGAGATTCTTACCACTTCTCCTCACTAACGTCCGGCTAGCTGTAAGGGTGCAGTTCGGGGGGAAAGGCATGCAAAATAATTTCTACAAACCACGCCTATTTCTTTTGCTATAAAAATCAAATAATCGATAATTTATTCCGCTATCTTTCGCTTCAAGGAAAACCGATTCAGAAACGGACTCACAATAAATTAGTCTCTTTCTTACAAAGTTGACTCGTGTCCGACATTCGACGCGGATTTACTACTTTTACGCGTTTTACAACTTTGACTCGAGTCCGACAATTACGCGAGACTGATCCACGACTAAATGTTTTCTAATGCTTAACACCGAGATTGATGGAGGCCGGCCTCGTGACAATAATTCGAGATACTTCTACAACGCGATTACTTCCGGGGAATTATTAAAATCTGGGAAGTTGCACCAAGTGCGCCTACCTTTGACTTCCCGATTCTCGTACTTAATCCCAGCCGGAAAACTCGTCCTGTGGATACCCACTGAATTTCTCACGATGCTCGTGCACTCAACTTCACTCGAGCGCAATTTACTGATCTCTTTCGTCTGGATTCTCCGACACTACGCGCGACGTCGTATTAATCTGCCTACACGTTTCACGTCCCGTTGTTAACTGACTACTTCTTTCTCACGCTGTCGCGTGCCACACTCCTCGCTTCCTTGTTCGGGAGTTGTCGAGTGGGGGCATCGGCCTAATATCGACGCTCTTCTTAGATCATCGGCGTCGTGCCCTTCCGTCTCGGCTCCCCGCTCTCTCGCATCGCCGGACTTCCGAGGAGTTCCACGAATTTACTCTGGAAATAATATAGTCTCGGCAGTCAACAGCTCGCAATATTTCGTACTGGACATTGTCGGTGAGAAAAGATTCGGCGGATCTCGCGGTGGCTCGAGCCTATGCTGCGCGCTTGATCTCATCAGCACCCGTTGAAGCGAGCGTGTTGTAACGCCTCGTCACAATATATATTATATCTTCACATGATTATATGTATATTATAGTTATTGGCTAACTTTAGGGTTTATTCCATTACTTTAGGATATGGATAATTAGTTATTTAAATTATTTTAAAGATCGGGATTTCTCTATATTAATGAATTAAATCTTTAAATAAAGTTCATTAATTTACAAAAGCAAATCCGAATGTCGAGATTGAAATCATTATTTTTTTTTTAAATTTTATTTTAAGTCGCTTCGACAGCAGGGTCATTAGCGACTATACGAAAGTACATGTAAATACAGAGAAAATAAAAGAAGAGCTAAAATAACACTGATAATAATGGAAAGGAAAAAAAAGATAGTGATAATAAACAGTTATTTCTTAGTTTGAGGCGTGTACGATCCGTCACAGTTTGGAGTACATATCAATGCTCTTGAGGAAGTTTAAAGACCTTTTGCAGGCTTCGATATTAGTTAAGCATAGTTTCAGAGTTCTGGGCATGTTATTTTTTTTCCGTTGCACTTGGTGTTCTGAACATTCCACAATCACGTGATTAATAGAGAGAGGAACATCACAGGGGATGCAGCGAGGCCCGGTAGAGCCCGTGATGAGGTGGACGTGCGTATAGTTGGTGTGTCCAATCCGGAGGCGCTTTATCGCACTCTGTTCTCTTCTGTTCATGCTGTCAGGAGTCTTCTCGAAGACATCGGTTCTAATGTCGTGGAGTTTGGTTAGCCGACTAGAGTCCCATTGTTCGTTCCATTTCTGCATTATACGTGCTGAGATAAATTTTTTGTATTCAGCCATGGAGATCGGGGTATCGATTGCATCACTGTTCGGTTTTTCTGTGGCTGTTTTAGCGGTTTTGTCGGCAAGATCGTTTCCTGCTATCCCTTGATGGGAGGGGATCCAGAGCAAGGCTATCGATTTTCCGTCCTTCTGCAGAGTCTTTATTTTGCTTTGGATATTTTGTAAAATTTTGTTTTTACTATCCTCGTTCTTAAGTGCTCCCAGGACTGATCGGGAGTCGATGAGGATAAGTGAAGGCCGTATGCATGTATTTTCAATGAGATTTACAGCCTCCCATATAGCGTAGGCCTCGCAGGAGAAAATAGAACTTCCTTCCGGCATTCTTATTGCGAGCTCCTGTTTTCCTGTGACGATCGCGCAGCCGGGATTATTGTTTATTATGGAGCCGTCAGTGAAGATTTGAATAGCTCCTGGGTACGACTCAGAAATGTGCTTTTCAAGTAATTTCTGGTATTTGGAAGGAGTAGTGTTTTTCTTGCTTGATGTTGATTCAGCAATAAATAGGTCTATATTGTGTAACGTAAATTTTCCCAAGACGTTACCCTCTTAATTGCCCTCATTATTTTCCTTCCTTTATTTTTGTTCCGAAGAACTGGGCGCCAGGCGCTTTCGCTCCGGAAGGAAAATAACGTTCGAATTTGGCAATTATCAGCCTGGCTAATCGTCAGCTTCAATATGTAGAGTGGGAGGGTAAGACCTCTGAGGAGTTCAAGAAAACAAATATTTCCACCACAAATTTACGGGACTTACAATAACGAAACTTTATTCAAAAGATTATTGAATGGCTCTAAATCACAATTATAAGCTGTTCTTGATTAAAAAAAACAATGTCCTCGTAATAGAAAAATCTCGGTTTTGAGACCACAATTCGGCCTCTAAATCCGTTATAAATCTTCCTCTAAGTTCCCGACAGAAATTACGGAAGTCACACGCACACACTCTCTCTCACAACAAAATAATTCGCAAGCGACGGGACGAACGCGCCTTTTTATCGTAACCAAATAAACAATGATCCGACGCGGCAAATGACTCCTCGAATGAAATTATTTCTCTTCAATATAATCGCGTAATATGGCTCGACGTATTATCCCTCACGTCCAACACTTCGACGTTATTAACGGAATCACGAAAAGACACACATACTAAACACACGCTTAACATTAAGACTTCTCCGGGACAACGGCTCAAGGGCGATTCGCACACACATCTAAAATTACTGTAAACGCTATTCACGGGGACTCTAAGTTAATCAACAATTTTACAACAAAAATGACTCGAAGCCGGTCGCGAAGAACTCCCACACGCGTGGACGAAATTTCGTTATCACTAAAACACGCGGGACCTGCCCAGAAACCGCAAGGGCACGCGAAATATCACCAAGGTCTTCAACGATATTTTCTCCACGCGGGGAAGACGAACACGAACGGCACGACCACTATCTACTTTCCGTCAAATATTCACTCGCGATAAATAACTAATAAATTGAGGCAATATAACAATCCAGAAGATATAAAATAGTGTAAAGAGCTCACCGGGACGAGAGAAGCCTTGAATGATGGTCCTAGGACAATTTTCCCTTAACGGAGATTTTCAAAGTTATTCCTCGGGTTCGAAATAATAGCGGAACGTCCTCCTCGCTCAATTGCCCACGAAAAAAAGTCTCAAGTGATCGCGATCACTCTCGCTCTCGGACTTCGCTCCCCACCCTTCGATATTCAAAATTGCCCTAATTGGGGAAAAGCGCAGAAACGCTCGCACGCAGAGACGGGACCTGGCGCCTCGCTAGGTGATTTCGCAAATTAGCATAAGAATTATCGTTGCGCATCCAGGTTCGGCAGCTAGCTACGCTACCGGCCATGCGCTAGGCCCTTTTCAAGCGCGTACGCTTGAATGTTGCGAAGACTGTCAATGATCTCCTCGACGTTTCAAAGCGTATGCCTTCCCCTCAGGCGTATGTTAGGTGTTCCATCATTAGGTGGAGGCTGCAGTTGTTGTATGGTGAGCCGTTCGCTCGCAGATACCTCGGGACGACCACAGGCGCGAATGAAATTGACGCTTCCCTATATTTCGACGCTTTCTCTCCCTCTCTCTCTCGTCGGTTAGCTCTCCGTCGTACATAAAAAAAGTAATAACAAAAAGAAATTAATAATAAAAATGTTTATAACCCTACGCTGACCCTGCGAGATCGCCCCTGAGTCGAAGAGCGAGGAGGACGAGGCCTTTTATTGTAACACGCAATTTTGCGGCGTTACAATTGATAGAAGCAGGGTCCCAAGGAGGAAGGGGGTGAAGTGTCCGAATGTAAACTTGTGGCATATTGATGTTGATATAAGCGGTGTGTTCATTTCGGCGGATTGGGTAAGATCGGGGAAGCAGTATTCTGTTGTCGAAATGGGTCTCTCCTTTATTTGAAGACCAGCGATAGGAGTCTGATATTTGTGGTAGAGTATTGAAGGTCGGTGCATATCTTAACGATAATTCTATTGTTCTTAAGTCCAGAGGAGGCTCTCCACTTTCGGCTAGAACACTTGTGATTGGACTTGTTCGAAATGCTCCAATTGACAATCGGATGGAGGTTGTTTGGACACTATTAAGAGATTTCAGGATTCGTTTCGAGGTGGATCCGTATATTATTGCACCATATTCAAGCTTGCTACGAATAATTGCTTTATAGGCATTTAATAGGATTCTTCTGTCTGAGCCCCAGCTTTTAGAGGAGAGAGATTTGAGGATGTTTATGCGTCGTAGACATTGGGCTTTTAGATTCTTGATGTGAGTCGACCATGTCATAGATTCGTTAAAAATCATGCCGAGAATTTTGAGGGTCGTAACTCTTTGAATGCTAGCATTGTTCAGGGAGAGTTTGGGAGATTGGCGGCGTATCCATGGAGATCTTGAGAACAAAATGAACTCGGATTTGGCTTGCGAGAATTTAAACCCTGATTTTTCAGTCCATCTCGACAGATTATCCAGTGCCTTTTGCAGCAGACCTTGTGTCGTATCGATATCGCGACCCGAGCAGTATATGGTGCTATCGTCGGCATATAGGAGTCCCTTTACTGGGGGCCTTAAGTTCTCGATGATGGCGTTGAACGCGATTAAGAATAACGTGACACTGATCATGGATCCCTGTGGGACTCCGTTATCAAGTGCAACAATTTTCGATAATTCGGTTCCAAAACGAACTTGGATTTTTCGGTCCCGAAAAAAGTTGGAGAGGTATGCGATTAGGTGCCCCTTGAACCCTTTTTGAATGAGGATGTCTATTATTCGGTGTCGCCAGACCATCTCGTAGGCTTTCTCGATATCCAGGGACACTGCCATAACGAGGAGATTTTTTTTGAAAGCGTCGCAAATAAATGTTACAAGTTGGACAAGATGGTTGGTTGTCGATCTAAAATTTCGAAAACCACTTTGGAAAGGTGAAAACCATTGATTTTTTTCGAAGATCCATTTCAGCCGTCTATTTATCATTTTCTCAAGAATTTTCCCCATGTTACAAGTCAGGGCAATCGGGCGGTAGTTTTTAGCTCGTGTGGGATCTTTTCCTGGTTTCGGGATTGGCACTAGTCTGGCTAGTCTCCATTCCTCGGGAAACCTCTGATGTGTCCAAATAAAATTATATATGCTGAGCAAGGTTTTCTTTCCGTTCTCCGGGAGATGTTTTATAAGAGTGCTGGGAATACCGTCGGGGCCAGGACTTGAGTTTTTACAAGTTTGCAGTGCGCATACGAGTTCTTGAGTGTTAAAAGGTGAGTTGACGGAATTTACATAATCGTTGTTCGAGTCGGATTGGTCGTTGGCAGCGAGTGTGTGTATTTTCCATAATTCTCAGGTCAGATTCGTTTTTATAATTAAAAAAAAACGGGGTTGTAGTTTAAATCGCTTGAGTTGGCGGCAAAAGTGTCCACGAGCTCGTTTGCTATACTTGCATGTTCCAGGATGGCATCGTTATTTCCGTCCATTAGAAAGGGAGTGTGGGATACAAGATTTTTACCCTCTATGTTCTTTATCGCTCTCCACAGTTGATCCACAGGGGTGTGATTGTTTAATGAGCTTACGAATATTGCCCAGGCTTCTGTTTTGCTTGTCTTTAGTTGTCGCCGCGCTGCGGATCTCAGTTTCTTAAAATTTGTTTTCTTTTCCGCTGATTTCCGGTCCCGCCTGTAGATGTAGAAGGCGTGTTTTGAAGCTTTAATAGCGTTCTCGCAGTGCTCGTCCCACCAGTAAACTACGTTTTTCTTTTCATTTGGAACAGACTGTGGGATTGACAGATCAGCAGCTTTCCTGATTGCCGTTGTGAAAAATGCCAAGAGGGAATCTACGGTGATGTTCGGCCACGTGGCTTGTTCGGGGATATCGTCTAGCAGTTTCTCAAAATGCTTTTTATAGCTGTCCCAATCTGCTTTTTTAAAATTCCAAGATATGCGGGATCTAGAACTAGAGTTGGTATAATTCGCATTACTTATGATTAGGTGGATGGGGAAGTGGTCGCTGTCGTTCAAGTCTTCATCTACGAACCATTCCAATGAGTCCGAGATAGTTGCGTCACTAATACTGAGGTCAATCGCGCTCGAGTTGCCTGAGCCCATATTAAAGTGTGTATAAACACCGGTGTTTAGAAGTACTAGGTCGGGGTCGTTTAACCAGCGTTCTACTGTTCTCCCTCTACCATCTGTTCTTGACGAACCCCACAAAGGATTATGGCTGTTAAAATCCCCTAGTATAATGCATGTCTTTGGAAGTTGTCGAGTTAGGTTTTCCAACTCGGTTAAATTGAAGTCGTAGCTATTCGGGAGGTAGATATTACAAATTGTTATCTTCTGAGGTATTGAAACCGTAATGACCACTGCTTCGATGGCTGACGAAATTATGACCTCTTCAGAGGGAAAGTTGAGCCGCACGAAGGTCGCGACTCCACCACTCGCATGAGATGCACCTGAGCGGTTTTTGAAGTAGGATTTGAAGCCACGTATGTTTGCACAGTGAGTCGACTTAAAATTTGTTTCTTGTAGACAAACAATTTCTGGCGTGTGCGTTTTTAAGAGGACTTGCAAGCTTTCTAATCTCATATAATAACCATTTACATTCCATTGGAGTGCACGCATAGTTTATGGAGCTTTCCCCCTCCCCTTCCTTGTTGTTTTTATTTTTTTTATTATTTTTTTTTTTACGTGCTTATGTTTCGAGGTCCATGACACTTGTGTCCGAGCAGCTGTCACCGGTGGATGTCTCGTCGCCCTCGGATCGCTCGAGTTTTTTAATCGCCTTCGTGAACTTCATTTTAATTCCTCTTCCATGGAGAAGTGGGTAGAGCGATCGCAGAATTTATGCAAGGTCAGAATTTGTTGTTTGGAAATCTGCTGATAGGTTAGGAGTTGCTGTCTTTCCTTGGATTTTTTCGAGGATATTCTTTAGCTGAAGAAAGTCCAGCGGGTATTTCTTAGGGTGATCGGCGAGTTCTTTTTCGATTTTAGAGAGAGGGACGCTTTCCGATTTGCTTTGGTCAACGATTCCGTTTGTGCTTTGTTTTGGCTTTTTCTTAAGTGGAGCCCGGGGTGGAGGCAGACTGATTTTGTCTTCTGCGGTGGCGGTTGATGCTTGCGTTGTATGGGTGGGAGACGGCAGATCCGAAGGCGGATGCGGACGCTTATTTATCCCGCTAGTCTCGCCTGTGGCCGGGTCAGGTTTACTATTTGGGATTTCGTTAGGAGGATCAGCCCGCGCCGCAACCTCTTCAGGTGGATTCGTGTTTCGCGAGGGGCAGTTTTTTGCAATATGCTCTACAGTTTTACAGTAGAAGCAGCCTTGCTGTTCTGTGGATACATAGATCCAATAGATCGTGTCGTCGAATTCGATTTGGAAGGATTCAGGTAGTTTTTCTATCTCCTCTGGCTGTAGATAGATTTGCCTTCGGAAGGTCATGATGTGAGCAAATTGCGGGTCTTTGAGGCCAGCTCTTACGAACGTAACCGGCGACGTAATTTCGACGTTGAAAGATCCGAGTTTCGCTACGATATCGCTGTGGGGGATTATCGGCGGCACGTTAGACAATACGACTCTCTTATTCCTTGTAATGAGTGGTCTTATCGGGAGAACGTTGTTTCGAATTAAGATCGATTTGTCTACATCGACTAGCGTGTTCGCTATTTCCTTGCTCGCGAGGTAAACACATACGCGGTCGTTCGAGATTTTCGACACGAACCTTATATGCTTGGCCGTTATCTTTTCGGCGATAGCCAGGATGTACTCTTTTACCTGTACGTCGGCGATTGCATCGATTATCACTGCTTGGTCTTTCGAAGGAAACAATTCAGTTTTAGCCGCAACAGCGTAGTTTTGGCTAGATTGAGCTGACATGATGCTTGGGTGATTTGTGTAAATTCTCTGTACTCAGAGAAATTTACTACTTGGAAGAGGAGCCAAAAAGATGACGAGCAAAAGCTCAAGTGTGTGACTATTCAGTCACGTATACTGGTTCGATTCCTATGGCACTGTTTATATTTGTCACTTCACCCGTAACAACATTTCTTCGGATAATACAAATTCCGCGATAGAGCACGCGGCAGCACATCCGTATAGCACGAGAGTTGATTCGGAACTGGAAATCATTATCTTTGAAAGTATATGAATTATTGTTTAATGTTTTTAATACTTATTAATTGTCCATTAACAAATTGCTAAGTTTGAAAATCCAGAAGATTTATGCAGATGAGATTGGCATCATTTACCGTAGATCGTTTATTTTATTCATAATTAATAATTGTTAATTATTAATATTGAGACCATAGTGTTAATAAGCTAGCTCTAAGACAAAAGGCATGGTGGGGACGGCTGAATGAACTCATAGTGTGTGCCCCGTCCCAAGGGTCACCATTTGTATATCTTTGACTGTCTATATAAGATGCAGCCCTTAAAGCTTCGAGTGAGTCCTGGTCTTCAGTTTTTTCGTGCCTAAGCTTCAATTCACTGTTCAACGTCACATTGGTTACCCGAACCTTTGTGGTACTCATAGTTTGAAATTTTCATACCGTGTCGGAGTTAAAGTTCAAATCCGCCGTTCTTCAGCCGTAGTGTGTGCAAAAAATTTCGATTTAGAAAGTGTAGTGATCTTCCTTTTGTATAAAACAAAACAACAGTGTCTTTATTTTAAAATAAATCTGAAGAATTTGGAAGAAGTTAATTCAGTGTTGTGTCACGTTCATTCGCCGTTACAACCACCGACCACCCCACAGCCGACTCCTGTTGCCGTTCCCGCTGAAGTTTCTTGTCACCATCGTCGTTGGACCCCTGTTTCCAGCTACCAACCCACCGTTTTTACATTTACCCATCGGCTTTACAGCAGTACCGGTAAGTCAAGTTCTTTTATTCATTATCTAAGTCGAAGACCTATGTCCATAACACCCATCCGCCCTTTCAATTCACTTGTAATCTAGTGTAACAGGGAGAGCCTCACTCTCCTTTGCCTAGAGTGAATTTTTCGGGAAAAACGGATCTGTGCCGTAACATTATCTACTTATTTATTAACTTTTTAAACGATTTTCCGATTTATTTATTAAGCAAATTTTTCTAAAGTAATGGGACTATCATATATCCATTAACACGTTCATTACACATTACCGTAAAAATCGGTGATGGATGTGAGTTCCATTACTCATTAATAAAGTAATGGGGGATGGATCTCTGCTCCATTACTCATTAATAAAGTAATGGGTAGTGGATGTGAGTTCCATTACTTATTAAAATGTAATGGGTAATGGATGTGTGTTCCATTACTCATTAATAAAGTAATGGGTAATGGATGTGTGTTCCATTACTCATTAATAAATAATGGGTAGTGGATCCGAATTCCATAATCCATTTTTTTTCGTAAAAAATAATGCATTATTTCCACATAAAAAATTTCACAACTCTAATTCAGATCAAGCTACTAGGCAGATTGCAATGGTTGACATCTCATTTTCTTCTTCATGAAAAGATATACCGGCTAAATGGAGCAAATGTTAATAGAAGGTAATATTTTTTCAGTGACACAATTATTAATATATAAATGTAAACACCAAAAATGTTTTCCCAAACCAAAAATGGTACGCCAAGTTAAAAAAATTGCTTTCAAAAAAATTGCTGACAAACAAAATTCCTTGCAAAAATATTAAACCAAATCCAATATATTAGCCAAGTTAAACTCGCTACAAAAAAACTTGGTGTGCCAGGGACTAGCTCCCGTACATGGTCCATTAGCCAACATAAACTCGCTACAAAAAAAACTTGGCGTCCCAGCGACTAGCTCCCGTACATAGTCCATTGAAGTAAGTGCGGGAGAAAACAATTCCTAATGATATTTCGTGTTTCGTATTACCGAACATGCAGAGTGAGCTCAAGTTGCATATCGTACCGTATTCATTACTTTTATCTAATTTATCAGTTTGTATCCCTACTTTCTTTTGACCTCATTTAATCTAATAATATCTTAATATATATAAATCTTTGAAAGATTATTATTCTTCGAACTGTCGGTGCGGTGGGGGTCAAAATAGCGAATGGCTAAAGTAGCGAATTTCTGAATTTCAGAATAATGCCCTGGCAAACAGTGTCACCGACTTTTTAACCGGTGTTTTAACCAGTCTCGATTAACCCCCGTTTTCACCCAGTTTAACTGACCTTTTAACCGAAATTGTTATTTTTTAAGCGATTTTTACTGGTGAATTAACCGTTTGTAACCGACATTCTTACCGAATTAATAAAACTCAATTTTGCTTGGTGAATTTAACCGATTTTAACTGACAATTAAACCGAACGAAACGTTTTTAATCGGTTAAATTGTCGGTTAAAACTGCTGAAACAGTGGGCTAATCGAGACTTATCTTTCCTCGGTTAAAATGTCGGTTAACTTCATTTATTTCCGGTTAACACTACGGTGACACAAATTGCCAGGGTGAACATCTGAATCTAGAATGGCTTTCATTATGAAATTCGCTATTTTGATTACTTTGAATAGAATGAGGGTCAAAACAGCGAATGACCCCACCCGCCCTAGCCGAGGGGCGAAGCCATTTTTAGAGGGTCATTTTTAGAGGTCCGTTGTCCTCCCGTCCTTACTTCAATGGACTATGTACGGGAGCTAGTCGCTGGGACGCCAAGTTTTTTTTTGTAGCGAGTTTATGTTGGCTAATGGACCATGTACGGGAGCTAGTCCCTGGCACACCAAGTTTTTTTTGTAGCGAGTTTAACTTGGCTAATATATTGGATTTGGTTTAATATTTTTGCAAGGAATTTTGTTTGTCAGCAATTTTTTTGAAAGCAATTTTTTTAACTTGGCGTACCATTTTTGTTTTGGGAAAACATTTTTGGTGTTATTTGCTCTGTTTTTGAAAGTCAAAACGTAATTTAAAAAAATAATGAGAACTCATGTTTTAGTTATATATGTGTATTGATTAAAAAGTTCATGTACAATGAACAGTAAATGAAGGTAAGTAGACACTACTAAATGTATCCTGCATGTTTACAAAGAACAGAGGCAGCAATAAGAATTCTACAAGAATTCTTGTCTAACTTTGCAAACTCAAAACATTCAATGAAACCAAAATTTCTATAGACTCGAAATCTCGTCGGAGGTGAGGCATTCCATTATATATATACAGACAGAGAAATCGTCGTGTGACAGCAACATTAATTTCGTTTTTAACTTGGCGTCGAGTCGCTACCGCAACTCTTGATGATATCAGACTTAGGATGATACCATCATCCAACATCGACGGATGCAATGCTCTCATTGCAAATGGAAGAAATGCGTAGTTGGCACAAGCGAGCTCCAGTTGTAGTGCAACCGAAAGGGCATCCTGGGTCAGAGAGAAAAGTGGTTCCGAAAGTAAAGAAAGTGCTACTCCATCTGGTACCATTATCAAACCACCGTCTAAATCGTTGACAATCACGTCCATCCATCTAGAAAAAACATAAACATCTGACTCATCGAAATTTCTTATACTTCATTCCTCCAAAATCTAGTCATTCGGCTAATTTTTTGCACGTATTCAGTAGAACTATTCAGTAGTTCTTCAATTGTAAACTATTGTATAGTTCTAGACACAATAGTTCCTTCTAATAGTGGACTTTTATCTCAATAGTGTAGTTCAATAGTTTCTCTCAATAGTTTGCTAATTTAACAATGGTTTATAGTTTAAGGGGAAGGAGTCAGGTAAAAAAAATTGATTTTGGAAATTCAATATCATCCAAATCCTATTGCATATAAAAATGCCCAATGCACTATATTGTTGGTACCCGATGAAAGGATTTTTTACTGTCGTCTGACTTGCATATGCTTTTCAATATTATCTTAAGCAAAGTTCTTAGGTTTTCCATTCTGCGCATGATTCAGATGAAACTACTAGGCAGATTGGAATGGTTGACATCTCATTTTCTTCTTCATGAAAAGATAGCATAACATTTATTTATTAATAATTGTGTCACTGAAAAAATATCACCTTTTAATAACATTTGCTTTATTCAGCCGGTGTATCTTTTCATGAAGAAGAAAATGAGATGTTAACCATTCCAATCTGCCTAGTAGTTTGATCTGAATTAGAGTTGTGAAATTTTTAATGTGAAAATAATGCATTATTTTTTACGAAAAAAATGGAGTATGGAATTCGGATCCACTATCCAATACTTTATTAATGAGTAATGGGATTCGGATCCATTACCCATTACTTTATTAATGAGTAATGGAACACACATCCATTACCCATTACTTTATTAATGAGTAAGGTACCTCTATGAGGAAGTATGTTATTCCATTTTTAGCTTCCTCATAGAGGAAGCTTTGTAAAACGCGAAAAATAATGAGGAAGCAATGTGCAAGGTTCTACATTGCATCCTTGTTTTAATTAGATAAATATACATGTTGTGGATTCGTTTTTCTATTTCGTTATTATTAGAGCGTTTCCGAAAGTGAATGTGATAATGTATATTTTTAAAAATAATTCAACATTCCATAAAATCAAAAATTTCATACCGTTCGTCACTAAATTATACATATATAATGGCTGAATATTGTTTCATTTTTATTCAAAATTTGAGCTCGCTATCTGAAGTTTTGCAAAAGTTACAATAGAGCGATAATGTCAATTTGTTGAAAAATTCAAAACATCATAAAATTTTTATGGTTCAACCGATATTAACCAAATTCAATAGCGATCACCGGCGTATGAAAGCTCACATTCATACCAATTTTAAGATCAAAATCTCGAAAATTGAAAAAGTTATCGCGTAATCAGACATTTTTCAAAAAATTAAAAAACGCGTAATAATTTAACGATGAAGTGGAGTTTAACAAAAATCTGTATGAACGATGAGGCTTGATCCCTCTATCTATTGTCCAAATTTCAGCTTGATATCTCAATGTATTCCCGAGTTATAAAGGTTTACATTTTTCGATCGTGTAACATACACACACACACACACAATACATACAGACATTTTTTTCTAAATCACTTTTCTCGACGTTTTGGCCCATTCTGAGTGTACTGACATGAAAATCTCGAAAAAAAAATTTCATGAAAAAGCTTCTTCTATGAGGAAGCAAAAAGTAATGGGTGATGGACCTCTGCTCCATTACTCACTAATAAAGTAATGGTTGATGGACCTCTGCTCCGTTGCTCATTAATAAAGTAATGAGTAGTGGATTCGAGTTGCATTATCAATTTATTTCATAAAAAATTATGCATTATTTTCACATTAAAAATTTCACAACTCTGCTTTCAACTAACTTCTAGCTTTTGACTGACTACTAACTTTTCACCAACTGATGACTACCTACTAACTAACTTTTAACTTTTAAAAGTCAGAAGTTAGTCAAAAGTTAAAAGTAACTGAAAAGTTAGTCAAAAGTTGGAAATTAGTATAAAGTTAGAAGTTAGTTGAAAGTTAGTCAAATGTTAGAAATTAATAAAAAGTTAGAAGTTAGTCAACAGTTTGTCAAAAGTAAGAAGTTAATAGTTAGACAAAAGTTAGTCAAAGGTCAAAAGTTAGAAGTTAGTTGAAAGTTAGTCAAATGTTAGAAATTAGTCAAAAGTTAGAAGTTAGTCAAAAGTTAGAAGTTAGTCAAATGTTAGAAATTAGTCAAATGTTAGAAATTAGTCAAATGTTAGAAATTAGTCAAAAGTTAGAAGTTTGTCAAAAGTTAGAAATTAGTCAAAAGTTAGAAGTTAGTTGAAAGTTAGTCAAATGTTAGAAATTAGTCAAAAGTTAGAAATTAGTCAAAAGTTAGAAGTTAGTCAAAAGTTAGAAGTTAGTCAAAAGTTAGAAGTTAGTCAAGTTAGTCAAAAGTTAGTCAAATGTTCGAAATTAGTCAAAGGTTCGAAATTAGTCAAAGGTTAGAAGTTAGTCAAAAGTTAGTGAAATGTTCGAAATTAGTCAAAGGTTAGAAGTTAGTCAAAAGTTAGTCAAAAGTTAGAAGTTAGTCAAAAGCTAGAAGTTAGTTAAAAGTTAGTCAAAAGTTAGAAGTTAGTTAAAAGTTAGTCAAAAGTTAGAAATGCAACATGTCGCAAATGACTATTGCTAAGATTTTCAGGTATCCGGATAGTTCGTCTCTGAGAAATCGCCCGTCTATCGCGACCTGTTTTAACCGCAGACTTCTAATGATATTATATTTATTCATTTATTTTTCAATTTTTCGAACGATTTTGGTATTCATCTACTTATTTATTAACTTTTTGAACGATTTTCCGATTTATTAATTTATATATTTATTTATTAAGCAAATTTTTCTAAAGTAATGGGACTATCATATATCCATTAGCACGTTCATTACCCATTACTTTAAAAAACGGTGATGGATGTGAGTTCCATTACTCATTAAAAAAGTAATGGGTAATGAATGTGAGTTCCATTACTCATTAAAAAAGTAATGGGTGATGGATGTGAGTTCCATTACTCATTAAAAAACTAATGGGTGATGGATGTGAGTTCCATTACTCATTAAAAAAGTAATGGGTGATGGATGTGAGTTCCATTACTCATTAAAAAAGTAATGGGTAATGAATGTGAGTTCCATTACTCATTAATAAAATAATGGGCAACGGATATGAGTTCCATTACTCATTAAAAAAGTAATGGGTAACGGATATGAGTTACATTACTCATAAAAAAATAATGGGTAACGGATATGAGTTCCATTATTCATTAATAAAGTAATGGGTAATGGTTCTGAATTCCATTAAGCATTGTTAAAGTAATGGGTAAAAAAAAACGATAATGCATTAAAAAAATAATGCATTATTTCCAACTCTGATCTGAATCATGCGCAGAATGGAAAACATAAGAACTTTGCTTAAGATAATATTGAAAAGCATATGCAAGTCAGACGACAGTAAAAAATCCTTTCATCGAGCACCAACAAAACAGTGCGTTGGGCATTTTCTTATCATCGAGTACCAACAATACAGTGCGTTGGGCATTTTCATAAAAAAATATTACGTGTTATTAACATTTGCTCCATTTAGCCGGTGTACCTTTTCATGAAGAAGAAAATTATGTCAACCATTCCAATCTGCATAGTAGCTTGATCTGAATCATGCGCAGAATGGAAAACCTAAGAACTTTGCTTAAGATAATATTGAAAAGCATATGCAAGTCAGACGACAGTAAAAAATCCTTTCATCGAGCACCAACAAAACAGTGCGTTGGGCATTTTCATATCATCGAGTACCAACAATACAGTGTGTTGGGCATTTTCATATCATCGAGTACCAACAATATAGTGCGTTGGGCATTTTCATAAAAAAATATTACCTTTTATTAACATTTGCTCCATTTAGCCGGTGTATCTTTTCATGAAGAAGAAAATGATGTCAACCATTCCAATCTGCATAGTAGTTTGATCTGAATCATGCGCAGAATGGAAAACCTAAGAACTTTGCTTAAGATAATATTGAAAAGCATATGCAAGTCAGACGACAGTAAAAAATCCTTTCATCGAGTACCAACAAAACAGTGCGTTGGGCATTTTCATATCATCGAGTACCAACAATACAGTGCGTTGGGCATTTTCATATCATCGATTATCAACAATACAGTGCGTTGGGCATTTTCATAAAAAAATATTACCTTTTATTGACATTTGCTGCATTTAGGCGGTGTACCTTTTCATGAAGAAGAAAATTATGTCAACCATTCCAATCTGCATAGTAGCTTGATCTGAATCATGCGCAGAATGGAAAACCTAAGAACTTTGCTCAAGATAATATTGAAAAGCATATGCAAGTCAGTCGACAGTAAAAAATCCTTTCATCGAGTACCAACAATACAGTGCGTTGGGCATTTTCATATATAATAGGATTTGGATGATATTGAACTTCCAAAATCTTTTTTTTTATCTGTCTCCCTCCCCTTAATAGTTTAATAATTCTAATTGTTTTTAATTTTTAATACTTTTTTTCTATGTCGACATCTACGAAGCCAAATTGCTCTTGTCAGTGTAGGATCTGTCGAAACCCTACTGACAGCTGCAAAGCCAAACAGCTCTTGTCGCTTGTTAATATTTCAATAATATTTCCATCAACTACAAATCCGAACAACTTTTGTTAATGAACGACCGAAAATCTATGCAGACACTGATTAAAAGAATGTTAATCACGACAGATACTTACTGAAATGAGGTTAGTCACGGCAGACACTGATGAAAACGAAAAAGATCACACTTTACGATGAAAAATAATCCCATAAACGATGTTGTTGTCAACGCTCATTTATCACACACTCATTTATAAAAAAATTAATTAAATTCAGCACTGATTTAAAGTATTAAGCACTGATTTAAAATATTGCGCACTGATTTAAATTTAAATTATTAAACACTGATTAAAGTATAAAAATACGCGATTATAAATTATAAATGTACACTTCGCGTCGAGTCGCTATCGCGACTCTTGATGATGTCGGCTGTGCAACACGCGCTGACTGACTGAACAGCAGGCGACTGTGTGACGTCACACACTGGTTGCACGCGAGCCGCCACTCGCGCCTGCGCGCGGCGCTTCTATATAATGTATGTACGTGAATACGTGAATCGAGATTGTGTGAGTGCGGTAAACACGAAAAACTTTGAAAACACCAGATATCAGCGGTAAATGAACCGATTTTCTTGTGACAGGTCTCATTCGAAAGAAAAAAAAATATAGAAAATATTGATCATGATACATTTTTCGTTCGCGACATGTGGTCAGAGATAATACGTCGGCAAATATAGTTTGGGACATTTAAAGTTGTGTGAGTGCGGCCGTACGGGAGGAACATAAAGTCGCTCGGCGAGAATTACTAAGATACCAGATATCAGCATTAAAGAAACAGATTTCCTTGCCGCAGGTCTCATTTGAAAGAGAAAAAAAAATAAAAAATATTGAACCTGACACATCTTTCGTTCTCGACGTGTGGTCAAATATAATTCGAGTTATAATTTCAAAACGGCCGGTGAGTGGCCGCTTTCGGAATAAATAGAGTAGCAGCAGCGACCGACAAATCGTAGTGTGAAGGCAACATTAATTTCTTTTTTAACTTGGCGTCGAGTCGCTACCGCGACTCTTGATAATGGAACGCCTCACCTCCGACGAGATTTCGAGAAGAGTTGTCACCAACTGCTTTACACTACACTATGCCTTAAATATCGAAGGGAGTGCATCTATCAACCTACTATCCAGTATCCCTACCATCCTGTGAACATCAATTTCCTTTATTTTCCCTGTCTGGTGATGAATCATTATTCTTGTTCGAGTATCGAACAGAATTACATTTCTTTGTCGAATGTCGAACTGAATAATAGCTGAAGACGCTTCCCAAAACATAAAACAATTATCTTCATTGGAACGCGTGCATCATCTCTATTGTTGTTTTTTTGTAGTCTATAGAAATTTTGGTTTCATTGAATGTTTTGAGTTTGGAAAGTTAGACGAGAATTCTTGTAGAATTCTTATTGCTGCCTCTGTTTTTTGTACACATGCAGGATACATTTAGTAGTGTCTACTTACCTTCATTTACTGTTCATTGTACATGATCTTTTTAATCAATACACGGATATATCTAAAACATGAGTTCTCATTATTTTTTTAAATTACGTTTTGACTTTCAAAAAGAGAGCAAATAACACCAAAAATGTTTTCCCAAAACAAAAATGGTACACCAAGTTAAAAAAATTGCTTTAAAAAAATTGCTTACAAACAAATATTGCCTTGCAAAAATATTAAACCAAATCCAATATATTAGCCAAGTTAAACTCGCTACAAAAAAAACTTGGCGTGCCAGGGACTAGCTCCCGTACATAGTCCATTAGCCAACATAAACTCGCTACAAAAAAAACTTGGCGTCCCAGCAACTAGCTCCCGTACATAGTCCATTGAAGTAAGGACGCGAGGACAACGGACCTCTAAAAATGACCCTCTAAAAATGGCTTCGCCCCTCGGCTAGGGCGGGTGGGGTCATTTGCTATTTTGACTCTCGTTCTATTCAAAACAATCAAAATAGCGAATGGCTAAAATAGCGAATTTCATAATGATGGCCATTCTAGATTCCGATGTTCATTATTCTAAAATTCGCTATTCATGATTTTAAGGGTACCACGTGGGCGGGGCCGAGGGGCGAAGCCCCGAGGCGTGCGGGGGGGGGGGGTGATCTTTCTCTATTTTGACCCTCATTCTATTCACAGCAATGAAAATAGCGAATTTCATAATGATGATCATTCTAGATTCAGATGTTTATTATTCTGAAATTCGCTATTCGTGTTTTTAAGGGTGCCGCCTGGGCAGGGGGTGGGGATCATTCGCTGTTTTGACCCTCATTCTATTCAAAGCAATCAAAATAGCGAATGATTAAAATAGCGAATTTCATAATGAAAGCCATTCTAGATTCAGATGTTCACCCTGGCAAACTGTGTCACCGTAGTCTTAACCGAAAATAACTGAAGTTAACCGACATTTTAACCGAGGAAAGATAAGTCTCGATTAGCCCACTGTTTCAGCAGCTTAAACCGACAATTTAACCGATTAAAAACGTTTCGTTCGGTTTAATTGTCAGTTAAAATCGGTTAAATTCACCAAGCAAAATTGAGTTTTATTAATTCGGTAAGAATGTCGGTTACAATCGGTTAATTCACCAGTAAAAATCGCTTAAAAAATAACAATTTCGGTTAAAAGGTCAGTTAAACAGAGTGAAAACGGGGGTTAATCGAGACTGGTTAAAACACCGGATAAAAAGTCGGTGACACTGTTTGCCAGGGCATTATTCTGAAATTCCGAAATTCGCTACTTTAGCCATTCACTATTTTGACCCCCACCGCACCGACATTTCGAAGAATAATAATCTTTCAAATATTTATATTGTAACCGGGAAATTACTCTCCGGCACCTTCGTCCTATTCCCCCGGACTGTCTCCCAGGGCGCCAGCCGCCTAGAGACGGCCCTAAAGAATTGACTCGATTTGACTCGATAGCTAGCTTAATTCGACAGCGGGAGAATTGACGGCACAAGCTACTAGCTCAGGTTCTGCGGCAGAGGGGCGGGGCCGACACGCACAACACCAAAAAAAGAAAATAACTCGGTAATTAAATTTAATATAACAGAGAACAGTTTATTAATTTGGAAAATTAGAGGAGTTTGAGACAGTTTCGGAAGTGAAATATAAATCGGTAAAAATAGGTTGAAATTCGATATACAACGGTAGATTACGGAAATAAAAAAAAGGTGGAATATAAAGCAAAAAGTTTAACTTTCGGTAAATCAGCGGTAATAATTTCGATAAATTGACGATAAATATGACAACTAATTCCCAGTTCTCTGGATCTCGACAACTTCGATGAATTTCTCAATTACTGAGATCAAACGCAAAATTATGATTATCAAGGAGATCGAATACATAAAAAATTACCGAACTTGGAGAACAATAATTTGGCATATTCGTCGGCAACTGCGGCCGAAACAACGCGCAGAATCTCTTATTTTTTAATTCTAAATTAACTTAGGCTAGTAATGAAGTGATGCAAAAGAAACTGAAAAATACTCTCGATCGCGCCCTTCAATCCAAAGCATCGGCTGAGAACTTAACAATACAGTCGTTTCGCTCACGTGGGACCAATCTCCTAACACGACAGCACGAAAATCGATCGAGAGGCTACTAACTACCTCACTGAACGAAAGAATTTTTCTTTTTGTTTTCCCGAAAATTCGGCTTAGGATGGCGGTACTAAAACGCCGCTTTTCTCAGCCTGCGGCTGGGCCCGGTACGACAGCACGATAATTTCGAGAAAAACTAGCTAACTAATTTTCCTAATAAATTTCCTAAATTACACAAAAAAAATCAGTCTTATTTTGTCCAAAAATTCTACAACAACCAACAAACACAAAGAACGGGACGAAACGCCTTCTAGTCGGTCGCCGCACGCACACGCTGCTCGAAATATTCAGAAATAATTTGCCTTTGCGATACTTCAATGAAAAGGTTGGCCGATAGATCTTCTTGGTCAGAATATTTCGACAGCCACGATAATTTCGGTAACACAATACTATTTCGCTTATCCAAAAAAAATTATACATCCAACAAAAATTACGGCTGAAAGATAAATACAACAAACAGATATTCGGCGAAATAACCAGGAAATAGAATTAGAACGGTAAACAAATAGATAACGGAGAAATATGCGACAGAGAATATAAGCGATAAAAATAGAAATAGAATTAGACGAAAGACGAAGTAGACCCTTCGCGACAGCCTCCTCTCTTCCAGGGCCTGAACTACGGCGAGTAATTTACTCGAGAAATATTCCCCTAAATAATTTATTATAAATCACTCACAGCTTCCGGATCCGACAAAACTGACTCCTGGGATACGGGTACTCACGCCCTCACTGGCACTAGTCCTCGCGATAATGGTCCAACTTCTCTCCGGGGGATCGGCAGCTACTCTCGGCACAACGATAGTCACGGAAAAAATTCTTGAAAGCTCTGAGACGCGTCCGCAGTCGATCGAGGCTAATCACGAAGTTCTCGATGATCCTTAGCTTTTCAAAAACTGGAGCGAATGATCCCCACTTTAAGTCCTCGATCGCCGAAAATTTCCGACGCGTGCCGATCGCTTCCCTCACTTCTTAATTGTCGTCGCCTTACTGCTCCTCACCGCTGTCCCTCATACGAAAGTGTTGTCGATTTCTCCACACCCCGACAGCGAAAGAAATTTTGCCAATGATTAATGTTGTGGGTGATTTTTAATCACTGCCAGCGGTTACATTAAATGTTGATTTTTCCTCGCTGCAATTTGTTCGTGTTATTGCTGAGGTTGAACCGCTGGAAAACTCGCGTGATTAATTTTTGCAGCCTGATTTAATTTGTGGGGTGTCCGAGAATTTTCGACAGCGTTACATGGCCCCGCCTCAGCCTGCGGTGCGGTGAATCCCGTATACCGGCCAACGCTAACTCGCACGGAACACTCGTGGGCATCTCGGGTGGTGGAGGTGCCGCCTCATGGCTCGAGTACGCCAAAAGGTAGATATCAATCGAGGGGATGACGTCCAGAAATTCCAACGGAATTCAGGGGCTGCTCCGGGGCATTTAAATTTCGTCCCACCAAGCAATCGGTGCCTCATCTGTTTCTGAAGTTGGCTGATAAAGTAGTGGAGGTCCGACGCTCTAATCGGACAGAGCGGGCACGACGGTGAAGTTTCAGCCGCTCGCGCTCCTCTGCCTCAAAGTTTTGGAAAAAATCTTCGACGAGGTGGACGATCTCGCCGAGTAACCCAACCTCCACTTGGCGTCCACTCCACATGAAGGTGAGGAAATAATAGTCCTCCCCTCGGGTTCCTCAGTTCCTCGAGGATTCCTTGGGACCAAGACAGCCTGACGACAGCGGATAAAGATGACAGCCTCAAAATACGAAAGTGCACCGGTGGTCGCGTTCTTGAAGGGGCCAGTGAGGTCGGGGTTTACACAAATAATACAAACTTATCCTAACGAAATTACATTTAACGAGAAAAATTATTCTAAACCTAACTTAAACCTAATTTTTGCCCTGGAGAGAGCTCGACAGCGGACGGTATGCGAAATTGTAGCCCTAGGGCTTCCGACAGCAGCAGTAACGCGGTGCGCAGAACCACCACGTTACAATATATATAAAGATATTATTAGATTAAATGAGGTCAAAAGAAAGTAGGGATACTAACTGATAAATTAGATAAAAGTAATGAGTAAGGTACGATATGCAAACTGAGCTCACGCTGCAGGTTCGGTAATACGAAACACGAAATATCATTAGGAATTGATTTCTCCCGCACTTACTTCCATGGACTATGTACGGGAGCTAGTCGCTGGAACGCCAAGTTTTTTTTGTAGTGAGTTTATGTTGGCTAATGGACTATGTACGGGAGCTAGTCCCTGGCACGCCAAGTTTTTTTTTTGTAGCGAGTTTAACTTGGCTAATATATTGGATTTGGTTTAATATTTTTGCAAGGCATTTTGTTTGTAAGCAATTTTTTTAAAGCAATTTTTTTAACTTGGCGTACCATTTTTGTTTTGGGATTATTATTCTTTGAACTGTCGGTACGGTGGGGGTTAAAATAGCGAATGGCTAAAGTAGCGAATTTCTGAATTTCAGAATAATGCCCTGGCAAACAGTGTCACCGACTTTTTAACCGGTCTTTTAGCCAGTCTCGATTAACCCCCGTTTTCACCCAGTTTAACTGACCTTTTAACCGAAATTGTTATTTTTTAAGCGATTTTACTGGTGAATTAACCGATTGTAACCGACATTCTTACCGAATTAATAAAACTCAATTTTGCGTGGTGAATTTAACCGATTTTAACTGATAATTAAACCGAACGAAACATTTTTAATCGGTTAAATTGTCGGTTAAAGCTGCTGAAACAGTGGGCTAATCGAGACTTATCTTTCCTCGGTTAAAACGTCCGTTAACTTCAGTTATTTTCGGTGAACACTACGGTGACACAGTTTGTCAGGGTGAACATCTGAATCTAGAATGGCTTTCATTATGAAATTCGCTATTTTAATCATTCGATATTTTGATTGCTTTGAATAGAATGAGGGTCAAAACAGCGAATGATCCCCCCCCTGCCCAGGCGGCACCCTTAAAAACACGAATAGCGAATTTCAGGATAATAAACATGGCCGCCTTCGGAATAAATAGAGTAGCAGTAGCGACCGTCGCGTCAGGAGTAACAGCCCGTCCAGTCAAGATCAGACAGACAAATCGTAGTGTGAAGGCAACATTAATTTCTTTTTTAACTTGTCGTCGAGTCGCTACCGCGACTCTTGACTGAATCTAAAATGGTCATCATTATGAAATTCGCTATTTTGATTGCTGTGAATAGAATGAGGGTCAAAATAGCGAGTGATCATACCCCCCCCCCCCCTCCCCGCACGCCTCGGGGCTTTGCCCCCCGGCCCTACCCACGTGGTGCCTTAAAATCGTGCCAATTTTAGAGGGTCATTTATAGAGGTCCGTTGTCCTCCCGTCCTTACTTCAATGGACTATGTACGGGAGCTAGTCGCTGGGACGCCAAGTTTTTTTTGTAGCGAGTTTATGTTGGCCAATGGACTACGTACGGGAGCTAGTCCCTGGCACGCCAAGTTTTTTTTGTAGCGAGTTTAACTTGGCTAATATATTGGAATTGGTTTAATATTGTTGCAAGGCATTTTGTTTGTAAGCAATTTTTTTAACTTGGCGTACCATTTTTGTTTTGGGGAAACATTTTTGGTGTTATATGCTCTCTTTTTAAAATTCAAAACGTAATTTAAAAAAATAATGAGAACTCATGTTTTAGTTATATCTGTGTATTGATTAAAAAGTTCATGTACAATGAACAGTAAATGAAGGTAAGTAGACACTACTAAATGTATCCTGCATGTGTACAAAGAACAGAGGCAGCAATAAGAATTCTACACGAATTCTCGTCTAACTTTGCAAACTCAAAACATTCAATGAAACCAAAATTTCTATAGACTATAAAAAAACGACAATAGAGATGATGCACGGGTTCCAATGAAGATAATTGTTTTATGTTTTGGGAAGCGTCTTCAGCTATTGTTCGACATTCGACAAAGAAATGTAATTCTGTTCGATACTCGAACAAGAATAATGATTCATCACCAGACAGGGAAAATAAAGGAAATTGATGTTCACAGGATGGTAGGTTGATAGATGCACTCCCTTCGATATTTAAGGCATAGTGTAGTGTAAAGCAGTTGGTGACAACTCTTCTTGAAATCTCGTCGGAGGTGAGGCGTTCCATTATATATATACAGACAGAGAAATCGTCGTGTGACAGCAACATTAATTTCGTTTTTAACTTGGCGTCGAGTCGCTACCTCAACTCTTGATGATATCAGACTTAGGATGATACCATCATCCAACATCGACGGATGCAATGCTCTCATTGCAAGTGGAAGAAATGCGTAGTTGGCACAAGCGAGCTCCAGTTGTAGTACAACCGAAAGGGCATCCTGGGTCAGAGAGAAAAGTGGTTCCGACAGTAAAGAAAGTGCCACTCCATCTGGGACCATTATCAAACCACCGTCTAAATCGTTGACAATCACGTCCATCCATCTAGAAAAAACATAAACATCTGACTCATCGAAATTTCTTATACTTCATTCCTCGAAAATCTAGTCATTCAGCTAATTTTTTCACGTATTCAGTAGAACTATTCAGTAGTTCTTCAATTGTAAACTATTGTATAGTTCTAAACGCAATAGTTCCTTCTAGTGTACTTTTATATCAATAGTGTAGTTCAATAGTTTCTCCCAATAGTCTGCCAATTTAACAATGGTTTATAGTTTAAGGGGAGAGAGTCAGGTAAAAAAAATTGATTTTGGAAATTGAATATCATCCAAATCCATATAAATCCATATAATGTGCATTGGGCATATAAAAATGCCCAATGCACTATATTGTTGGTGCTCGATGAAAGGATTTTTTACTGTCGTCTGAATTGCATATGCTTTTCAATATTATCTTAAGCAAAATTCTTATGTTTTCCATTCTGCGCATGATTCAGATGAAACTACTTGGCAGATTGGAATGGTTGACGTCTCATTTTCATCTTCATGAAAAGATACACCGGCTAAATGGAGCAAACTATTTTTTTTTTCATTCTGAAAGCAAAGTTAATCACTGATTTAGAAAATAGCATAACATTTATTTATTAATAATTGTGTCACTGAAAAAATATTACCTTTTATTAACATTTGCTCCATTTAGCCGGTGTATCGTTTCATGAAGAAGAAAATGAGATGTCAACCATTCCAATCTGCCTAGTAGTTTGATCTGAATTAGAGTTGTGAAATTTTTAATGTGAAAATAATGCATTATTTTTTACGAAAAAAATGGATTATGGAATTCGCATCCACTACCCATTACTTTATTAATGAGTAATTGAACACACATCCATTGCCCATTACTTTATTAATGAGTAAGCTACCTCTATGAGGAAGTATGTTATTCAATTTTTAGCTTCCTCATAGAGGAAGCTTTGTAAAACGCGAAAAATAATGAGGAAGCAATGTGCAAGGTTCTACTTTGCATCCTTGTTTTAATTAGATAAATATACATGTTGTGGATTCGCTTTTCTATTTCGTTATTACGTTATTTCGTGATTATTAGAGCGTTTCCGAAAGTGAATGTGATAATGTATATTTTTTAAAATAATTCAACATTCCATAAAATCAAAAATTTCATACCGTTCGTCACTAAATTATACATATATAATGGCTGAATATTGTTTCATTTATATACAAAATTTGAGCTCGCTATCTAAAGTTTTGCAAAAGTTACAATAGAGCGATAATGTCAATTTGTTGAAAAATTCAAAACATCATAAAATTTTTATGGTTCAACCAATCTTAACCAAATTCAATAGCGATCACCGGCGTATGAAAGCTCACATTCATACCAATTTTAAGATCAAAATCTCGAAAATTGAACGAGTTATCGCGTAAACAGACATTTTCCAAAAAATTAAAAAACGCGTAATAATTTAACGATGAAGTGGACTTTAACAAAAATCTGTATGAACGATGAGGCTTGATCCCTCTATCTATTGTCCAAATTTCAGCTTGATATCTCAATGCATTCCCGAGCTATAAAGGTTTACATTTTTCGATCGTGTAACATACACACACACACACACACACACACACAATACATACAGACATTTTTTCTAAATCACTTTTCTCGACGTTTTGGCCCATTCTGAGTGTACTGACATGAAAATCTCGAAAAAAAAATTTCATGAAAAAGCTTCTTCTATGAGGAAGCAAAAAGTAATGGGTGATGGACCTCTGCTCCATTACTCACTAATAAAGTAATGGGTGATGGACCTCTGCTCCGTTGCTCATTAATAAAGTAATGAGTAGTGGATTCGAGTTCCATTATGAATTTTTTTCATAAAAAATTATCCATTATTTTCACATTAAAAATTTCAAAACGCTGCTTTCAACTAACTTCTAGCTTTTGACTGACTACTAACTTTTCACCAACTGATGACTACCTACTAACTAACTTTTAACTTTTAAAAGTAAGAAGTTAGTCAAAAGTTAAAAGTAACTGAAAAGTTAGTCAAAAGTTAGTTCTTAGTCAAAAGTTGGAAGTTAGTGTAAAGTTAGAAGTTAGTTGAAAGTTAGTCAAATGTTAGAAATTAATCAAAAGTTAGAAGCTAGTCAACAGTTTGTCAAAAGTAAGAAGTTAGTAGTTAGACAAAAGTTAGTCAAAGGTCAAAAGTTAGAAGTTAGTTGAAAGTTAGTCAAATGTTAGAAATTAGTCAAAAGTTAGAAGTTAGTCAAATGTTAGAAATTAGTCAAAAGTTAGAAGTTAGTCAAAAGTTAGAAATTAGTCAGAAGTTAGAAGTTAGTCAAAAGTTAGAAGTTAGTCAAAAGTTAGAAATTAGTCAAAAGTTAGAAGTTAGTCAAAAGTTAGAAGTTAGTTGAAAGTTAGTCAAATGTTAGAAATTAGTCAAAAGTTAGAAGTTAGTCAAAAGTTAGAAATTAGTCAAAAGTTTGAAATTAGTCAAAAGTTAGAAGTTAGTCAAAAGTTAGTCAAATGTTCGAAATTAGTCATAGGTTAGAAGTTAGTCAAAAGTTAGTCAAAAGCTAGAAGTTAGTTAAAAATTAGTTAGAAGTTAGTTAAAAGTTAGTCAAAAGTTAGAAATGCAACATGTCGCAAAGGACTATTGCTAAGATTTTCAGGTATCCGGATAGTTCGTCTCTGAGAAATCGCCCGTCTATCGCGACCTGTTTTAACCGCAGACTTCTAATGGTATTATATTTATTCATTTATTTTTCAATTTTTCGAACGATTTTGCTATTCATCTACTTATTTATTAACTTTTTGAACGATTTTTCGATTTATTTATTTATATATTTATTTATTAATCAAATTTTTCTAAAGTAATGGGACTATCATATATCCATTACCACGTTCATTACCCATTACTTTAAAAAACGGTGATGGATGTGAGTTCCATTACTCATTAAAAAAGTAATGGGCAACGGATATGAGTTCCATTACTCATTAAAAAAGTAATGGGTAACGGATATGAGTTACATTACTCATAAAAAAATAATGGGTAACGGATATGAGTTCCATTATTCATTAATAAAGTAATGGGTAATGGTTCTGAGTTCCATTATGCATTTTTAAAGTAATGGGTAAAAAAACGATAATGCATTAAAAAAATAATGCATTATTTCCAACTCTGATCTGAATCATGTGCAGAATGGAAAACCTAAGAACTTTGCTTAAGATAATATTGAAAAGCATATCCAAGCCAGACGACAGTAAAAAATCCTTTCATTGAGTACCAACAATACAGTGCGTTGGGCATTTTCATATCATTGAGTACCAACAATACAGTGCGTTGGGCATTTTCATAAAAAAATATTACCTGTTATTAACATTTGCTCCATTTAGTCGGTGTATCTTTTCATGAAGAAGAAAATGAGATGTCAATCATTCCAATCTGCATAGTAGTTTGATCTGAATCATGCGCAGAATGGAAAACCTAAGAACTTTGCTGAAGATAATATTGAAAAGCATATGCAAGTCAGACGACAGTAAAAAATCCTTTCATCGAGTACCAACAATACAGTGCGTTGGGCATTTTCATATCATCGAGTACCAACAATACAGTGCGTTGGGTATTTTCATATCATCGAGTACCAACAATACAGTGCGTTGGGCATTTTCATATCATCGATTACCAACAATATAGTGCGTTGGGCATTTTCATAAAAAAATATTACCTTTTATTAACATTTGCTCCATTTAGCCGGTGTATCTTTTCATGAAGAAGAAAATGAGATGTCAACCATTCCAATCTGCGTAGTAGTTTGATCTGAATCATGCGCAGAATGGAAAACCTAAGAACTTTGCTTAAGATAATATTGAAAAGCATATGCAAGTCAGACGACAGTAAAAAATCTTTTCATCGAGTACCAACAATACAGTGCGTTGGGCATTTTCATATCATCGAGTACCAACAATACAGTGCGTTGGGCATTTTCATATATAATAGGATTTGGATGATATTGAATTTCCAAAATCTTTTTTTTTATCTGTCTCCCTCCCCTTAATAGTTCAATAATTGTAATAGTTTTTAATTTTTAATACTTTTTTTCTATGTCGACATCTACGAAGCCAAATTGCTCTTGTCAGTGTAGGATCTGTCGAAACCCTACTGACAGCTACAAAGCCAAACAGCTCTTGTCGCTTGTTAATATTTCAATCAACTACAAATCCGAACAACTTTTGTTAATGAACGAACGAAAATCTATGCAGACACTGATTAAAACAAGGTTAATCACGACAGATACTTACTGAAATGAGGTTAGTCACGGCAGACACTGACTGAAACGATACTCGACTGCAAACGTAGCCAGCAGTCAGACACTGATGAAAACGAAAAAGATCACGCTTTATGATAAAAAATAATCCCATAAACGATGAAGCACTGGGGTCCAGAACACACTGCGATTGTTGTCAACACTCATTTATCACACACTCATTTATAAGAAAATTAATTAATTTAAGCACTGATTTAAAGTATTAAGCACTGATTTAAAATATTAAGCACTGATTTAAATTTAAATTATTAAGCACTGATTTAAAATATAAAAATACGCGAATTATAAATGTACACTTCGCATCGAATCGCTACCGCGACTCTTGATGCTGTCGGCTGTGCAACAAGCGCTGACTGACTGAACAGCTGGCGACTACGTGACGTCACACACAGGTAGCTTGGGAGTCACCACTCGCGCCTGCGCGCGGTGCTTCTATGTAATGTATGTACGTGAATACGTGAATCGAGATTGTGCGAGTGCGTTAAACACGAAAAACTTTGACAAGACCAGATATCAGCGATAAATGAACCGATTTTCTTGTGACAGGTCTCATTCGAAAGAAAAAAAAAATAGAAAATATTAATCGTGATACACTTTTCGTTCGCGACATGTGGTCAGAGATAATACGTCGGCAAATATAGGTTGGGACATTTAAAGTTGTGTGAGTGCGGCCGTACGGGAGGAACATAAAGTCGCTCGGCGAGAATTACTAAGATGCTAGATATCAGCATTAAAGAAACAGATTTCCTTGCCGCAGGTCTCACTTGAAAGAGAAAAAAAAAATATTGAACCTGACACATCTTTTGTTCTCGACGTGTGGTCAAATATAATTCGAGTTATAATTTGAAAACGGCCAGGAGTAACAGCCCGTCCAGTCAGGCAGACAAATCGTAGTGTGAAGGCAACATTAATTTCTTTTTTAATTTGGCGTCGAGTCGCTACCGCGACTCTTGATAATTGTCACGTTCCTGTGAGTATGATTTTTTTTCCGATAAATGGAGGAATTATTGTTTAATTAAAAAAAAGGATATTTTTTTTTACTGAAAAAATTACAGAGTATTGCTACATGACTGTTGATATCACAAACAAATCGCCAGAGTGGCACAGATCGATCTTCTGGTATTAAAAAATGCATTTGTGGGAAAGTTCCGAAAAACGGGGGCATTATTATTTTTTTGATAAAAAAAGGTTACTTTTTTTGGCTAATAAAATTACAGAGTATTCTGTAAATCTTCAAAAAAATCATCAGAGCGGTACGGATCGAGCTTCCGGTATAAAAATAAATATTTCCCCCGTTTTTCGAAACTTCCACACGAATAATTTTTTTTAATACCGTAAGCTCGATCCGTACCACTCTGATGATTTTTTTGCAATATCTACAGTCATGCAAGAATACTCTGTAATTTTATTAGCCAAAAAAAGTAACCTTTTTTTTATCAAAAAAATAATAATGCCCCCGTTTTTCGGAACTTTCACACAAATCCATTTTTTAATACCAGAAGATCGATCGGTGGCACTCTGGCGATTTTTTTGTGATATCAACAGTCATGTAGCAATACTCTGTAATTTTTTCAGTAAAAAAAATATCCTTTTTTTAATTAAACAATAATTCCTCCATTTTTCGGAAAAAAATCATACTCGCAGGAATGTGACAATTATTTGGAATATTCCGCTCGAAAGCTAACAATAAACGACAACTTTTATGTGCAGACATTTTTTTTCAGTAACTTCAAAATTCTGAGATATTGGCACTTGAATAAAAAAAGCCATTTTCTAAAAAATTATTTTTAAAAATCTGAAAAAATTCACATAGAGTGTCTTTTTGTGGTATATTCATATAACCAATTACAGGGCAAATCGGAGAGGGTCGAAAAAAAAAGTGGCTGAATTGACAGAGAATGCTTCCATGGCCGATCTGTGCGTTAAAAGTATGTGCGTCGTGGCACGAAAAGAATACGCGGACCGTGGCGAAATTATCAGCTGGGACTCGACGAACGGATATTAGGACATTCTGTTTATTGATACGGGTAATCCAGCGTTTGTAGAGCTGAGGCATATACACCATCCTGTGCCCTTAATCACAATGATAGTGGCTCTACAGATACAGGTCGAGTTAGACGGTATCGATGCTGGCAGCCACACAATGATGGAGTTAATACGAACAGCATACAACGGTCGCATGATGATGGCGTCAGTGCGCTCATGGGACCCTTTTTTTACTGTATCTTTGCTAACCGACGAACTCGTGGACGTCGCAAGTTATATCGTCGACAGCCTCGTCGACGATATAGGCGATATATGTGGGATTCTAAATAATCTCATCACCAACAATTTCGTCGACTTTGCCGACAGTCTTATTGATGATTTCGCCGCCAACGATTTCGCCAAGGAGGAGGAGGAGGAAATGTGAAAAAGTAAAAAAAATAACTATAATATAACCGTATATTAAGCATAATATATAACCATATAGTAATCGTAATATTGAAAACAAATAACCATTGTAACGTGGTGGATTTCTGGAACCACGTTCCTTTGACGTAATTTATTTTGCTTAAAATGGGACGTCCGCCGTTGAATTTCTCTCCAGGGGTCTATTTTAGTCTTTTAAAGTAGTATTTATTGATTGTTATTTAGTTGTATTTTAGAATATTTCAGCTCCTCACTGGTCCCTTCGCTGAGCATAACTACCGAGAGAGGACATTTTAGTAAGAAGCTGCATTTTCGTTTCGCTGTCGGCATGCTGTCCCGTTCCCGGGGTCGAGCATTAGCCCTGAGGAAGTGAGGAACCCGAGGGGTGTGCAGTTAGTCCTCACCTTCACGCGAAGTGGACGCCAAGTGGAGGTTGGAATTCCCGACGAGATCGTCCACCTCGTCGAAGAAATCCACAACCTGAGACAGAGGGCCACGAAAGGCTGGAACCTTACCACCGTCATGCCCGCTCTGGCGAATTAGAGCAATGGACCTTCACTATTTTAACCGCCAAAATTTTGAGGAAAAGATGAGGATCCGGCGCTTGGTGCGAAATTCGTAAGTGCCGTGGAGCATCCCGTGGATTCACCAAGGATGCGGATCCAAGGACGCTATAACGCCACCGCGTGCGATCTATCTTTCGGCTTCTCGAATCGGGGGACGGCACCTATACCACGGAGTATGCCCACGAGATCGTCCTGAGAGCAGTGTTGGCCAGTTCCACGGTAGTTATCGCACCGCAGGCTGAGGCGGGGCGTATCAGCTGTCGGAAAAATTCTTCCGACACCGGGCGAATAAATAATCCCATGCAAATGAAACCACAATTATTATCATGTGGTCAAAGGTCAACTCTAAAAGCCATAGTTGCAATTTTATTCGCTGTCGGGTGTGAAGAACTTCACGACAATTTTCGTAAGATCAGTTGAGAGTCAGCGTAACGAGCAGCAGCGACGAAGAGAATAGTAGGGCGGATGATTCTCAAATGACAGCTAATAATGGAAGAAATTTCGCTAAGTGGGGTGATTCATAAATTTGGGAGCAATCGCCGAGACCTCAGTAGCTTTTCGTGCCGAACAGTGATCATCGGCGGACGTGCCCAGAGTTGTCGGTAACATGTCGGACGCCAGAAAGTTTCAAAAGTCCTTGAGGAATTCAGTCAGCCTCTGCTGGAAAAGGAAGGATGTCTGAAAACTCAACAACCAAACCAGTGAGGGGCGTGAGTAACCTTAGCCCGGATTATTAGAAAATGTCGTCGATTTTACGTGAGTTTAATTGATTCATTTAGTCAGTCAGTAATTGGCAGGGTTTGAGCTGTCGTTTCGGAGATAATCCCTCGGGGAAATTTCTCGTATTTCGTATTGCTATCTTAAGCCAAATCCTGTCAGAAATCAGTCAGTTCCGTTCAGTATTTAAAATGAGTAAGTTTTGCCCCTGGAAGAGAGAAAAGCTGTCGCGAAAAGTTTAGTATAAGTTAGTCTAGTAAGTCAGTAAATTTCCGTCTGATAAATTAATTTGAAATTTATTGGTGTTTCCGATTATCTCATGATTTCGGTTTTGAATTGCCGTTCGTGCCCAATTTTGTTGCGCAATTATTAATTAATATTGTAGTAATTATCTGAATTTTGTTGCCGAAATATTTAGCCTAGTAGAATATTAGTTAGTCGTTTCCTTGGTTTACTGAATTATATTTTGGAGTTAATGAGACAAATTTTATATTTTTCTGATCTTGCTGTCGAGTTGGCGTATCGGAAGATTATTTCCGCGTGGCCAAAATGACTGTCGAATTAAGATTCAGCCGTTTCCGTAGGTAAAGGAGAGCGATCTAGGAATTATTTACAGTCTCCATTGTCTTCTCTCGTATTAGTAATTATAAGTTACATGCCGAACAAATCTTTCTTTTTCGTATAATTTCGTGATCTTCTGTTGCGTAATTATTAATTGATATCGTAGTAATTATTTTACTAATTATTTAAGTAATATTGATAATTATTATCCCACCGTCAGTGGTCGTAAAGTCGTTTAGGTACTGAATTTTCTCATTTCTTTTTCTTATTTTGTAATTATTACCGGTGTTAAAGTTTACCAAATTCAATTACTTTTTCAATCTTTATTTTATATCCCACCGTAATTGCTGTCGAATTAAATTCTTATAAATTTTCTGACCACAATAATTCCAAATTATTTGTAAAAATCTGCTACTCATTATTAATAAATTGTTAATTAATTTTTCCTGTTAGAACTGAGTTGATTTTGTTTGTGCGTGTCGGCCCCGCCCCTCTACCGTAAAGAGTTGAGCTAGTCGATTATTAGCCGTCCCGTTTGTCTTGCTGCCGAATCAGCTAGTGGCCGAGTCAAATCGGCGTTATTATTGTTTCATTTAGGGTCGTCTTTTGGCGGCTGGCGCCCATGGGAGGCAGCTGAGGAAACGCGGACGAAGGTGCCGGAGAAAGTATTTTCTCGGTTACACCATATATAAAAATAAAAGGCACAGCTACATTCACCCCCCCCCGACCCGTAAGTAGAATAAATTTAATAAAATGATTTAAATTTAAAAAGTGGTGCACTGTGACGACCCGTCGCTCACTCTCCAGCCCAAACCCCAACCTCTCACCCACACCTCGGCTTCTCGCGAATCGTGGAGTGGGGGGAAAAAGAGTGGGGGTCACCATAATGCACCATCTACTACTCACGATGCTACAGCACAACCACATGGATATTTACTGTTGGAACTGAAGTAATCCACGCCCGATATTTGTCGTTGTGGAACATCTATATTTCCCGACGATCCACAAATGCATGTATACGTGCCGAAAAATAAACGAGGATTTCGTTGATGGATACTCACACATGCGTATTTAATCTAATGTAGTGACAGCTAACGCATCGGTAGTGAAAGTGTGCGTTGTCACGTCCCGCGTTATTTAATTATTAATTATATAATTAATTATATAAGTTTATTATATTGTATATGTATGTTATGTATGTGCGGCATATATAATATGTATTATATTGTGTATATATATATTATATATCCCCGATTTTATTTTATTTTTTTTTTAATTATATTTAGAAGTGAGATCACCGTTGTCAGTGTTGTGCCCGAAAAGGTCGACGAGTGATCAAGTCGTCGCGATAAGGGCGGGATAGATAAAAATAAGGGATCTTTCCGATTAAAGGATTAGAATCCACGAGATTCCCAAGTTAAAAAGATATTTATTTGAAATGAAATTAATTATGATAATTCCTTGCGCGAATTATCCCTATACAAGTATGTGACTTTTACTAGTCCTTGAGTCTAACTCGAGCCCAACCGTTCGATTCGAATAATCAATTAAGACTGACTCTACTTCAGATTGATACCCACCAATTTGCCTAAAATTGGTACGTATGCATTTAATGCTTCCGCGTTAATTGCTCCATCGAATGACACCGATTCCGCGCGCGATGTCGCGCGCTCTTTCGAAATCGCGAGATTGCCCAATCGTGCATTGAACTTGTTCGGTCATTGACCGAACAATTTCCTTATAAAATTCGGGGCGCAACATCAGCGTCCGCTAAATCCTGGGTGTAATTAAACACCAGGATGCGGCGGACGTGACAAAACGAAGAAATCTAAACTGACAATCGTGGCGCGAGCACTGTTGCTACGCCAAATTTGCTGATTGCTCGAAAGCACCCTGCTCGTTGTCCGGTGGCAAGCGAGCCATCGGAGGGCCAAGCAGGGATGTTACGAGCAGTCTTTTGCTACCCGTTAACGGAAAAAGTAACTGCAAATTTGGCTCCACTTCAGCGCCTGCACAGTGGCAATAATTCTTCCGCGAAGTATCCAGTCAGACATAGAACCTGGAATATTCCGGTAGTTGCTCGCGTCGCGGTGTGTCAGTTTATACAAAAATTATAATTTGTGTCTGTGTTGCGCCACGAACAATACGTCGTGTAGATTAAGTGTATGCGTCGACAACGGATTGTTCGAAAGAGTATGTCTGTATAATAGCATAATTATTTTTAAGTCATCATTTATTGTTAATTACGGTTTAGCATCCTCTCTTTCCATTATAGTCAATATACTTTGATTTTACCTCTAAATTGCCGCCTGACCTTTTATTTGTTCAAAACCCATTTCATACCTAATCCCAAGGAAATGCCCCGTATAGGACGAACAGAGTTATCCCCGCGAAAAAAATAAATATAAACTCCTGCGCTTTACGCGGGAGGTTGATATAGTTGCGTGCGAGACCGCTCCGCACGTCACATATTAATTGGTGTCAGAAGTGGGATACTTCTGAATTTCCTTTGGGTTTGGGAAATTTTTCTTGTTTTTGGTTTTTTTTTTGGTACCCCCTTTTTGGCCGTCAAATTTAGCCGTTCAGTTCACGCGTGATATGGTCCGTAGGGAGCACTCTGGGGGGCCGAATCAGATATTAGACGCTCCGGAGCTATCGGGGGGTTCTGCAGTTTTTCTCCTCGATCCGTCGGTCGGTCACAATTTAGTCAGCTTAAGTGCCCTCGTGACGGAAATTGATATAAATCCTGCAAGTATCCTAAGCATAGCGCTCGCCAACGGAAGTCATATCCAGACGCTAGGCACGGTACTTATTCACCATTCGGATTCTGAAAACTTGTTCCACGTCGTGTTACATTTCCCCAACGGATTCGCCGGTATAATAGGAAGCCTTTAAGTGGAAAAATTCCATTCGTTCTTTTTGTTGTTGTTTGTTTTTTTTTGTTTTGTGTATTTTCTTCATAAGTGTACAAATAAGTCTAGAGGGCAAGGTTTCGAGATAGCTAACGAAACGATTTCGGCCGAGCTTTTGGCCAACGTAACAACGATGGTCGAAAGCTTCACCATACAAAATAATTTTGCGAATATTCCCACATTTGATGGGAAAAATATGCCTCTAAGAGATTTTTTACAGGACGTTCAGAACGCTGCAACGTTTATTCCGGCAACCGCGGAAGGGCAATTCGTCAGCGCTGTGATTTCTCATCTTAGGGGAGACGCGCGTAACTGTGTCTACGGCGAAACGGTCGGTTCGGTACGGCAGCTCATCAACTTGTTAAAAGAACGCCTCGCTCGCGGTAAAAACTACGAGTATTATTCGCGAACACTAAGCTCAATTCGCATGAAACGTGACCAAACCGTGGGTCAATTTTATGATCGCATCAGAATTTTGCTAAGCGGGGGAAGGACCACGTTTCGATCACAATTCAATGTAGAACCCCCCCCCCCCCCCTTTAGAACGCGATCCATTGCACAAAATTGCCCTTAGCTGCTTCATCGACGGCTTGCCCACGACCATCAGCGCGGAGTAGCGTTACGCGAGCTGCTTTCAACATTGCAGAAAAGCTCGCGCTTCACGAATCTCGCGTCAAAATTCGAGAGCACGCTAGAGACGACTTAGCTCAGGTGCTCTACGCGCCCGGCGCGTCGCGTTCTCCGTCGCCAAACCCAAATCGGTCGAGCCCCAGAAATCGCAACTGGTCTCCACCGGCCGATCGCGGTTGGTCGCCGTTGCGAGATCGAGAGCGAATAGAGCAGCGACCGCCCAGTATATTAAAACAAACGAACGATTTCAGAGATGCGCGAACGAGCCGCGAAGAATATCGACGTGGTTGCAGCCGTAGGAACTGCTGCACCGTGAATAGGTGTTGTTCGTGCTGCCCTTGTTGTCCCTGGAGTGTCAGGCTAAATTCTGGGGTCTCACGCCAAAGTTGTGGTCGCAAGAGTTGTTGCACCGTGAGTAGACGATGTCTATGCTGCCCATGTTGTCCATGGAGTCACGGACAGTCATTTCCTGCGCCGCCGTCGGTTCAACACTTCCGTGAGCCTTTAAACTCGACCGAGGCTCGTCGTGCAATTTCGCCGGCAAGCCGCACGGCAGATCAACCACCCATGGTGCGTTTAAGTCGACCGGGCGACCACCAGTCGTCAGTACGATTTCTGGAGAACGTTGCCTCGTCCTCTGGACCCCAGCCACCACAGAAGACCCTGTAGTGGAAATGAAAGCGCCCGAACTACGTGATAAAAACAGGCGATTTTTCCTAGATACGGGTTCATCGGCTTGCCTGATTAAATTGAGTGCACTCGATCAGGATTTAATAATTGACACGAATGACCGAATTTGGATATCGGGTTTTTCGGCATCATATGTACCGACACTCGGGTCAGTACTTTTACGTTTTACGGACCGACCGACTAAGTTTTACGTTATGCGCAGTTTGCTGTTAAAAAGCGACGCGCTACTCGGAAAACCGTACTTTTTTGCAGAAAAAGCCGAAATTTCGTTCTATCATAATACGATGGTCACGCTGGCTGATCCTATTCGGTCGAAACCCTTTCTGCATGATCCATCACCTGATCTTGAATCCTCGACCTCGACCTATCTAACGAAGAATACGTCTCGTACTTACAAACTGCAAGCACGCATGCGAGAACAAATTTGCATACCAATCTCCAACGCGAACTTAGCCGACGGGTATCTTCCGCGAATAAAAACCAAATCAGGGGTTATTATAGGTAATGCAATTGTCGCACCGAACAACGGTGTTTGCCAAGTTCTCGCAAGTAACACGCGATTCGAGGACGTAGAATTTGATATAGAACCTCAAAAACTCGAGCCATACGAACTTTGTAGCGATGAGGGTTACTCGAGTTACTCGGAGGATTCGGATTCGGGTGATAACAGCTCTGCCCCTCCTATCGATCGAGTGGCGGCTCTCCGACTCGAAAGATTAAATGAAGAGGAGGCTACTCACGTCCGTCAGCTCGTAGAGGAATTCCCGAATATGTACAAATTACCCGGTGATAAGCTGAGATGCACCGATCTCGTTTATCATAAAATTCCAACAGTCGATGATCTTCCTGTAAATACCAAGCAGTATCGCTTCCCAGTCATTTATAGGGACGAGCTAGATCGTCAGGTACGAAAAAAATTATCCGACGGTACCATCGTTCATTCACGATCCCCGTATAATTCGCCAGTTTGGATCGTTCCAAAGAAGGCAGATTCACAGGGGAATCCACGTATGCGGATGGTCGTCGATTTTCGCAAATTGAACGAGAAAACTATATCCGATGCTTATCCATTGCCCAATATGATTGAAATATTTGAGCAATTAGGTAAGGCGAATTATTTCTCGACATTCGATTTGGCCAGTGGTTTCCAACAAATACCGATGGATCCGCAGGACGGAGCGAAAACCGCGTTTTCAACGCTTAACGGCCATTACGAATACGCTCGAATGCCGGAAGGATTGAAAAACGCACCCGCGACGTTCCAGCGACTAATGGATCGTGTCTTAAGAGGACTCCAAGGCATCGAATTATTCGTTTATCTCGATGACATAGTCATATTCGCAGAGACCCTGGAGGAACATCAAAAGAAAGTACGACGGCTCATGCTGCGTCTTGAAGAGGCTAATCTGTGCTTAGAGCCAGATAAGTGCGAGTTCTTACGCAAGGAGGTGGCTTATCTGGGCCATATTGTTAGCCAAGACGGCTTGCGTATGGACCCCAAGAAGCTCGAGGCCGTAAAGCGTTTTCCCGAACCGAAAACTCACAAGAATGTACGACAATTTCTCGGAATCGCCGGATATTATCGACGGTTTATACCGAATTTTTCAGATCAGGCGAGACCCCTTTCAGATTTGCTTAAAAAGAGAAGAGAGTTCGTATGGGGCAGGGAAGAGAGACTCAGTTTCCGTCATTTGCGAAGAGCCCTCTGCAAAGAGCCGATTCTTCAGTACCCTGATTTATCAAAACAATTTATTCTCACTACAGATGCTTCTGAATATGCTCTGGGCTCAGTGCTCTCGCAAGAACATGACGGGCATGAGCTCCCGGTAGCGTATCATTCGAGAATATTTTCTAAAGCAGAGAAAAATTACGGGACTACGGAGCAGGAATGCCTCGCGATAATAGAGTCAATAGAGCATTTTTCTACCTATCTTTACGGCAAACGTTTTAAGCTCGTGAGTGATCACGAGCCTCTTAAATGGATGCGAACTCAGCTCGATCCAGGCAAGAGGCTCAATCGGTGGAAAATGAGACTGCGGAAATATAACTACGAATTTGTATACAAGCCCGGCCGTGAAAATGTAGTTGCTGATGCACTTTCTCGTAATCCCGTAAACCCAGAAAAATCGACAACAAGTGAATCTGAGGCAGAAGAGCCTGTCCGACGGCTAGCATTGCCGGTGACATACGGAGCTGCACGTGGAGGTGCTGCGAGCAAGCCACGCACGGCCCGTGTTCCCTCGACGGCAGCTACATCAAAGCCAGACACAGTGGCAGCGCGCACACGTTCTCGCCTGCGTACGACTCCATCGGCAGCGACGGTGCCCGAAGCAAAGGGCTCGAGCTCGGAAACTTCCGGCCCCGTTGCACGACGTACGCGGCTCAAAACAAATGTTAAGCGTAATGCACCGCTGGCCTCGGCTCCAGCTGAGCTTAGCTCGGAAGATTCAGGGACGCCCATACAACGTATTCACCGTAGTATGCTGCCTGCCCCACTTCTTCCTCCAATACGGCCGAAGCCCCCCGCGAAGGTTGTTACTTCCGTCGTCCCTACAGACTCCGATTGTTCATCAGCGATAGAAACTACGACCGCAGAAAATAAAGCCGATGCCGTCACGGTCCCGCTGAGCCCTCCATGCGACGACTCCGACGATAGCGTATTCGACGAAGATTGCGATCCAATGACTTTGGATTCCCGACCTCTACCAAAATCAATTAGAGATTCGGTGCAGAAATTTAATGAGTCATTGCGCTTGCTAGAGGAGCGTTTTCAGGAGAAAGGTCTCGAGGCACCCGATTTCCACTTTCCCGATCATTTATCGGAGGGAGAGGAAATCGATGAAAATGCCAAGCAGGCCCTACAAGCATTGGATCCTTTTGATGATCTGCATGGCGATGCGGAGCTCGTACGCAGATTATCAGAATTAAGTAAGAAGGAAAAGCCAGCAATGGAGGAGGAACTATTAAGACGAGTAAGTACAATCGGAATAGACGTACCGCAGAGCGAAAACCATCAGCTCTCTGCTGAAAAGACCGTAAGTAAATCCAGACAGGAAGCAGAGAAAGTGGCTACGAATACAGCCGACGAAGACGGAAATCGCTCGAGCCCAAGGAACGACAAAGAGCGCGACGCAAAGTATGGCTCGCCAATGACTGTGAGTATGACAGAGACGGGGACAACAGCTACGGATGGAACTGAGGCAGATGACGACGACGAGCTGCCTGCAAGTAAGAGCGAGAGAAAGGTAGGTATACAGGAGTGGGAACCAGAGGCATGCATGTCGATGAGCGGCCATAGCTCGAAACCCGAGCGCGCCCCCGATAAGACACGGCCCGACTCCGGAGCACGACGCTCGGTGCGATGGTCACTACCGCCCGATAATAAAAATCCTGTTGCGCGCTCTACCCCGTATCGGCCACGATTAGTCATGCCTCATCCCCCTACATTGCAATTGCCGGGTGGTAATTCGACTGCTCGAATTAGCTGTCCGGATAATTTGTATATGGTGGCATCTACCGAATCCTCGGGCCAATCTTCTGATGAGATTGACATTAAGCCGAAGAAGGAAACGATTGTGACACGTGAGGTAATAGGGACGCGAGAATGCCTGACCTATAAGTCAGACAATCTCGTACATTTTATTTCAGCTGATGGCGAATTATCCACCTCTATCGGCAAATTATTAAGCGATATACTCGGAATAGACGCAGATTCAGTAAAAAGAAATAATTTACGCAACGGACAAATAGCGGTAACGCCATATCGGGGAAGAAACATTTACAGCATCGTCGTAAAAATGCGATACTTCGACCACCTCGACGCAAATGCCATACATGCAGGCTTGAAGAACCTCAAGCATGCTCTCGAAGAGGCTGGGGTACGGTCGTTTCGGATTTCACGTGCCGGAGATTACGCAGATGCATTGCCTCGAACAAGGCTGGTCGAGCTACTACACGATTTGTTTGACAAATCAAGTATAGCTGTGACTATATGCTACGGGAGAATTCAAATTCCTCCAGTCGAATCTCAACCTGATATAATACGCGAATTTCACGAAAGCCTCATGGGTGGGCATCGAGGGGTGACCAAAACATATCGAAAAATTCGAGAACGTTTTTATTGGCCCTCTCTGCGAAACGAGGTACAAAATTTTATCCGGAAATGCAAGGGATGCCAGGAGCGAAAGCTGGTACGTGCCAAGACGCGAGAGCTCTTGACAGACACGCCTGCCGACGTTTTTGATAAGGTATTACTTGATACTGTAGGTCCTTTGCCGACTACGCCACGCGGCAATAGGCATATACTTACGATGCAAGACCAGCTATCTAAGTATTGTCTAACCGAGCCTATACCTGATTTGAAAGCTTCAACAATAGCTGAGGCGATGGCACGACAGTTAATTGAGCACCTCGAGTTATCCTTACAGATCGTGGTGCTGCCTTTACAAGCAGCTTGCTGCACGAAATCGTGAAAATTTTCAGCATAAAACAATTAACTACGTCTGGCTACCGACCACAGACTAACGGGGCGCTCGAACGAAGTCATATTATGCTGGCGGAATATATAAAAAATTACGCCGATGAATACGATGACTGGGGTCGACTGCTGCCGTATGCAGAGCTGTCTTACAACACGAGCGTCCATGAAGCAACAAACTTTACCCCATATGAAGTAGTCTACGGGAGGCTGCCTCGACTTCCGAGTCAATTTCCCGCGGAGGAAAAATTATCGACATATAATTCCTACACAATTTAATTGATAAATAGATTATCTGAAATTCGAGCATTAGTGGAGGAAAACCAAAATCGAGTAAAACAAATAACGAAAAAATATAATGACCGGAAAGTTCGCCCTTTTACCGGAAAAATCGGCGATAAATTTTATGTACTGAAAGAACCGCGTAAGGAGAAATTTGACTGCCAATATCACGGTCCTTACAAAATTATTCAAATTACAGATCATAGCAACCTTATATTGGAAACTAAGGATAGTAGGCGGTTCAGAAAGCACTTTGACAAAGTCAAGGTAGCATATGTGTGAGTGACGACTGTATGTAGCGAGGCTGCGTGATAATCTCGGTGTGCGCGTGTATGGCGAACCGTGGAGCTCGAGCGCTGATCAAGTAACCCGAAGGGAGACGAGGGGCGCTCGGGATAAGAGGCTCTACGAGTAAGTGTTGCTCGAATGGCCGCGCGTTCCCCTCGCTCTCTTTATCGTCATCATATGCGAGGCACCATCTCTCCATCCCTCCGTCCCCATATGTGTCGCAATTAAAAAGGCACCTTGTTTTTTTTTCTTCCAATTTAATTTAATTTTTTTTTAAATTTATTATTATTTTTTTATCATTATTATTATTATTTTATTTTATATATTTTTTTAAAATTTGGTTTATTTGACTTGACTTATTAAATAAATTAAATAATCAACAATTAATTATTAAATTGAGAGGGACTGAGATACGGAGAGCTTCCATACGTCTATGTTATTCAATTCATCAAGAATGGTCCTGTTTATTATTGTTTAATGGTAAATTAGTGACGATATTTAATAATATTTAATAAGTTATCATTATTTCTTATTATTATTTTGTAATTGTTATTGGTTTATTGTTGATTAATGGTGAATTATCACCTCCGAAAAATCTAACCTTAATGGACAATTAACCCAACCCACTTATATTCGAAAAAGTCGAGCTCCACGGCGCCCTATAGAAAGAAATTATTTTAAGTGTATGTAAGTATGTATCAATTGTGAGGTATTTTCCCTACGGAGAATCCTGCACCGATAACTCGTCATTCCTCAACACTATCCAGCGTAATAAAATTACAAATTGAAAATAGCCAAACATGGCGAAACCGACAAGTATCTGACATCGACCCGAGATTAGCTTCTTCGTCGGGATCCTCCGAGGATCAGGTAGCATATCGCAATGGAGAGAGCGGCGCGATCAGGTAGAGAGCGATGTCGTAACTTCAGATCGCTTATGCGATACGGGAAGATGGTATTCGGTAGCTTAATTACCGATAGAGAGCTTGTATCAGATAGCTTGATGCCGATCAGAGAACTTCGGACAGTTCGCTAGCTAGCGGGTATCAGGTAGTTTACTACCGGGCAGTGAGCTCCTAACAAGTAGCGTACTCATCGAAAGATAGCCAGTATCAGGAAGCTTAAGGTCGCGTCTAATAGGTAGCTTAACAATCGAGAGGTAGCCTACAGCAGGTAACTTGATGCCGAGCAGAGAGCTAGCATTACCGAACAGGGAGCTTCTAACAAGGAGCTTAATACCGAACCGTGGGCTTCTAATAGGTAGCTCAATCATCGAAAGATATTTCCCTATCAGGTAGCTGAAGAACGTATCGCGAATAGAGATCAGGTAGCTAACACGTAGCCTCGGCTTGAAACTGAATAATAACGCAAAGTCAAACACTTGAGTAAAAGGTGGACGATGGCAAGTCACTAACTAAAGGAATTGGGCGCCAGGCACAAAGTAACGCCGGTGATGGACCGACTTGATTGATTTTCCTCTACACTAATGAATTACACGATGCTGGACAGTGAGAGAATAACATAAAACAACGGAATGCACGGCTAACTATGGAACTGAAGCATGGTAGAGGGGCTGGTTCAAAGCAAATAAGTGACAACAACGCGAAGCTTCAGGAATCTTTGGTGTTTATTACCCATTCCTGGGCTGCACTCGGATTTTAATCGAGGCGCACGATGGATCGGTTAATATTCTAACGGGAGATAACGAAGAATCCCACTGATACAATTTTAGAAGAAAAAGTAACATAACAATGAATGCCATATGATGGCTGAACTACGTTAAGTCATATAACCCGCACGCATTGGTGAGCAACAATACAATAAAACAAATGGTCGGAAAATTATCAGTGGGGAGAGCAGATAAAGTTCCCAAACGGTAGCTGAACAATAATTAATACTATTTAACAATTATCAGCAAGCATCACTCAATCAAAAGAAAAGGTAGTAAAAGCGTACGGCCAATTATAAATAATGAAAAAAAGATAGCGTGAAGGATACCAGGTCGCCAAACTAGTAACGTGAACAGAAATAATATCTTCAAAATTATAACGTGATAGTAAGAAAGTTAACGTAGTAATGTAGCATAGTAATACGACCGAGATGTAAACATCCCGGCGGACTAGAGGTGACCGCTGGCCCAGACGCTCCGGCAGAGGAGACAACGCAAAGCACACAATAGATCGAGGTAGCTAATATTCATTGCAATAAATTCCTACCGCATTCTAGAGAGCTATTTTATCGGACTTTAAACAAATTCTCAAGCTGATTTTCAAGAGAAAGGTAACACACAATATAATTGTCTCAAGTAGATCGCAAACTGAACTTATCAAACTAATCGACCAGAACAATAGAAAACTCTTTGACTTCAGTAAAAGACTGAACGGCACCTTTAATTACTCTCAAAACTGTTAACTAATAACCAAAACTAATAACCAAAATATAATTGACTAATAAAGGTAGCTTATAAAGAGTTTTCTATTTTAACAAGAATGAATGGGAGGGATGAGTCTCACCGGTGTCCTGCAACAGCTCCTCCAAATAGTCGGCGGGTCGAGGCACGTCCTCTCAGTCCAGCGGTAAAACGAAAGTGAATCGATGGGACGCTTGCCGTCGATCGATGATGTTTCCCCCACTCCGCCTAGTCGCCCGCTATCGCGCTCGCCAGCGCTCGATAGTCATACGCTCTCGCGATACGCGTAGCTCTGCTCCTTCGTCCAATGATAGCAGTGATGTAGGTCCGCGGGATGGCGTGGCGCGCAATTCAATTTTGAATTCGGCCTGGCAGATTACGATTAATCAAGGTAACGGGCTCGTACTCACGTTTTCTTCACAACCTCTTCATGCAGCAAATGGCTCTGCTTCCTGAAGGCCTTCCCCTTCGATCCGGTAGCGTCATTAAAAGAGTGCGGAGTTCCTCACGCGGGAAATCGTGGCCAGCGATGCGTCGGCGTTCGAACTCACAACTTTTCAGTGCAACACTGCAATTAAACTCTTCTTCTAACGATCCTAGACCCTTTCAGAATGGGGCGCCGGGTTGTCCGGACCGCAGCGATCCAGGTTGCAGTGGGATGGTCCAGCTCCAGGCTGGTAAGTCTTGAGGGAGGCGGGTGGCAGGGTAATATTTCGGCCCATTTTCCGGCGCGCTCCCAAGGCATCCAAGTTCCGCGGACACGGGCGTTCGGTGTCCGCCTGCGGCGCTGTATAACAGGCCCAATATCCAAGATGTGTGGTCTCTGAGCTTCTAAACGTAGTAATGCCAATCCTCAATAGCTCAGAGGCCTCATTAAAGTTCGAGGTAGCAAAACGACAGTACAATTGAGCTGAGCACTTTTAGGTAACGGTGGCCCTTGGCGATGACGAAATGGGCGGCTAGACGGAGACTGCTTCCTCGTTGGTTGGTGGTGTATGAGGTGAGACTCCGTCGTATAGGGAACATTTCGGTCGAGCGGACTTACTTACTAATAATTTAGTCTTAATAAAATTAGTTTCAATACAATTAGGTGAAAGTTTCGCGAAGTCGATGGGTAATTCAAGATAGCAAAATTCCCTAAAATGGCTAATTAATAATTCGGGTATCATGTAAAATTGACTACGACTATTGCTTCTTAACAAAAGATATCCATATTTTCCCTCTGCCGAAGGTCCATGAGCGGACGTGCGCCGCCCGAGTGTCGTAAATCCGACATTCCTCGCCGCTGATACTCTGCACAGGTGGCGTGGCAAAATGTTACGTCACACAATATAGTAGTAGTATACGATCATATGTTACAGGAATATGCGTGAGTGTGAGAGCGAAAGAGCGACGCATTAGGGAAGTGCGCGAGAAAGAAGCACAGTGCACCCGTGAAACCAGAACTCTACACATGAAGCCAACTACAGTGAGGATTATGATGGAGGGTTACCATCTTTATGGAAACGGACAATTTCCTAAGCGATTTTCCGCAAGTGCAACGTCAATTGGCAAGCGTTCTGGAATCGTGCTGCAGTGTCAGTCCCTGTGGAAAATGCCGGGAAATGCTACGGATCGTATACTTCGACCAACGTATCACGCGCGCGAAGGCACTAATGAAGGAGCTCGCCACGATTGCGGACTATTCAGCATTGCGCGAGCCGGTTCAAAATCTCCGAATGAGGACCATGAAAAAAAGATCAGTGCCTCTGGGATTCATTGGTTCACTCAGCAAATCATTGTTCGGAACTCTGAATGAAGAAGACGCCGAATATCTGACCGGACAAATCGACCGCTTATTCTCCGATCAAGCAAATTTGACTCAACTCATTGCCAAGCAGAGCCATGTGATAAAATCAAAATTGCAGGAATTACATGAAGAACATTTATCAGAAATGAGAGTAGCAAATAAACTGTATAATCGGATGCGTAGTATTCGGGAAACCCTAAATAAAGTAATCAACGAAACAACCGTAATGATCTACCACAATGAACTAATAAATCTCGCGTATCGAGTGGAAATAAAAATAAATCGGTACATGGAATCTTGCGAGAAATATTTGCAAGTGATAGCAGCAGCCAGAGACGGTCATTATCACGCCAGCGTGCTGACCATGCAGCAGCTGGTGGCCGTTTCACAGGAGATACAAGCCCGATCGCCGGATTATGAGTTCCCTCTCACTACTGAATATATGCGTGGAGAATCGCTATAACAAATAGCCAGGACCGATCTTGTGTTCCACAAAGGAAGAGTGATAATAGTGGTTCACATTCCACTGCTGGAGCAGATGTTCTACAACCTATATCGCATGCATTCGTGGCCAGTCCCGCAGATTGGAGGCAACCAAAGCGGATCAGTACATGTAGAACGATCAACTACATACATCGTCGTCTCGGCCGATCGACGTACCTATTTCCTCGCCGATGCAATTTATATAGGAAGCTGCGCGACTGTGGAGCACCGGTATATTTGTTCCATGGAAGCCCCTCTGCAAGAAGTTTCAACATCACACCAGTGCGAAGTGTTGATGCTGATAAATCCCAGTATGGAAGCATATCGACGGTGCGACGTAAGGATACGGCCCCAACATTATGCTTTCTGGACGCATTTACCATCGCAGGGCGGATGGCTGTTCTCGCTATCGGAACGAGAGACGGTCCACGTGCTCTGCCCCGGTATAACCGATATCACAGTACCAGTGGAGGGGGCCAGCGTACTCCATCTCAGCGCTAACTGTGTGGGCCGAACACGAACAACAGCTCTTACCGGTGTGCGAGCCTATGAAAGCCATGAGCAATATTTTTATACCCCAGAAATTTCACTGGATATTTCCATTGTGGTGCCAACGCTTCTAACAACTTCAGAGGCCAACTCAGAAATTTCATCGGAAGAAAAACACACGGAACAACGACCCGGATGGAAAACACATGAAACAGACGAATCGTTATTTGACATCGAGCAACAAATTGCGGAAATAGGCACGCACCGAAGGGATAAAATGAAACAACACTCTTTATTCATAGCCGGTTTCACAGTACATGCCTTCCTCGTGGCAACGCTGTTGGTATTTTTATGCCGCGGGAGAATGAGCTCCATTGTCTCGAGACTTTGTATACGAAAGTCACATTCGAGTCGAAACGATATCGAGTTAGGGCAAGTATCCCCAGCGTCAACAGAACCGACCGGGAGAAATTTGAGCCCTTCGCTAAGTACCACTGGAGCGCCGAGTGATAGGCAAGACGCAGCAACGTCGAGTGGCTTTCCACGAATTCCCCTCCCTCTCAATGCAGTGGTAGATTAGAGAAGAATGGACCACGAGCACTCCTCGAGCGCAGCAGTGGAAAAGAAAAATCAGAACACCACCGATCGTGATCGCGAATACATCGCGAGCATACCACCGTTGAAGTTTCGTGTAGTGAACAATTCCGAGTTCCTCAAATTCTTGACAGTGACAATGCATTTTTCCGACGCCGTGCATGAGATCGTGCTCCTCGGACTGTGCCCGGTGTGCAAAAAACCAGTGACGGAGTGTGTTGGTTGGTCGAAGTGCTACGAGGAGTGGATTTTTAAGTCCAGCCTGCATAAAGGCAAACCATGTCCGCTCTGTCGGTCGCTACCGAGAGTCCGCATGAGTGGGCATGGGGGTCGGTGTTGCGCTGCGTTCGAGCGAGCGCTGCAGGGACCCCCGCAGACCGACAGAGAACACCGCGCGAAATCCACGTTGCCGAAACCGGAAGATCCGCGGGCCTCATCGTCACGCGAGTACCGGGAGGAGAGGGTGGTGGCCGCGGCTACCGTCACTCGCAAGCCGTCGCCATCAGCTGCTCGAGCTGCGAGTACGCAGAGTACCGGAGTGGGGAAAGTAATCACGCGACGGCGCCCCATTGACGATCGAAAGGATAAGGGGGTAAATACCGTCCCCCCGAGTATTAAGGACAAGGGAGTAAATACCTCCCCCATTGTTATCCTCCCGGGGGAGGAAACTCCGTTTCTCGCGACCTATTCTGCTCAGCCGTTGGGTGTGTTGCCAAAAGTGAAGCGCAACATTTATGCGAAACTCAACGCGCTGCGTCGGGAAATAGAGTTAATACTCGGCCCCGACGCATACGAAGCATCGGTCTGGCCAACGGCAGCAGCCGAGGGCCAGTTACCCACCGCCGCAGAATTGCCGTCGCTCGAGGAGCCCCCTGTCATCACGATCGACGACACATCAGACGAGGACTCGGCTTCGTCCAACGGGAGTGAGCTGGAGCCATCAACCTCGCCAACGGGAGCAGCCGAAAGCGGAAGTCCGACGGCCGAAGAAGAGCCGCCAGCCGAAGGCGAAGATCCGACGGCCGAAGCGCTACCGGTGTCCGAGTCAACCCCATCGCAGGATGTCATCAGGGCCGTCGGGGAAAAACCGCAGTTGTCGGCCCTGGCGACGGTTGCCACCGAAAGACAGGAGCCGACGGCCATGGAGGAGATCGACGACTCCGAAGCAACGGAAATCGACGCAACTCTCCTCCTCATAGACCGAGCACGAGAGTTAGTAGCCGACGAAATGGAGCATGTAAAGCAGCTCCTGAAAGAGGCCGAAATGCTCGTCACCGAAGCTGACAACGACAACACCAGCGGCGAGCCCAGCAGCAGCCTACCATCAACCGAAGAGGCTGAATTCACTGGCCTGTCCACCGACCCTGTGAGAGGACTCACGGAAGGCGAGCTGGTCCACATACAGCAGCTCCTGGGTGCACAAGACGCCGGCTGGTAAGCCGGTGCAGGGAGGACCGCGCACCGCAATGCCAGCCGGCCAGAAAAGTGGTACAGTGTTCCGTATGATGTGATTCCGTTTGTCTCGCAACATTAGAGACCATAAGTTCAATGTAAGGTTTTTCTTTTTTTTTTGTTGTTGTGTGACGCCGAGTGCCACCAACCGAATGTTTACGAATTTGGGTGAGTCCACAAATTGTCTTTTTATTTTTCTTTTTTTTTGACAGCGCCAACGCAGACGTGCTTCGGCGAACCCCGTGCGCCGGTGCCCTCGGAGGCTCCTTCGCAGAATGCGACTGAGTCGATGGGGGCATCGACACCTAAAGGGGGAGGGGTGTCACGTCCCGCGTTATTTAATTATTAATTATATAATTAATTATATAAGTTTATTATATTGTATATGTATGTTATGTATGTGCGGCATGTATAATATATATTATATTATATGTATTATATTGTGTATATATATATTATATATCCCCGATTTTATTTTATTTTTTTAAAAATTATATTTAGAAGTGAGATCACCGTTAGCGTCCGCTAAATCCTGGATGTAATTAAACACCAGGATGCGGCGGACGTGATAAAACGAAGAAATCTAAACTGACAATCGTGGCGCGAGCACTGTTACTACGCCAAATTTGCTGATTGCTCGAAAGCACCCTGCTCGTTGTCCGGTGGCAAGCGAGCCATCGGAGGGCCAAGCAGGGATGTTACGAGCAGTCTTTTGCTACCCGTTAACGGAAAAAGTAACTGCAAATTTGGCTCCACTTCAGCGCCTGCATAGTGGCAATAATTCTTCCGCGAAGTATCCAGTCAGACATAGAACCTGGAATATTCCGGTAGTTGCTCGCGTCGCGGTGTGTCAGTCTGATAGTGTTTAGTTTTAGCGTTAAATTTATAGAAAAATTATAATTTGTGTCTGTGTTGCGCCACGAACAATACGTCGTGTAGATTAAGTGTATGCGTCGACAACGGATTGTTCGAAAGAGTATGTGTGAGTAATAGCATAATTATTTTTAAGTCATCATTTATTGTTAATTACGGTTTAGCATCCTCTCTTTCCATTATAGTCAATATACTTTGATTTTACCTCTAAATTGCCGCCTGACCTTTTATTTGTTCAAAACCCATTTCATACCTAATCCCAGGGAAACGCCCTGTATAGGACGAACAGAGTTATCCCCGCGAAAAAAATAAATATAAACTCCTGCGCTTCACGCGGGAGGTTGATATAGTTGCGTGCGAGACCGCTCCGCACGTGACAGCGTCTTGTGTAAACATCGTACACAAATACGTACATTCGGTAAAATATAAAGGTAGAGAAGAAAACGTCAAAGTGTCGAGAGGGGTCTACACGATCGCCGATCGGTAAACGTGAATTCGCTCTACTCAATGGTATCTGTCACGCTAATAAAGAGCAACAAATAACTCTGATACACACTGCCGATGAGCCGTTAGTCAGATGTATATGTGAATGCGCACTAAATGTATTACGGGGAATGGTGAAAATTAAATTGGACGTGAAACGTCGTTTAAGAAAATATACAGAAGTATTCCGTTTACTCGTGCCATGCTCACGGGTTAAGCATAGACAGAACGGCGGTGGTAAATAGTGCAACGGTGGCGCCGCCGAACGCAAAAGACGAAAATACAATTGGAGAGCGAAAAAACGACTTACGATGCAGAAAGTATGTGGAGTATTTTTACCGCTTTTATTGGCGCCGATTATCTCAATACTGTTTAGTAGAGTGTTTGGCGGCAATGGTGGATGAAGTAATTATCATTCAGGCGTAACGAGAAACGGGACACGCAGCGACAATGGAACACGCAAAGAAAATGGTTTTAGCACCGGCCGCGGAAGCTGGACGATGGAAAGAACCGATGATCGGCGATGGAATTAACGTCAACGGAGAAACCCACACACCGGCAGCCGGTCAAAAATCTATACAAACACCAGGTGATGCTTCATCACGACTCGATGCCGAACTAACCGATATTCTACACTTGAATAAGTATCGTGATGATGCGGAAAAATGGAAACAGTATTTACAGGTTATTTATTTCACGTCGAAGCACGAAATGGCCCACTAGATCCAACTTACCCAGTGCATCTTCTTCCTCGTCACAACCAACGCAACACCGTGAAAATGAAGATTTTAATGAGGCTTAGATTATAAAAAGTGTCCCACAAATACACAGCTATTGCACTGGAGCTATTGCACTCGTGGACTATTTGAGAAACTCTCCAACAGTGTCTCAACGTATCACTTGGGATCGAGAAGCACGTGTGACTATAGACGGTATGCTTATACCAAATTCGAATATTCTCGATCTCGTTAATGATGCAATACGCTCAAGAAAAGGCTTCCAAGCTAACGACCGGTGACAGTTTATCAAGAGCCTTCGCGCAGGCTCGATACCACGTGAATTTATTGGAAACGGAAATTATGGTTCATGGGTGAGCAGAGTATCAGCGGTAAACGAAAGGGAATCCCGACTGATTTGCACGAGGACGACGACAACGACGACGAGGACATCGACAACCGTAAATACACTACTTGGGTCAATATAGAGATTATATTCACCGGCGCTTAATGAAATGCACGAAACTCTAAAAAAAATAAAAAGAAAAAGCATCGTGCTGCTACTAATGGTATTCTACAACAACCCTCATAACGACAGAGAAGAACAAGAAAAAATATTTAATTATCATGACGATTTGAACATTGGCTTTCACTGTGAATGAAAGATACAAAGGGTGTGTGACGACACCATTCATAAGCCAGTGCGGCGTCTTTTTCCACGACTTTGCTGCAACGTCAACAACATAAACGATGTTTGGGAGGCCGATCTCGAGAATTTAAACGCTCATTAAAAAGCCAAAATGATAATATCGCCTATCTACTCACGGTGATTGACGTCTTAAGCAAGTATGCGTGGGCCGAACCGCTGCGAGACAAAACTGTGCACGAAGTCACAATAGCCTTTAAACGGATTTTCGAGCGCAGTGGGAGATGTCTACCTGGCTGTCTACAAACCTATAAAGGAAAATAATTTGTCGGCAAAGAACTACAAACATTTCTCCAAAAGATCGATATTCGCTTTAGGGTTACGCGCAAACCCGATATAAAAGCAGCGTTATTTTACACATCACAATACACGACGATACATTGACGTTTCACAACAATTTGTTAATGCGTACAATCATGCAAAACATTCGTCAATGAAAATGCAACCGGCTGCCGTGACTTTGGACAATGCCAATATTGCAATGGAGAATATGATAAATGCGTCAATGAAACAACGCGACAAAAGACGTTTCACATTAGTTAAATACAAGTGCGGCGATTACGTTAGGATTATTAGAACAAAAGGCACCTTGGAGAAGGGTTACGAGCGTAATTGGAGTGAAGACATATTCAGAATTTCGAAAATTTCAAACCGCCAAGGAATACAAGTCTACGAAATGCACGATCATGAGGGTGAATTAATTGACGGTTCCTTTTACACCGAGGAAATAACACCAGTGCACGAAAATCGTGCGTCACAGAGTCAAGATTTTTAAATGAATCGTGTCATACGCACAAAAGGACGTGGCGCTAAGAAGCAACTTTTCGTCAGCTGGGTCGGCTACCCTTCTAAATTTAACTCGTGGATACCTGCGTCTAGCGCCTACGCTTTCAACACTTATGAACGACGGCTTTCGCCCATTATGAACGACGCCAATTTTATTTGGTCCTGCCTAGTGACATCAGCATGCGATACTTTCCCGATAACACAACAACACACTTCATCACGCATCTTTCACGTGAAATACATCTGAATGGACATTGGGCTGTGGGTTTATCGGAAATCCACATTCCCTGCATAATCATACACTTACAGCATGACGACATGGAAATTCAATGGGCACCGTGTGACCAGGAAAAACACAAGAGTGCACATATCCCGTACGGCATATACAAAAGCCACGAGGAATTAACAACGAAAATCAATAATCTACCGGGCTTGCGTGAAGCTGGTATATAGCTTATTGATGCCAAAAAGGTCAATCGTTACACGGCCATTGAGGGCGAGAAGATGACGAAAAAATGCGGAACACAAATTATAATACCCAACAATGTGCTACGAGTTAGTGGAAAAGTTAGACGTGTATTAGGCTTTGAATTAATCCCTGAAAGAGACTGGAGAACAGACGAAGGCTCATACCTGCATTTCATACGGGGGCGCGAACAAGAAGGACAGATGCCCGCGCATCGCTCGAGCGCTACCTGAACAGCTCTTTGTCTATACCGATCTATGTTGTAACGTTATTTTTTTAAAATCGCGGTCACAAGGATTTTTCTTGGCGATATGGTCATTGTTTCGTCGCTGCTCATCCTCGAAAATTTGTTCTCGGGAGAATACTCTGGAAGCATTGAGCAGAGGCTCAGGTACCATTCTTTTCTCTCCGTTTTTTTTGTCTTCGATGATGTTAAAAGTTCGGCATATTCGAATCTATCGCGAGGATGAGAGCTCAACGAAACGAGCAGCCCGACAGATGAGAATTGCCGACAAGAGTCTTGCAGCTAGTTGTAGACTGGTGCAAATACGGCGCTCGATAGCGAGAGTGCATTTCGCTGGAGAACGGGCGGAGTTTAGTTAGTTTTTATGGCATAGGATGGAGCATCCTAGTGTCCAGTAAATGTGCTCTCGTAATAGTTGAGAAATTATTTGAGTGAGAGAGGGCAGTAGCTCATCGGCAAGGGATTTTGGAAGGATCGAAATAATTTTTTTGTATCGCGTGCATGGAAAGTGCCACTTTTTGTGCCGACCGGGAATGACAAAAGGTGGCGCTTTCCGAGAAGGCGTATCGAAAATACGGGAAGCGTATCGAAAATACTGAAAGCGTGTCGAAAATACAGAAAGCGTGTCGAAAATACGGGAAGCGTGTCGAAAATACGCGAAGCGGGTCGAAGATACGTTTTGTCGGTTCTCGCGCGTTATTTAATGCCTAACCATCGTTGATATTGTTCCCGGATCGCCAGTCAGTGATACAAGCTCTCGTGAATCATCTTGAAAAAGAATTAGCTATTTATTGGGCCATTACCTCGACCCTCTCTACCAAACAGACAGCCTGAGTAGCCGTGCATTTCCGTAGCCGTTTGCTCCCGCGAGTGCATCCAGTTGCGTTTGTTGATTTTACGCGACAATAAAAATCAACAAAGTTTTCGTTTTTTTGGTTTTCGTTCTCGATCGACCGTTTTGCTGGAATCGAGCCCGCTCAACTCGATTCCAGGGGCCTACCGGTTCGTTAATACCGGTGATATAAAAATTAGCTGCCGCCCAAAATATCGTTTTGATAAAAACGCGTTGAAAGTTGAAATTTCATACATCTAAATTGCATACTTACGACTAATCGGCGATGCAAGGTCCATAAAATATGCCAGCGAGGTACTTCGAATTTCGCTTTAAAAATTTGAGAGAATGTTTTTGACCGTATATTTTTTTTTCACCCTGAAAAGATCTCTTAATCTAAACACCTCTCACTATACATACGGCTCGACTCAAGTGAAATATTTGTCACCACCAAATTACATACCATTACTCAATAATTGCTTTCGCACGATCGAGTAATGTCCATTTCTGACTTTAAATTTGAAAAGTAGATGTCGCACGAATTTTCGCTGGACTCGCTCGATAGCATCAATGTGCGCTAAATAAAATGAAGCCCAAATAACGGACGCATATTTAAGAATAGGGCTAACTAGATCACAATACAAAATTTTTAAAGAGGTAAGATTACGAAAATCTATTGTGTTGCGTCTAATAAACCTTAAGTGCGCAAAGCGCGCCCGCAAACGTTAGCCGCATGACAATTACAGGAAAGTTGGGATGTAAAGTACACACCAAGATCCTTCACTAGTGTTTGTCGAGTAAGCATACTGCCGCTCACAAGATAGTCATGCGAGTATGGAGGGCACACTGAGAAAAAGTGATAATTAGACATTTTGACGTATTTAGATGTAGCCGATTGCTTGAACACCAGTTCCACAGCCTATTTAGATCACTTTGCAGTGAAATTGCATCCTCAGGGCCATTAATAATTTTAAAAACTTGAAGGTCGTCTGCATAAAGCAGAAACGAACAATGGTGAAAACAACCAATGATGTCATTCATGAACAATACAAATAGCAGAGGACCCAGGTGAGATCCGTGCCGATCACCCGACAGAGCTGTGAAGGGTTCAGATCGAGAATCCCTAAACTTAATATTATGCCGTCGGCCAGCTGGATATGAGGCGATCCACTGCAACAGAACCCCCTGAACTCCTAGGGCACCGAGTTTTGCTAAGAGTATGTCGTGATTCACGGTATCAAAAGCCTTAGAAAGGTCAGTGTAAACACTGTCTACCTGATGACCGCACTCGATATGACGTGAGATGAAGCTAGTATACAACAGGAGATTCGTGACAGTGGAGCGCCTCTTACAAAAGACATGCTGTTCAGAACAATGCTGTGCTCCAAAGCACTCGAAAGAGCATCTGCAACCATAGTCCATAATTTTAGGAAAACGCAACTGCATAGCAATGGGCCTATAGTTGCGAACGTCTTCAGGATTTCCCTATTTGTGGATCGGTGCGATAAAGGGGCATTCCAGCATTCAGGGAAAACGCCAGTAGAAAGAGATAGGTTGAAGAGACAAGTTAATGGCCTGCCAGAACACGGTAACAATTCCTAAGAAAAATTGGGAGGATACCAGCCGGCCCCATATCTTTATCAACATCGATACTGGAAAGTCTTCTCCTCCCATCCGACTCACGAAGTTCTAGCGCAATAAAATCGATGCAGTTGGTAGCAGGAATGACTCTAGATTCGGAGAGATCTGCGACACTAGGAGGACTTGGAAACACGCTACTTAAAAATCTCGCAAATAAGCCAGTGATTTATAGTGAAGAGCTTGATGGAGAATCATCTAGAGATATGCATGCTGGAAGGCCAGAACATCTCCTGACATTCGTGACGTGATTTCGAAAAGGTTTTGTACTCTCCAACGAGAACAAACTGCTTTCGAACACCGTCAATATATTTTGTATAGACCAAATTGAGGCTTGCAATACATCTAGAGCGCAGTGACTTAAAAGTTTCGTAAAGTTTATCCGAATTATTCTGCATAGTAAGATTAGCGGACGTAGCTCATCGAGCGTATATTGAAACATTATTAAATTATGGCCCTGCTGCAAAAGAGTCTCATCTCACGACTGTTTTATGGTATGCCGACGTTCCAGGTACTTTTAAGACAGTGCCTTGCACGAAAACTAACCCAACTAATACCGATCAAAAGATAAGATCAAAGTATATTAGAGGCGGAAAACCCCTGGACATGCTTCGACATCTACATTGCGATCTATTTAATCAGGACAAATTTTTTATAAACGGTGTAGAAGTACGCCTACGACTCGTACGCTCAAAAGACGACTTTTGTCTTATAGAAGCACCAATATAAGGACTCACGCATAAAGTGAAAATTAACGATGTAACTCTACTCGTGCGATGACCAAAAATTAGCCCTGGTGTACTGATAGCACATGGCAAAACTCTAGCGAAAACTACAGCAAAGTACCCCATAACACGTAGAAGTGAAATCATTCACTATGCATAGTGGAATAATCGGTGATGCACTGGATAATGTTATTCTTGGACAATTACCGAAACGCATAATACTCGGTTTTGTCTACAACAAGGCCTTCAACGGTGACACAACGCTGAATCGCTTCAATTTCCAAAATCACTCAATGAACTTCCGCTCGCTCTACGTGGACGGCCAACGGATACCTGGAAAACCGCTTCAACCTGAATTTGGCGGTAACGAAACGTGGGTTCAGAGCTACCATATACTCTTCTCTGGTACAGGTATACACTTTTAAAACGACGGAGTCGATATTTCACGCGAGGCGTACGCTAAAGGTCTTTTTGCCTTTGACCTAACACCCGATTTATCAGCAGTTTGTTATTCACACTGGAATCTCGTGAGACACGGTAGTGTGCGAATAGAAGTACGCTTCGCCAAAGCTCTCAGCTGTATAATAAATTGCATTGTTTATCCCGAATACGATAATGTAATCGAGATCGACTCGGCTCGTCAGGTTATAACCGATTTTAGCGCCTGAACGTGCTTCAACTCTATCTCCACCACCCTCTCTACAAAAACGAAGCATCACGTATGCTACGCGGAGAGGGCGCTAACGGTATACCTCTGAACCGTATTTGAACCCCACCATCTAGTCATATTCTACAACAGTTTATCTCAAACCGTGAGCTTGGACGCTATAGTAGATATTCAAGCCCTATACGGCAAACAAGGCGAGTTCCTACCTAAGGAAGTTGCCGTGACAACGCTACAAGGTGATAATATTGGTTACTGGGTAATCAATGCTCCTTACGAGTTTGGCAGTTTACCCAAAGTAATACGTGAAAGCAATCATCAACTAACATTTTTTCATCATGATGTCGAGTAGGTTGACGGCGAAACGCCATTGTCAAAAATATACGCTAACCTAAGAGTCATTTGTCGTAATGTACTGGGTCGCGACATTGTAAATCTAGAGGAATACGAAGGACCCGCCTTAAAAAATATGCCACCTAACGACACATGGTGTATTTATCAAGACGTTGCGGGGGAAGATTCCGTAAAATGTGCATGAAATAACGTGGGAAAAATTAAATGTTTTCTTTAAACGCAACTTTTGGACTCAACGAATCGCATTTATTCTGGACACTCGAGAATATCAGAAAATCCCTTCACAGCGAGATTTCAACTGATAACAATGACCCGGCCACCGATCAGATGGGTATAGACGAACTACCTGTAATAGGTGTCACCAGTTCCTCATCAAACAACTGTGACAGTACAGCACCTACGAGGACATAGTAGCCCTTTACCGCTCCAAGGCACAGTCAAGCCCTCCTCCACCAAGACCAAAACGACAGCCAACACCTAACACACCCCGTAGCAGCCATCATCATGATCATCATCAGCAACATCATCGTAGACGTCGGTCCCCTTCTGGACGAGAGGACAGCCTATATATATAACAGCCTGGGGATACTTTACGCCCTACAGCATGTACGAGCCCAGACGAGAGGAGTTTTTCCTGTCGATCGTATCCCGAGTCGCTGGTCTAGACCCACTGCAATCGTCGCCAACACCGACGATCATACAAAACCTGGAACATACTGGGTCGCCTTCTACATCGGCATCAATGGCCGAGGTGTCTTTTTCGACAGCTCCGGACTGCCCCCACTCATCAACAGACACCATAACCGTCTACGTCGAAACACTATATCCTATATATGGAACACTAAACCACTACAATCATTCAAGTCTAAAGTGTGCGGGGAATATTGCATTATGTTACTTGATTATATGTCTCGTGGCTTTAGCCTACTTGCTTTTTCTCGGCTATTCTCGACAAACAAGGTGCAAAACAACGCTATTGTACGACAATACTACAAAAAATTAAAACGTATAAAATGTAAAAATCGTTATAATAGAAAGCGACGACCTAGTGTACTTGAGGGCTACGATAATACATGTACAACACCCTGTATACAAACGTGCGTAGCCCGTTTCAGCTGCCATCTGTGAAATTAAAAATAAACAAATAAAAATTCACATTGTGTTATTATTATTTATACATCCCTGCCATCAACACTACCACCACCACTAACATCGTTACCATCTCCAATGTCTTCAAAAGTGTATAAAAACAGAGACTCACAGCTCAATCAAACACATTCGTGAAAAAACCGTAATAATTTCAAAAGCAAAATGGAAGTCATCAACGGAATACTCGTGATCGACTGCAGTAAAGATCTGTGGAAACTCACCAGAGAGGAACTCAAATATATTCCGAAACCTCTACTACTGAGATACTGGGCTGATTCCATTCATTATATTTGGAATTAACTACCCGAACACATTCAAATGGATCCCGAGGTTGCATCATATTGTAACGGTTGGTACCGGGCGTTTGGGGAAGTATGTAGGATGGTCACAGCACTGACCACTGCGCTGATGTCACCTATGCTTTTCTCTCATTCAAATCGTCTTCTTATATGTAATGCAGGACCGTCATAGTATCAACTCTGCAAAGTACACTGGACTTAGCAGTATCTCTACTCACCAATCGATGGCTATCCGCCCACCAAGAGGGAATGCACCGACTGCCAAATACGCGACGATTTCAACCACGAGACCACCTACACCATCCGCACCACCACTACCACCCAAAACTGCTCTACCACTTACTAAACCAGCTCGCACAACAGATGTTTAAAAATATTTAAGAAATGTACACTTCAGCAAATATTCACCAATGAAAAAATATTAATATGTTTTCAATAACTCACTCTTTTTTATTTTCTTAGGACTTACCGATATTAGAGTTAACTTATACCAAGAAATTGACTTGACCGACTATAGGCAGAGGACCTTGACCTGACCGACTGCTGGAGGATCGCCGATTCTACCCATCTTGACTCGCCGACAAAATGTCCACTACGGAAAACTATCAGCCACTCGCAACTCAGGGAATATCACTAACATCTTCCCCGGCCTCTGATTGGGTCCCTATATTGTAAACGCACCCTCCCTAGGGTGGAGAGGGCCCCGCGCCAGACAGTGGAGGGGGTGGGGGAACTGGCGCCAGACATGGGGAGAGGAGTGGGGGATGGCGTCTCCCTATACCTGTACCTTACTACTCATTGAGTCGTATGTGTGAATTGTGTGAGCGTGTAATGCGCGTATGACCTTTATACGGGAATTCCCGTTAAGTATATTGGTAGGTTATGTGTGGCGATATGCGAATACGGTCGTGCGAGATCATATGTCAACAATTGTCTATTATGTATATGGATTCTAGTATAACAAGCGGCTAAAGCTGTGTATGATAAATACACGTATTACTAACTTCATAACCGTTTCTCTTGCCGATTCATTGTAATAACGCCGTCGGACCCAGATTAATTTTGTAATAAAGAGATAATTATTTAGTCTAAATTATCATTAAATAATTTACACATTAAACTATTTACAAATTAAATTATTTACAAATTACATCATTTATAAATTAAACTATTTTTAAATTAAGTTATCTACAAAATATCATTGAATTTGATATACTACGTAATTAGACAGTGCTAAATAAACTTACCTGGCACTTCGATCGCATTGCTTCCGAATTCCTATTTCTTCCGAATCACGCGGCTTACATGGCGCATTTTCCAGCACGTTTGTTAGTTCAATTATTGCTCCTCGGTATTTCAGCAATGATGCTGCTTTTCCACAGACGCCCAACATTGTGAGTAGCATAAATGATCCGTTCGCAAAATCTTCGACGTTGTCGAACGATCCAAAGAGATCAACTAACTCCGATATCGTAAAAGTGTAGATGAGTAAGATCATTAGAAAAGTATAAAAGTCGTACAGCATAGTCTTCCAGCCGGATGGCCAATGAATCGGTCTCCATATTCCACAAAATCCGAGAATTATAAAACTGGTAGGTAGCGTATCCATTATAAAGGGGCTGGACGTTTCTCGTAGAACAAAGGAAAATAAATTCTCATTGTACGGTCGGTGACTTACTGACAACTCTTTGAATAAAGTTAAGCATTGTACTATATCCTATTGCTCTGCTGATATTTTATTTAAAGACATAAAACCCTACCTCTTGTAGACTTGTGGAACGATGGAACAACTTTTTCCACCCACAATACATCGCATAGTATATTCGATAGGTAATAATAGAGAAGAAAGAAATACATTGAGGGTTTAGCCTGCGCAAAGAAGTAAACAGTATTATTGTATTGGGTTTAAAGGATACATCTGAGACCACGTTGAGTTGACTGTGTGTTAGCAGATATTGCACGTCTTTGCAATATTTATTTGATAATAAGTTGGTATCGAAAAGTCTTGGGTTGACCGCAATTCACCAAACTTTATGTTCGGATCGATCCACAGGAGGACGTTAGTTAGTATTTGTGTTGCGTTGAGCACCAATGATATTTACGAGGACTGTGCAAGTTCTCGCAGTAACGTGTATGCCGAATAAGAGGCCTGAAGGATCTGAAAAAATACTATATATCAGTAAAGAGGAAATATCATGTACAGCTGTTGAATGATCTTTATTACATCAGTAGAAAAAATGTTCTGTGCCCCCAAAAAACTTATTGCAAAAGTAAAAACAAGGTATGCCGATTATTAGTATTATAGGGTGAATCGTCCAAAGTGTGAACACTCTAAAAAAAATAGGCAATAGCACATTTAATGATCAAAATAAATTAAAAACATTTACAGAAATGAATCGAAGAAGCATAGAATCATAAAAATGAATTTGGTAGGCGGCCGTTGCAGAATACAATTGTAGTTGAAATGAGCGGCTTCAGTCCGGCAACTCCGATGTCCGGGAGAAGGATATTACAAAAAAGAGGAGAACGAACTCTTTTAGAATTTTACTGTTACATTTCGGTCCAGGATTCGGGTTCTCTTCAGAAGTCATTTTTATTCGCACATCTGAGTGCAGACTGATATTCAATAACAATACATAGTGAGCATAACCTGTATACATTTAAGAAAATTTTAAAAAACGCAAAAAACAATTTCAAAAGTGATTCCTTATGAACTACGAACTTATGGAAAGAAAGAACGACTCATCTGCATAATCTAAAATATGCCAGTTCCCCATGAGCCACAATCACCCATCCGTTTCTTCGATTAATGAATTGGATTGATGCAATTAGAAGCAGTTAATTGAGATCTCCCAAGGCTGGATGGCATTATGGTTTTTACTCTATTTGAAGCAGCTGTAAACCGACAAGTGTAAGCCGGTACATTTCAGTTTCTGAGATACGTGCACGAATTTTATTTAATACGTAATGTATCGTCAAATATTCCCTTGCTTAAAAAATCAGTGGGAAACGTATCTCGGATTTTCGATATAAGTATTGTTGTCGGTTTATTTATTCTCTGATTGGCTGTCGGATTAACTGAAACTCGTGTGCGAAGTTTAAGGGTTTCTTATATTTATTTCGAGATGGGCACTGCTACTTTGACGCGTCAGGATGCTTAAGAAAAATTGTAAAAGCCCAGCAGAGCGAATTGAGTTGAAGTGTGATGCATACGAAAAGAGGGTCGTACTTCAGTCGAACTGTATGCCGTGCGGGGAACAAAATCGTAGACGACACAAGTAATTGAATGGAAAGCTCTTTGAATCGAAAAAAAATAGATCGCTAGCTCCAGTACATCATGAGGCAGAGGTCAGGGAAAGGCAGAGCAAAAGAACGGCAGAGAGGAAACAATGGTAAAAAAACTTGCTACTGGCGTGATCGCAAAACGTGACTTTCTCATCACGATTGTTACTGGCGTCACGTTACTGTCGTGAAGTTAGTTTGTGAAGTTAGTTTGTGAAATTAGTTTGTGAAATTAGTTTGTGAAATTAGTTTGTGAAGTTAGTTCGTAATATTCGTTTTTGTAGTTATATATGAATAAATATCTCTCTATATTATAAAAAGATCGCGCCGCCGCCTTCGCCGCCGTGTCAAGAATCGAGGGACTTATTCGGGTTAGAAGCGGTCACCCATCCAAGTACTGACCACAAAAATTCTGGGGTCTATTTTTGAAAAAATTAGCTTATTTAGGCTTATTTAAAAAAAAATTAGGTCTTTTTTTAAATTTAGGTCTATTTTCGAAAAAAAAAAAAAATTAGACCTATTTTTTAAATATTATTTTACATACTTTGCATGTGATGAAAAAGTAAAAATTTGTTACTGGTGTAAAATTTTTATCGTGAATTTACTGGGTTATAGTGATTAATAATGTGTGAATTTCGCACATTAATTGTAATCTCCATTTTTAGCTATAATTTGTCAAGAACGCGTTTGTAAATTCGAAATTCGCGCGCGCGAGAAAGCGAGCGTGACATCGCGCGCCGGCGCGCGCCTTCACATCTCTCTTTCCCTTTGATGTTATTATCGTCGGCATTGCGATAGTTTGACAGTCGGAATTACATTTTATTTGATATTTCCAACGTTTCGCATATTATGGTGTGTATGAGCAGCATTTGGAATTGGTATAAAATGCTATACGAGTGATAAAATAAATAAAAAAACTATGATGTGATGAGTGCATGAGTGTTTATAGTCTAACATCAAGAGTGATGATAACCTCAAATGTGTTTCTCTTGTATTTTTACATTCTTTTTTTAAATTTTAATCTAACATATGGTGTAAATATTCATAGTATGTTATCATTGAAAACTGCTCAAGATCATTGCAGTTCTTTTTTTTAGTGAATGTGTAACACAATAACACAAGAAAGTAACATATTTCAAGCAATACATTTTTTACAACAGTTTAAGATGTCTTATGTGGGTGATTGAAAAAACAAAATCTTCTATATACTAAATCTCTTGTTGTTCATTTTTTATTTGCTGGTAATACTATTTGTATGTATCACATTGAAGCATAATGTCTTTTATATTAACTTGCGGTACAAAAATAAATAAAATTTTTATTTTTTTTTATTTTGTATTTAAGGTAAAGTATCAGAAGCAGTGGAGATTTTGGATTGGATTTCAATACCAAAACCAGGATTTGAATGCAGAAGACACACAAAAAATTTCATTTCAGTCCATAGATGTTTTCAAAAGTTATTGTGTTTCCGGACGGCACATACAGACGCCAGACAGACAGACAGACAGACAGACAGACGGACGGACAGAAATGAGGTAATGTGTTTTTTGTAATCTAGGACACTCAAAACATCTATTTCCATCAAAATCTGGAAGTCGAATTTTTTTTGGATTGCAATACTTTCTCTTTATCCATACTCCGTATGTGATGAGAAAGTAAAAAGTATGTAAACTAAATTTCGTGATTGAACGTTTTTATGCACTTCTTGGTATATTCAATTTAAACGCACAAATGTGATAGAAAACGTTAACAGTAGGGACAGATAGGTAATGACAAAAATAGAGGCAGAGCCGGAGGCAGACAGGAAGAGAAGCAGTTCATTTTTTGCTTCCTCATATAGGAAGCTTTAATTTTATTTCCATTGTCGCATTGCAGAAAAATGTTCAGTTGCAAAAAATATAATAAAAAAATAGAACAACAAGTCACTTAGAACAACAAGTAATAACATTAATCAAAGTTTTGTACGGTTAATCAAGGATAGTAAGCTGAGTAAGCTGTTGTTAGATATTTTTTATGCAAATGGAGCCTTGTTTTAATAACTTTGTCTTTCATAAGAGTCTCATTCACGAATTTTTACACCGATTATCTTAAAGCTAATTATTACTGCTATTATTTAACCCTATCTTGAGTTGTAGGTAATACTTAAATTTTCAATATGCCTCGATATGTAACGTGAAAATAATGCATTATTTATTTTAAAAGAACCGGAGAGATGGTCTAGTGGTTAGTGTACTGGCTTTTAGTCCAGAACATCGGTAGGTCGCGGGTTCGAATCCCGGTGTTGTACTTTCATCGCAAAATAAAAATACGGGCGCGATGAAGCTCCACATGTATACATGAGACATACACAGGTATTGTACCTGTGAGGGTCACATGTATACAGCTGTAGTCCGAGTTTACATTCTCGACAAAATGTGACATAGCACCGTGAGGCGAATTCGAGACCGGCTATACCGGCATAGGTTTTCCGCAGTTTTCCTATGCCCTTAGCAGAAATTCTGCGGCGAATGCGATATAGAGGGGAAGTCGGATGCGGCCGTACTCTGAGGGGCTAGGGGCTCACTTAGTAGAACCTTGGAAAGTCGTCAGCCTCCCTATAAGAAACCTAGTGGCATCCATGAGAGACACAGGGCTGGTGTAGGAGGAGGAGACAAGGAAAAATGGGGAATACAATGGGCCTTGGGCCTGCGTGCGTAGTTACATAAATCCCCCAATGAATACCATATAATACCATACCATATTACAAAAAAAAATGGATAATGGAATTCGGATCCATTACCAATTACTTTATTCATGAGTAATGGAGCAGAGGTCAATCACTCATTACTTTTTCAATGAGCCTATTTAAAATAATGCAGTAAATGGAAAGTATTGTTTAATGTCCATGTTTTAATCAATTATGTTACTCACATCCATAATCCATTACTTTTTCAATGAGTAATGAATCACATCCGTCACCCATTTTTAGGCATTCACGTTTGTCGTAAATCAATTGGACACGTTTTTCTGGGGTTTGGAATTATGTGTCGGATTTATTTATTCGCACATGCGGTACAAGGTGGGATATGGTATTTTATCAAAACAATTTTTCTAAAAGTTTCTGCTTTTTGTGGGAGAGTTGGACGACGGCGTTCGACGGTGTTTCGGGGTTATATTGTGAGAAGGTGACGTGGGAGGGGGTAAATTCTACTTCCTTTTCCAGGCGGGAATATAATTCTTCAAATTCCTCCTTGTTATGAAGGGGAGAAGCACAAGTACTGACGTCGCGATTCGGTGTATCATTTGGAAGAATGAGTGTGGGTTGAGGGGTTATGTTAGGGTGGGTTGTGTTTGAATCTTCCGGGGTTTGTATGGATGGCAGTGTAACAGTGTGGGACTGGTATTCAGCGAGTGTGATTCGAAGGATGTCTGGGTGTTTGTTGTGGATGAGATGTCTTGTGGGAGTATTATGCGTTGTATGATTGGAGTAATTTGTGTGCTTACAGAATGGTTCGTGTGATAATTGTTTCGTCGTGGTGGTCTGGGAGGGAGGTTAATTCGGATGATCTTCCATTCTTGATTTTAGAACTCTGGAGCGTTGTTTTGAGGATGATGAACAACTGGTTGGACGAACATTTTCTTTCCTTGGGTCACGAAGGATGTGGCGAGCAATAAGGATCTCTTGGCCAGGAAGTCGTGATTGGACTTATCGTTGGAGTCGTCGGAGGTATGCTAGATTCCTGTGTTTAGACATCTAGGGAATAAGCGGGTATTAGTATTCCACATTGCGGTAGCGGATTAGTGTGGGGGTAGGAAATAAGAAGCGTTTACGTTTCAGTAAGGCACCTGGTAATATTACGTTAATTTTTCAGGTTTATTTTTAGAACTCGCGTTCACAAGGATATTTTAGTGGCGATATTGACGTTGTTTCGTCGCTGCCCCTCCTCGGATAATCATTTTCGTCAGGAATAACGGCTCGGTTATCGATTTTCCGTTCTGTTATTTTTCTTTTGGGCTGAAATAAATGTTAAAAGCTCGGCATATTCGAATGTGTCGCGAGGATGAAAGCTCAACGAAACGAGTAGCCCGACACATAAGAATTGCCGACAAAAGTCTTGCAGTTAGATGTAGACCGGTGCAAATACGGTTCCCGATAGCGAGAGTGCATTGCGTTAGAGAACGGGTGGAGATTTGTTAGTTTGAGTCCACATGATTTTGCCGAAAATTCATTTCACCGATTCGACGGGTTGCCGAAAATCACCTTGCCGAACGTCATTATGCCGAAGAGTCAATTAACGGAGTCAACGTTTTGGCGAAAATTGATATCGCCAAATGTCATTGCGCCGAAGCGTCATTCAATCGACTAATCGACTTAGCGAATAATAACATTGCCGAATGCTATATTGCCGAATCGTCTTATACCCGAATAGTCATTAATTCGAAAAATCGCTTCACCGATAGTCATTTCCCCGAATCGTCATATTGCCGAATCGTCAAACTGCCGAAATTTTATTTAAGTTTGAGGGCAAAAGAAAGGTATAAAAAAAGGAACACGTGATTGACAAAGTTCCACATTTACTGAAGCGAATGATAATCAATTACAACTTGTCAACGGTTCACTTTATGATAGACTGTACAGGCATCATTTGTATAAGTATGAGAATGGCAATCGAAATTGCTCAATAGGGTATATAGACAAAACACAAACCATCATTTTTACTTTCTAAAAATGTAAGTTTTTCCCTTAATGTATGTACCTTTTGCTTCCTCATAGAGGAAGCTTTGTTTTCATGAAGAATTATTTTTTCAAGATTTCCATGTCAGTACATTCAGAATGGGCCAAAACGTTGAGAAAAATGATTTAGAAAAAATGTGTGGTTGTGTGTGTGTATGTGTGTATATTACACGATCGAAAAATGTAATCCTTTATAACTCGGGAATGCCTTGAGATATCAAGCTGAAATTTGGTCCATAGATAGAGGGATCAAGCCTCATCGTTCATACAGATTTTTGTTAAAATCTACTTCATCGTTAAATTATTACGCGTTTTTTAATTTTTTGAAAAATGTCTGTTTACGCGATAACTCTTTCAATTTTCGAGATATTGATCTTAAAATTGGTATGAATGTGAGCTTTCATCCGCCGGTGATCGCTATTGAATTTGGTTAAGATCGGTTGAACCGTTAATTTTATGATGTTTTGATTTTTTTTTAATTTCTGATTTTTTTTTCTTCCATGAGAATTTTGGTATTAAATATCAAATTGGGAGTGGAATGAGTACCAGATTCATAATTAAGAGAAAAAAATACGTCAGATATACCCGAAAAATGATGAACGATACCATATTTTTATAGCGATTTTGTACAGTACTTTGCGAAAAGTACCGATTTATGTCGTATAAACTAGCCATATCCTTGGTCTACAATGAAATTTCTGAAAACAAACGATTCTATCGTGTTCTACTGAAAAAAAGAGAAGATAGAGTATTCGAGCGAGTTCACGGACCGTTCGTCCTTATTATATTTTCACAAAACGGGAGTGTGCGCTTATTTATTTATTTAAAACAAGGATGCAAAGTAGAACCTTGCACATTGCTTTCTCATTATATTTCGCTTTTTACAAAGCTTCCTCTATGAGGAAGCCAAAATCAATTACCATACTTCCTCTTGGAGGTTGCTTTGTAAGAAGCGAAATATAATGAGGAAGCAATGTGCAAGGTTCTACTTAGCATCCATTTTTCTATTTCTTATTATTTATTATTATGAACGTCATAATGTTATGGTCGAATCAGCCGTCAGAATGAAGAACAAAAAGAGTAGCAGTTGAGCGAGCGTGAGCGCGGCGTTCCGGATTTAGCTGCATAACGATTATTATCGATTTGAATTTATTGGAACTAAAAGTTCGCATTACTAACATTTGATTAGAATATACATAGCTTTTTCATAATCCGCAATATGGTTTAAATTTCTCAGAATTTTAAATTTTAGAAAAAATTATGTTATTGAATTAACCTTAGTAAAACATAAGATAGCGAACTCATTTTTTATCCACGAAATTAGTACTATTCTGCAATGATTTTTACAAAGCCGTGAGGAAGCCAAAATTAATAAACAAGCTTTCTCATCGAGGAGGCTTTGTGAAAAATGAAAATTAATGAGGAAGCAATGTGCAAAGTTCTACTCTGCAACCTTTTTTACATTGATGTTTTATTCACTTACCTTCTGAATTCGCTGGAAGAAAGGGCTCTCCGTATTTTGTAAGGTATACCTTATACGAGTAATTACTAAAATGGAGAATGTGATATGCAGAAATAATATTTTGAAAAAATGGTTTTCGGCTTCATAATGTTTCGGCGATTTAACGATTCGGAAAAATTATGATTCGGCAAAATGGTATTCGGTATTATAGAGTTTTAGCATGTTGATCGTTCGGCAAAAAGGGTTTACCCATGTGACATTCGGCAATATGATTTTTCGATGAAATAGTGATTCGGCTATATAATAGTTCGGCAATGTGACGTTCGGCAATATGATTGTTCGGCAAACCAACGAAACGCCATAATGGTTTTCGGTAACACGACGAGTCGGTGAAATGAATTTTCGGCAAAACAATGTGGACCCTTCCTTTGTTTTCGCGTTGAAATGAATATTTTACTGGGACCAGTGATATTTTTACACGGGATCGCCAGCTTCGCACGAAGCTGGCTGTCCCGTGGCTAAATATCAGATTAAAAAATATTTTCGTCATCAACTCTACACATCACCGACTTTACACAACTGCAATTGTACTCGGGCGCATACCAATACAACCACACCTGTGTATAATTGCCCTTGTGTAGAGTCAGCAATGGGTAGAGTCGATTCCTTTACAACCGCTGTAGTCATAATTTTATGGGGCCGTCTGGTTGACGCAAAGCTGGCGGCCCCGAAGCTAAATAACAGATGAAAAAAATATTTTCGTCACATTAAAATTAGGCGCTAATTACGTACCGAAATATAAAATTTTGTGCTTTTTTGATCTCGCAGAGAAATGAATCTTTTGGCAATACATTGGTTCTACAGAACTCGCCCTAGCAAGCTGCGTCACCGTAGTGTTAACCGAAAATAACTGAAGTTAACCGACTTTTTAACCGAGAAAAGATAAGTCTCGATAAGCCCACTGTTTCACCGGCTTTAACCGATAATTTAACCGATTAAAAAAGTTTCGTTCGGTTAAATTGTCAGTTAAAATCGGTTGAATTCACCGAACAAACTTAATTTTGTTTTTAAATGCGGTAAGAATGTCGGTTACAATCAGTTAATTCACCAGTAAAAATCGCTTAAAACATAACGATTTCGGTGTACACTCTGTTGTAAATATGATTTTCAGGTACCGCCGGCTTGACGTCAAGCTAACGGTCCCGTGTAGAAATATGAGTGGTCCCAGTAAAATATACATTGTACCGCGGAAACACAGAATCATCCAATTTTTGTTTTGACACCTAATCAGCTCCTAAAAAGCACCTAATTTTGATATGCCGGAAATATTTTTAAATTATTCATGTATTTATGGTGTTATGCCCGCGGGGGGGATCAATTTAACATATATTTTATTTATTGTGATCGTTTGCCAATAAAGAGTTAGACTCAAGTAAATAACGTAAAGTTAAGAAGATTTATTTAAACAGATAACAATATAGTGTATTACAGTATCGAGCTCGTCTCGATTCCGTTACTTATGGGCGAGTCTGACCCAAGACCGACTGATCACTTTGATGTTCGATTGAAGACTGAATTTACTTCTGATTGATACCCACCAATTTGCCTAAAATTGGCGCGTATGCATTTAATGCTTCCGCGTTAATTGCTCCATCGAACGATACCGATTCCGCGCTCGATATTGCGCGAGCTCTTTCGAAATCGTTCGATTGCCCAATTGCTCCAATAACTCCGTCCGAAAATAATTACCACTGGAATTATTTTCGAGCGATTTCCCAATAAAATTCCTTTAAAAATTCGGGGCGCAACAATGGGACCGCCAGCTTAGCGTCAAGATAGAGGTCCCATCAAAATGTTAGCACTACAGCGGTTCTACAAATCCCGACTCTACACATCACCGACACTACACAAGGGCAATTATATACGGGTGCAGTTGTATTGAATTGCGCCTGTGAACATTTGCAGTTCTGTAGAGTCGGGTTTGCAGAACCGCTGCATTGGAGTACAGTACAGCCAAAGGAGTACAGCAATTTTATTTTGGCACTTTATTAGCATATGGCCATTCCACCCCGTTTCGACCTGGATTTGACCTCGACCTTTCCGATTTAGCTCATTATTTTTTACAGGCTTAGTTAGACCCTCAACTGCACAAATTTTTTTTTTTTTAAGACCATTTTTTTGAAAATATATTTGTTGCCCACCCATTGTAATAGATGGGCGCCTACGTCATAAACTCGCAACTCAGTTTGAACGCTGACTAGCCTTACACTGGGAGATGGGGTCTCACGTCACGACTAGCGAAGCGCGTGAGGCGCAGGCTGGTGCACGAGCGAGGAAGAGGGGGAAGAGAGGGAGACGCGCGGCAGCGCAAGAGTAAGAGGGTCAGTCGCTCACGCACGGTCGAGTAGGGCAGTCGCACAGGAGCGTGAGCGCGAGAGAGATTGCGAGCCGCACGACAGCGCGAGGAGCGGGGCGGGCGATCAGGAGTGCGAGAATGAGACGCACAGTCGTACGCACACATGACAGCAGCGTTGCAGCATAGCATCATAGTCAGGTGGTAACACAGCGACCTTGCAGCATAGCACCATAGCAGCATTACAGCGTCGTAGCATTGTAGCGATATAGCAGCTACAGCAGCGTGGTAGCATACCAGCATACCAGCATAACAGTATTGCAGCATAGCAGCGTTTCAGCATAGAAGCATTGCAACGTCGCAGCATAGCAGCCGCGCAGCAGACTAGCATAATAGTATTGCAGCATAGCAGCGCAGCAGCATAGGAGCCTCGCAGCATAGGAGCCTCGCAGCATAGAAGCCTCGCAGCATAGCAGCCTCGCAGCATAGCAGCCTCGCAGCATAGCAGCCTCGCAGCTTAGCAGCCTCGCAGCATAGCAGTCTCGCAGCATAGCAGCCTCGCAGTATAGCAGCCTCGCAGCATAGCAGCCTCGCAGCATAGTAGCGCAGCAGCATAGCAGCATAGCAGCGCAGCAGCATAGCAGCATAGCAGCGCTGCAGCATTGCAGCATTGCAGCATTGCAGAATTGCAGCATTGCAGCGTTGCAGCATACCAGCATAATAGTATTGCAGCATAGTAGCGCAGCAGGGCTGCAACGTAGCAGCATAGCAGCGCAGTAGCCTCGCAGCATACTAGCATAACAGTATTGCAGCATAGCAGCGCAGCAGCGTAGCAGCATAGGAGCCTCGCAGCATAGCAGCCTCGTAGCATAGCAGCGCAGCAGCATAGCAGTGCAGGAGTATTGCAGCGCAGCAGCATAGCAGCGCAGCAGCATAGCAGCGCAGCAGCATAGCAGCGCAGCAGCATAGCAGCGCAGCAGCATAGCAGCGCAGCAGCATAGCAGCGCAGCAGCATAGCAGCGCAGCAGCATAGCAGCGCAGCAGCATAGCAGCGCAGCAGCATAGCAGCGCAGCAGCATAGCAGCGCAGCAGCATAGCAGCGCAGCAGCATTGCAGCTGAGCAGCTGAGCAGCGTAGCACGAACACACGGCTACCTAACTACAAATAATTCCGAGTCTGCGAGAGGACTCGGGAATTTACAGAAAGCTCGCAAGAGAGATTTCGCGCGCGGACTAACTACAAATAATTCCGAGTCTGCGAGAAGACTCGGGAATTTAGAGAGAGCCTTCGCGCATGAACTCGGGAGAGACAGACAAGCGGTCCTTTGCCAACACTCTGAGCTCGCTAGAGAGCGCGCGCAATAAGAGAGCTCGCTAGAGAGCACGCGCGATAACTGAGCTTGCTAGAGAGCGCGCGCGATAACAGAGCTCGTAAGAGAGCGCGCGTGAATAAATAGAAATAGCCGCACGTCCCTGAGTGTATCGAGGTGGCAACAACTTGGTCCTTCGAGCCGGATGTGGGAGCGTCATGAATGTGCAGTTGTGCCTGCTACGGATGAAAGAGTCAGCTTAGCGTATATTGTAGACAGTAAGCGCACATCACGCTACGCGCGCACTGTCCATCGGGGACGTCAGGAGCGTGCCGTTGGTGGTGCGGCTTGGTATTCGTGCCGTGGTGCTTGTTGATTGTTCAACATATGTTTAAAATATATAGATACTAGCTATTTTTAAATCACATCTACTGTCCTTGTACTTGTCCTTGCCCTTGTACTGTCGGTGATGGGTGGCTGAATGGGCACTGAGAGAAGTAGTAGGTGGTGCACTATGGCGACCCCCAATCCTATCCACTTTATTGAAATAACATTTTTTTCTAATACAGTATATGTAAACAATGATTATTATAAATTATGGGTATTATAGTTTATAACGGTTTTAACAATATGACTCAGATGATGGGTGAGCAACTCCGCGATGATCCTTGTTTTAGATTTAGTCCATAGCTCGTAGGAGGGCCTACAGCACGGACTATAGCTGTATACATGTGACCCCCACAGGTAGAAATACCTGTGTGGGTCTCATGTATACATGTGGAGCTTCATCGCGCCCGTCTTTATATTTTCGACGAAAATCGACGGCACCGGGAATCGAACCCAGGACCTACCAATGCTCTGGACTAGAGGCCAGTACACTGATCACTAGACCGTCGCACCAGTTCCTAAGGGAGCATTCGGGTGCTATGTGGTCATTGCAAAAGACACCCATGGCCGTGGCTCACGCATTACTGATACACTTGAAACTGAAATGAGAGAGAGGAGTTTATATTCAGGCTTCTTAAACTCCAAATGATTGTACTTCGTGCCGTAGTAGAACATACGTAACTTTTGTTCACTAGCAGAGGCAATCATCTGTTGAAATAGAGTGGCGTACTCCTCGAATGCCGTCATGAATCTTGATGGCAGGAAGCACGTAAACTCGTTATGCAGATCGACGGTAATACGTACACCCCACCTCGTTTGACTAATCTTCATTTTCATGACAATATACTCTTTGTCTACTTCTAGATCCGCTAATCTTTTCAACCGTAGATACGGCTCGGGCTTGCCCACTTTATTGATTGCTGATAAATCCATTATGAAGTTTAAGCGCTTGGAATTTGACTGTCAAATAATGTAGTTCTGATTTTGCGTAAATCAATGTCTTGAGTAGTGTAATGTCTTGCAAGAACCGTTCTATACGCGTCTTTAATTTGAGGCGTTGTCTTTGCATTGACTTGCAGAAGAAGAAGTATCTACAGCGACTGTTCAGTTACTAGTGAGGCTGCATCATATGGACGCTTAGTATTTTCCTCCTTCTCCACCACCCTGAACGACATCACCTTACTGCAATGTCCGCTGCTATGAATCAAGAGATTTACCTATAGGTGGGGGGAGCAAACTGCTGACACAAAGGCACGTGGAGTCTGTAAGATGATATCTCTGTAGCTATGCAGTGTTAAATGAGTTATCAGCGAAATTCCTCGCTGAGAAACACAGGTTCAAGGCTATTAAAGTGTACAATTTAAGTACATATTTTTCTGTATATGCCGCCCTTTAATAATATAGCTAGCGAGAGCGTGAATAACAACTCTGCATACATGTGTTGAACTGTTTATATATCTGTTTGGGCTGACCATGCTGACTGGTGTACGCGTTATATAATAATCAGATATTATTTTGTCGTTGTTTGACAGATTATTTGAAAATACACTTCTAAACCTGTGAATACCAAGACCTGTAGACATGAAATGATGAAACATAACACAATAATGTCCGCAAAATTGTGATTCAGGGCTCTGAAGTTGAAAGGTGCTATAGCAAAAGAGTTTACAGTTTCGTCGGAGACGTTGGAGATGCTGAGGGATAATTGGGGGCAATCCGTAGCTATCGAAGTACCATCCGTGTCCATTTCGATCGACGTACATGGTGACCCAGTGGCTTCCCGGCTGTTTGTGTCCATCTGTATTAGCTACAATAGCCGTCGGTTTCGCCCAAGCTCTCGGAATGCGATCGGCAGGGTCGCTTTCTTTGCGTGGCTCCAATGTACCAAGTAGTGGTGGTCCTATACTCCCACAATGAATTTACACGATCACTATGGCAAACCCACGCTTTAATTCTCACGGCACAATTTAGAGCACACCTATATGAGCGGTTTTTGCACAATAAACTATGATAAATACACAGAGTGCTACACGCTGGTAGATTACAAAATGAGGGATCCGTTGCGTCTTCCTCTAGATTTATAATGAAGCACCCTGTTAATTGCGTTAAATAAGCGGCTTTATCAGTACCTCTTGTGAATATTCGATCAGCTTGTATGGTAATTGTCTTTCTCGACAGCTCGTAATGACGTTTCACCGCTGGTCCACTCTATGCCGTGATGATCATCAATCAACCATGTGTTTTGTCACTTTACACTGGGTGGTAAACTCTTATAAGCATGGGGTGGTGACACTACCCAAAGCGCACTATAATCTGAGTTAACGGTAATGATTGCAACTTCTTTTGGGATAAACTCATTAGACCTATCCTTCAGGCCTTGTATATCAATCACAATATTCATAATGAGCTGTGTGATCGTAATACCTCAAAGTATGAACGTAGATTGGCCGGCCGAGTTAGTTTACGCTGAAAATATATGTCAGGCATAATCTAACCGCTATAGCCTACAATTACCTCGAAGAGTCAATCTCCAACACATTGTCATATTCTGCATACACGATACAGTTAATTGTTGAAGTTAATGCTTGGGCGAAGCGCACTTCTATTCTCACACTACCATGTCTTACTAAATTCCAATGACTGTTGCTGTTTGCCGAGAGATCGGGCGTGAGATCAAACGCAAAGAGACAATAAACGTTAGGATAATTGTAGCGTGCAATACAATTACCTTGATTGAGAAACTGGATACCTGTGCCGGAGAACAGTGTATGGAAGGCGTCAACGTAATTATAGCTGGCAAAGTTCGGCTGTAAGGGCTTTGATGATATCTGAACTCCGTCAGCATACAAAGAAAGATAATTAATGCCATAATTTTGAAAGTTAAAGGGATTTAATGAGCGATTGCCATTGATCGCTTTATTATCGACGAACCCTAGAATAAGCCGCTTAGGCAGCTGTCCTATTATGACATTATCTAAAGTATCATCATGTACGCCTGCATGCAATGATAGAGCCTCAACTTGATGTTGTATGAGCGTTGGCCGTTATATGTGCAGTGTTGGGGGGGGGGGGGGGGGGTTTGCTTCGGCAATGTGCGGCCTTTGATTGAAACGGCGATTTTTTAATATGTTTCGGCTCTGGTCTGAGCCCTCTTCAGTTTATTATTGATCTATTAAATACAATGAAAATGAGACGAAATAATACAAATAAATTAATGAATTATCGAGTGATGAAGTATTAAACTAATGACAAAAATAATTATAAAATTAATAAAAATAATGTATGCAGCGCTTACCCTATCCATATGTTATTGGACCTTATTTTTTTATTTGGTTAGTATGTTTGTGGATTTAATTATTTTAACCAGGCTCGCCGGTCATTTCGTTGTTGTGTTGAGGTTAAGGTTACTTTGTTGTTTTTCTGTCAAGTTAATCAAATTAGTAAGCGATTTGATGATTTTAAATAGCTTAAAGTTATTAGGAGTTACCTTGTTAATTATTTCCATACTAGTTGTAACCATTTTAAAGATAAACCTCATTTTTAACAATAAAATTCCACTTTTGACCAACGGACCGGAGAGCCCGTTTGTCATTTTGCTGACACATGATGGTGACTGTTCATTTGTTGACAAACACGAAGGTGTAGGTGAAAGTGTGTGTGTGTTAGTAGTGTGATGAGTGCGATTGTACGTGAGCGTGTTATGATATCGGAGTCAGGTTGGCATTATATACTGCCTAGTGTTATCTACTAAACTAATTAAACTAGATAGTTATGCGTGGACAGTCCTAAATATCTATAAAGTTGTTAGAACTACGAAATACGATTAAAATTAGTTCAATTTAGCTCTTAATTTGACGTCCCAGATTAAAATAAAGTCAGATAACTTATTATTAGATATCATTTGTCTAGTGATTAAAATTAAGGTGACCTCTTAACTGAAGCCTATATCAATTTTTTTAAACTTAGGTCTATTGACAGTCTCATATATGTTTTCGACAATTAACTAAAGGAGAAAATGGTGTCGGTCATGTTACCGCTACACAACTTTCCCTGGTTGGCTATCCACATCATAATGTTCCCTAATAGCGAGCTACCATAGTGTGTGTGTGTGTGTGTGTGCGCGCCTCTGATTTGACTCTAACCAACGATAATTTAATATCGTTTTTGGTTATATGATGGAGTTGTAAATGATGCTCAGATTTGAAATGTCATATCTATGATTGATGGAATTGGTGTCAGATTTGATTTGAATCATTTCCATCAAAATCCTCTTGTGGTAGAGTGGTTCCACCGATAGGACTTTCGTGCGTTCAAAATCGAATGTATGGTGTGTTTGTGTAATGTGCTGAGTGAGCGCAGTATGATTTGAGTCCAAATGGTTGATGCTGTTTTTATGTTCTTGTATTCTAGTTTTTAAGTACCTCTTTGTTTGTCCAATGTATGTGCTCTCGCAGTCCTTACACGGGATGCAGTACACTAGTTTGGACTTTAGGAGTGTTGGTATTCGATCTTTCGTGGAGCCAGTAATGCTGTAGATGTTGTTTTTGTTGTTATTCACTAGGTTGATGTTGAAGCCTTTCAAAAACTGGACCAATGGAAAATGAACTCTTTCGAGAAAAGGAAAATTTACTAATCTTTTAATGTCAAAGTCTGGTCTGTTTGTGTTGTTCTGTTATGTTGTCTCAATAGTGTGTAGTCTGATATTGACGTGTTTTTTTATAAAGTGTTGTCGGTAACAGTTGAGCAAGAGCGTGCTTTTAATGATTTCCAAATTTGTTTCTTTATATTTTTGTTCAGCCAAGCCTATTCCTCTGTCTACCAACATGTATATAATGCCTTTCTTTTGGTGCATTGGGTGGTTTGAGTAGAAATTCATAAGTCTCCCAGACCAAGTGGGTTTTCTAAACCAGTTAGTCGTGATTTTGTTGTTTGCTCTGGTGAGGAGAATATCAAGAAAGGGGATTGAATTTTCGTTATCTTCTTTTTCGATGGTAAACTTTAGTTTGGGATGGTATGCATTAAAGATGTTCAAGGTGTAGTCTATTTTGTCTACCGGTAGAGCAATGATGATGTCATCAACATACCTCTTGTACAGTTTAGGAATGTAGTCTAGTTTCGATAAGCAGGATTCTTCTAGGTCCACCATGACAATATCTGACAGGATAGGTGCTAATGGTGACACTGACACCAACAACAACAACCATTCCCATGACCAAAACAACAATCACACGTCATTAAACAACACATCAAACAAACAAGTGAGACCTCCCATTGCACGCTCACACACTACACTAAACACCTCCCTTCCTCCAAATCACACATCCGCTTACTCAAATGTCGCACCAACAAAAACCACGGAGTCATTTGACCCTTTCAAAGCCATCTTAAAAAAAATCACGAACAACGACAATTTGAGCCAAAGAGACAAATGGTTGGTGAATCTTTCAACGGTAGAAATCCTAACACATATCCAAATCTTTCTAGCCCTAGGTCAAAAATTTTGCTTTCCTTACCTTCACAAAGACGAGACGAAAAAAGCTATCCATCAAGTCATCACTGAATTTGAAACCAGTACTCATTTGTTTCCTCAAGACAAATTAGACACAGCAAGGGGCCAACTCACCAATATAATCAGCAAAACCAACACCAGAGCACACTGAAAAGACACTGAAAAAATCATTAGCGACACCAAAACATTTCTTAAGTGGCATCCTGAAATCATTGTCACACAAGCGGACAAAGGCAACACCTCAGTGGTATTAAGCAAAAGTGATTATGTGGAAAAAACAAATGCTCTCCTAAATGACGAGGCAACTTATAAAGTAGTCACAAAAGATCCTTGCAAAACACTTCAAAATACGATCAACAACCTTCTTACACGATGGAAACTACACAAATTCATAGATGACAAAATGCTTAAACACCTAAAAACAGAGAATTTCAATTTAGCTAGAATGTACACATTACCTAAGATACACAAAGAAAATTTCCCTCACAGACCAATCGTTTCCTCAATTAGCTGTCCAACGTACAAGATTGCGGACTTCATACAAAAATTCATATCCAAATATCTACCACCATGTACCTCTAATGTGAAAGACAGCTTTTCCTTAAAACGGTTCGTAAAAAACATAACCCTACCAGACGGTTTTGTATTGGTATCGTTCGACGTTACATCGCATTCCTCTGCAATTAGTATTCAACAGCATTGAAAAACGTCGGAATCTTTTTGGAACGAACGTTGTAGTTATTGACGATTTAAAAAGGTCAATCGCTGTCGTCATGAACTCCACGTACTTTACGTTTAATAATATGGTCTACAAACAGATTTCTGGATTACCAATGGGTTCACCATTAGCACCTATCCTGTCAGATATTGTCATGGTGGACCTAGAAGAATCCTGCTTATCGAAGCTAGACTTCATTCCTAAACTGTACAACAGGTATGTTGATGACATCATCATTGCTCTACCGGTAGACAAAATGGACTACACCTTGAACATCTTTAATGCATACCATCCCAAACTAAAGTTTACCATCGAAAAAGAAGATAACGAAAATTCAATCCCCTTTCTTGATATTCTCCTCACCAGAGCAAACAACAAAATCACGACTAACTGGTTTAGAAAACCCACTTGGTCTGGGAGACTTATGAATTTCTATTCAAACCACCCAATGCACCAAAAGAAAGGCATTATATACATGTTGGTAGACAGAGGAATAGGCTTGGCTGAAGAAAAATATAAACAAACAAATTTGGAAATTATTAAAAGCACGCTCTTGCTCAACTGTTACCGACCACACTTTATAAAAAAACACGTCAATATCAGACTACACACTATTGAGACAACACAACAGAACAACACAAACAGACCAGACTTTGACATTAAAAGATTAGTAAATTTTCCTTTTCTCGAAAGAGTTCATTTTCCATTGGTCCAGTTTTTGAAAGGCTTCAACATCAACCTAGTGAATAACAACAAAAACAACATCTACAGCATTACTGGCTCCACGAAAGATCGAATACCAACACTCCTAAAGTCCAAACTAGTGTACTGCATCCCGTGTAAGGACTGTGAGGGCACATACATTGGACAAACAAAGAGGTACTTAAAAACTAGAATACAAGAACATAAAAACAGCATCAACCATTTGGACTCAAATCATACTGCGCTCACTCAGCACATTACACAAACACACCATACATTCGATTTTGACCGCACGAAAGTCCTATCGGTGGAACCACTCTACCACAAGAGGATTTTGATGGAAATGATTCAAATCAAATCTGACACCAATTCCATCAATCATAGAAATGACATTTCAAATCTGAGCATCATTTACAACTCGATCATATAACCAAAAACGATATTAAATTATCGTTGGTTAGAGTCAAATCAGAGGCGCGCACACACACGCACACACTATCGTAGCTCGCTATTAGGGAACATTATGATGTGGATAGCCAACCAGGGAAAGTTGTGTAGCGGTAACATGACCGACACCATTTTCTCCTTTAGTTAATTGACGAAAACATACATGAGACTGTTAATAGATCTAAGTTTTAAAAAATTGATATAGGCTTCAGTTAAGAGGTCACCTTAATTTTAATCACTAGACAAATGATATCTAATAATAAGTTATCTGACTTTATTTTAATCTGGGCCGTCAAATTAAGAGCTAAATTGAACTAATTTTAATCGTATTTCATAGTTCTAACAACTTTATAGATATTTAGGACTGTCCACGCATAACTATCTAGTTTAATTAGTTTAGTAGATAACACTAGGCAGTATATAATGCCAACCTGACTCCGATATCATAACACGCTCACGTACAATCGCACTCATCACACTACTAACACGCACACACTTTCACCTACACCTTCGTGTTTGTCAACAAATGAACAGTCACCATCATGTGTCAGCAAAATGACAAACGGGCTCTCCAGTCCGTTGGTCAAAAGTGGAATTTTATTGTTAAAAATGAGGTTTATCTTTAAAATGGTTACAACTAGTATGGAATAATTAACAAGGTAACTCCTAATAACTTTAAGCTATTTAAAATCATCAAATCGCTTACTAATTTGATTAATTTGACAGAAAAACAACAAAGTAACCTTAACCTCAACACAACAACGAAATGACCGGCGAGCCTGGTTAAAATAATTAAATCCACAAACACACTAACCAAATAAAAAATAAGGTCCAATAACATATGGATAGGGTAAGCGCTGCATACATTATTTTTATTAATTTTATAATTATTTTTGTCATTAGTTTAATACTTCATCACTCGATAATTCATTAATTTATTTGTATTATTTCGTCACATTTTCATTGTATTTAATAGATCAATAATAAACTGAAGAGGGCTCAGACCAGAGCCGAAACGTATTAAAAAATCGCCGTTTCAATCAAAGGCCGCACATTGCCGAAGCAAACCCCCCCTAATAGAGCCTTAACCTCCACACGCGTCAAGGGATATTTTGCTGTCGATTTAGACAGAGCTCTAGCATGAGCTAGAAGCATACCAGCAGCTATTTAAGTACGACGTGCAAGGAGTGATGCTTCGGTAACGCGAATACTCCAATCTTTTGAGCCGCTCATAAGACAAAAAGTGTCACTGGTGTGTACGAGGCGTAGTCGTAGCTCAACGCCGTTTAACAAAAATCTCTCCTGATTGAAAATATCACAGTGTAGGTGTCCTAGAAGATCAACAGACTTTTTGTTTCCGCCTAGAAATATCCGACCATTAGTCAGACCTACATTAGCATTATCAACATCGTTCATTTTTCCAGCCGTATCGCTATACCATAATACGCCCGTTAGATGAGAATCCGTGGCACCACGTCCATAATTTAAAAGTGTCTTAATGTACGTTATGTAGGCATACGCATTATTTGACGGAGACACAAGTATCTGAATCAAAAATACGTCAATTTGGTTGAACATTGAATGCATTAGATTTTTCACAGGGCCTACTTTAATAGAAGGATCAGGTTTGTCGCCCGTAGATTGTATTTGGACATGCATACTTAGCATGGTACGCGTAAGATCAATGTACTCCTCCCCCTGACCGGGGACCACAAACTCTATGGGTGAATCATCGGTGAGCGAGGAGATCGGTTTATAGTACACCCACTGACTTCCGTCAATTGTAGTTTGCGTTGGTGGTAGTGAAAACATCTCCAGCTCTGACTTCAAACATTCACACGAGTGTGTGTGTAAAAACGCCATTTTCTCGAAATATAATACCTATACAAAGATGTCGGATACAGTTCTTGGGATCTTCTTCTTCTTTCTACTGTCGGTCTTTGTCGTTTTTCTTCTTCTCACTGTTTTCTTCTTCTTCTTTACGGCACCAGCGCGTTTTCTCGATGATCGAGTCGTCCTTTTTTTTCTCGTACCGATGCTACGCCTTCTATTACCACGAGCAGAATGATTCAAACGCCTCATTTTAGCTGCTTTATACCTCGAACCACTCATTAATGTACTTATTTTTTCCTTGGCTTTGCGTTTCAAATTTTGCCCCGATTCACGCAACGTATTTTTCGTGAGCACACTCGAGAACCAAATCTTATTCGGGAACTACATCACGATACTGTCACCTTCGGCCGTCCACTCTCGTTCGCGCATCCGCAAACCCGGTGGGCGCCAGTTTATTTTTGTTTCACCGGTATTAATTAACCGGTATGCCCGAGGAATCGAGTTGATCAGGCTCGACTCCAACCAGATCGAAAGTTCGGAGCAAAAACTCACGATCGAGAACTAAATCAAGGAAAACGGTAGCTTAGTTAATTTTTGGGGTCGCGTAAAATTAACAAACGCAACTGGATGCGCTTGCGAGAACGAACGGTTGCGGAAATGCACGGCCGCTCAGACTGCTAGGTTGTGGTAGAGAGGGTCGAGGTATGACCCAGTAAATAGCTTTCTTGGAACGAGATCTTTAATCGAAAATATTCGATTAAATTAATTAAAATGCGAGAACAACTCACCCAAAATTATTGCTGCTAATTCCGGGGAACGATAACAAAATCCCAGAGAAATTATGAGAACACAGTGCACTCACGGCACTGAATAAAGAACGGGAACTTTATTTTAATTCAATCGAATAAAACTCACGAAAACGAGAACGTATAGCGTACGACGTACGCTGGCCACAGAGCGCGAGAACTACGCGAAAGACGCGCGCGCGAACGACAGAAAAACGGTCAACACGGGAGCGCTTAATTAGACCCGAGGCACCTCGGCGGTATCCCGAGCCAGACTCATTGTCTCCAGCAATCATCGAAACCTCGTCATAATAAGTATGAATCCCTCCCAAAATCCCTTACTCGAGAACTACTACCCTCTCCCTCGAATCACCTCGTAACTATATCGGGAACGCAAATCATGCCGGTAACATTTTCGAAATCTATACAATCGCCTCCCTTAATGCTTCGCGCGAAAACGGGCTTTCTCAGCACACCTATGCACTATACTGCAACAGGATGCTCCATCCTTTACAAACAACCAACAAAACTCCACCCGTTCTCTACCGCAATACATTATCTCAATAGGGCGCCGGATTTACACCGGTCTACAACTAATCGTAAGACTCGTTCGGTGACTCTTGTCTGCCGGGCTGCTCGTTTCTTTGAGATCTCATCCTCGCGACAGATTTGAGTGCACCGATCTACCGAAACTTTACAACAACAATAACAAAACCTAAGAATTACAATTCTTAGCTAAACCGAGAACGTAAATTTGAGGGAAAGCAGCTCGAAAACGCTGAAAAATAGCAAGTAACGATAACACAAGCCCATGTGATCGTGATTTCCAAAAAATCACGTCACAACGCGTTTTAAAGACTTCGCGTGGCTGTACACCATTATCCATTATATCGGTGGCTACATTACTTCCCGATCTGAGCGCTTCTTTACCAACAGCGCGAGCCCCCTGCTTGAGCAGAGGTATGATGCTCCGAAATAGACCTCCGAGGAAACTACCAATACCGTGACCTTGTTGATTTGGTGAGCCTATGTATACGTGACTTATACCGCCGTAGCCTGTTCGTCCACCACCACCGCCACCCATCTGTATGTCAAAGTAGCTCTCGTAATCCATTTAGAGGTACTTTTTGGTTAATCCAGACGCTTGAAATGTAGTGTCACCGTCAGCGTCCCACACTCGAATGGTATCGGTGCGCCAAACTCATCTCTTATATCGATAGTTATCGTTGAAAAGCTAGTACGTAAAAGAGGCACATTACGAGGGGCTGAGAAACTCTTGATTTTCATAGAACCATAATTATAAGTATCAGAGACTGTCGACGGCACAACACGTAGCAAAGGCGTATGTACATCTCCGGTAATATATGATTCGCAGATATCAGTATAAACAAACAACATAACGGGGATACCGTTGATTAAATTAGCTGGATATGCGGCAGTGTGCTTAGATTCTTCTTGGAGTGTTAGATCTCCAAGGTGATTAAAGCCTAAAATCTTATTCAGCAACGAAGAGAAATAAAAAGAGTTTTTAAGGTTTTTACATGCCACGCAGATGCGCGTTACCGTCACGTATCCATTACGGCCACAGGTAAATTTCAAATAATCTGCTATGCATGATATTTCATTAATTGACTCGATCAATGAATCCATGCTACGATATACTCCCGATGGAACGCAAACGCGTTCTTCTTTAAAATCAATTGCTGATTTTCTGTTGGGTGGTATAGCGCTGGTCGTCATGGGTATGTGCATTTCAGCTAACGAAACGGCCCACCTGCCTTGCAAAGACACGTTTTGCGGTAAATATGTTGTATAGCGGGTTGTCGTGTTATCAGGGTAATATTTCATACTACTGTTACTAGGTAGAATTATGTAAAAATCGTCTTTTATCTTGATTTCTTAGTATTACCCCTCGTCTGGAGAGGCACACGCACTCTCGATAATTCAGACTCGTAAAAAATACCGTCAATATCCTCGTTGTGAAGATCACGTAAGATGTACACTACAAGCGTACTAGCGGTCGATACACGATGTGCTTTAAATAACTCGTCACTCCAACCGCTCTCATAACCTTTTGCAAAGGCGGCTTTTGCTTTACTGATACGCACAACATCATCTACACCATATTTAGGAGTTCTATTATGATCTGCTTGCTTGTAGCGCTGGAGTAAATTAGATCGTGCTTTTGCAGCTGTAGCATACGTCACTGAGGCAGGAGCCATTTTTATACTACTATGGAGGGCGTGATTATAAGCCGAAACAATATTCTGCAAAATTCTCATCATGAAAAAAAATTAATTCACAGTAGTTGGCGAGTTTATATGCTAATATGAACATTCAATGATGATGGACCATGTGCGATAAAACTCGCCAAGTATTGTTCGCAAACTCGTCAAGTACTGTTAATTAGTTTTTTTTTTCATGATGAGAATTCTTTAACTGTTTTACGAATTTTCGTTTTTTGATTTGTATAATTTAATTTTTTTAATTTCAAATGTAAGAATTTGTTTTTCATTTAATATTTTTTTACCTTCGACAGCAAGAGTTTGTATTAGTCTCTAATAAAAATACTGTGTCTATATATATCAATGTTGAACAACATGTACTTGACATGCTGTACGTATTTTAAATTTATTTTATGACTTTTTGTACCTATCACAGCTTACTGCTCAAATTTCTGACGCTTTTCTTTTTAAGGCAGATCTGATAGGACTCACGTAAATAAATGTACTTGTCATAATTTTTAACACGTAGCGTTTTTTTGGGGGATTTCAACAATTTTTGCAAAGGTTTATATTGACCGTGCAATACTTGGTTGGCCCAAAGAGGATAACGTTTTGAAAACGTAACGTGTGTAGAAGCATAAAAGTATTTATTTAGTTTACCTTATTTGCCATAAACTAGAATGCTGTTTTTAAATTAAGACTTGTATATAATTGAGATTACAAAAACAAGTATCTTGAGAAATTCTATCACAATTACACAAGGTATGAATATCAAGATAAAGTTGCAGGGTCTTTTTTATGCACTATTAGAAATAAATAATAATACTTCTGTCAAGAAATTACATTTGATGACCTGTGATCAAGTGAGAACCTGTAGAATGGTCAAACAGATTTGAAACTGTTATTAAGATTGTGATAAAAATGAAATTCAATAATTTTGGAAATTAAAAACAGTGCCAGTTGATACCTTATAGGACCTGTTTTATGCAGGCTTGCAAGCTGAATAATAAAGTTCCTATCAAGAAATGACAATTGACGTACCATTTTCATAAAAAGGGTTGTACAAAATTGAGAAAATTGAGACTGCGATAAACGAGAATCCTAAAAATTCTGATGAACTCGAAAACGGTTTGAGTTAGGACCAAAAGTTATAGGACCTTTTTTATGCAGATCAACAAGCTGAACAATAAAGGTCCTATCAAGAAACGACATCCGACGTGCCGTTTTCATGTGAGAGCTGTTAAAACATTGAGACTGCGATAAACCAAAATCCTGAAACTTGTGTGAAACTTAAAAACAGTAATATCACTTTTTTATGTAGGATTAAAAGCTGAAAAATAAAAGTCACATACACTCATGTCTTAGCATAACCCTTTTCTCACTTCATCTTTTTGAAGTGACTTAATCTCCCTGATTGGTTTGATCCAGAGGTACCCCCTTAGCGCAGAGCGCCAAATAGATTTTGAGAAACTAAATTCACTGAAATTGTGTAAGTCGACTGGTGAAAGCGGCATGGCACAGTGTTCTTAGTTATTATATTAGTTCAAACCAGACTTCAGTTATCGATTTTAATGACTTGCCCGGAATCATCATTTACTATATATCGAAAACTGTTTCACTATTATAAAAGACTATAAAAGAATAATTCAATCAATGTAAGGCAAACCAATTTGAATTAATAAGAGCTTAAGCTCTTATGTCAATTAATAAGAGATTAAGTTCTTATTAATTGACATTGATTTATGGGTCGGCATAGAAAAATATATAAAAATTCATATAGAAATCTTCGCATGAATTTTTAATAATGTTTCGTATAAATCCATAACTTTTATTTATGTTTAACTTATCAATCTGCATGGTTATGTTTTGACCATTTAGTCATGAATTATTCTTGTATTGTTAATTGCCTTTTGATTGAAATAAATCTTCAAGAATCCTAGTGATGCAGAGGTTATAATTTTGCATCACTAATTTTCACCATTGGAAATTTAAAGTGAAATCAAACTTCCCACTAATTTTTTATTTATAGCCTAATATGCCGTAGCTTTATTTATAATACGTTTACAAAAACCAAACACATTATTTAAATACATAATTTAAGGATACGTTCTTGATAATCACTATTACTATTCACTAATACACGTTCACGATAAGCATTCCATATTTACGGAAAAAACACTACGAAATAGCTTTTATAATATTTATACACATTCACGGTTTGACCTGGCTCATCACTGTCTGTCGTTATCCACTAAACGAAGTTTGCCACCAGTGATTGGCCCGTGCGAAAATCCGGGACGACGAAAATAGAACGAAATGTTTCAAGGGAGTTTCAAAGTTCAAATAAGCATTGTGGACGAACGACTGAAGCTAAAATAGTCGTTTTGGTCTTAAAAAAAATAATTTAATGGAAACTATCTTACCACAACTAAAAATAGCTCGAAAAAGGTATAATTTTTTAGATATTATGTATTAACCTCGAAAACAAATGGTCAAAATCGAAAACTTGAGTAACAGAGTCTTGGAGCGTCTTGTCAGCTCAGTCGGTATGGTAGGTAGGTAAATGTACTTGGGTCGAGCCGCTACCGCGATTCTTGATTGCGGACATTGTAGAAGCGCCGAGGGAAACGATGTCTCACAGGTCTATGTTTTGTGTACGCGTCTTGAGACTCAAGCCACTGCACTGCTTTGTAATCGGTGATTTTTTTCTTACGACCCACGCGTAACAGTTTTTCAGATCCTGAAAATGAGGCTTCATGAGAGGGAACAAAGTACAATTTTTGTAGTGTTTTCATTATTATAATTTAAGGTTAGCCCAAGTTAAAAGTATTTTTTTATTACAACCGGAACCACTTTGTACACTGCAACTGTCTTCACTACCGCTGTAGAATCTAGAATGGCTGCTTATATCACTTGGTACGTCGCTGTCGATGTTGCTGTTGCCCCGTTTGTTGATTACAGTTGGATCTATCTGTAATGTCGAATTTGCTCTCGACTCCTGCCATAGGTCTTCGTTACCGATAAACTCGCGAGGTGTTTGAATTGCTCTCAGAAACCGTGCAAATGCCTTACGACCTGTTGGTTTGGGCAGCTTTCTTGATCGCAAGACATCATTCATGAGATCCACAATGTTTGAATCCTTGATAGGTTTACCACTAACCGCAGCAACACCTGATTTCAGAACAAAGCTTGGCTTTGTTCCGAAATTTCGCCGGAACACTCTTAATGATAATAGAGTCATTCAACCCCATCGGCTGATCTCTTTTATCGTTATCCCGAGCCGAAGGTTCTGTCTTCTCCACAAGAGCAAGGTGCTGCTGTGCTCGTTCGTTATCAATAAAATGACGGTAGCGCTGTAGAACAGTCAGGTATGCCGTCCACATTTCTCGCTCATTCTTGTAGACATTAGAATTCAAAATTTCTTTCATTTCAGTATCTAGTCTAGCTAAGACAGAAGCAACAGGATGTTCAAGTAGTGCTTGTGCTTCAGTAGCATGAGAAAACGGGTGTCGCTGATTTTGATGTTGCACTAGATTCTCCTCGGGGACGAGTACCATTTTCTTGGCGTACTCCATTATCCGCGGCTTCCGATTAGCGTTGATACCAATGTCCCTGGTATTGGAGCTAGTAAGAGAGGCAAGAAACCACCATTCTGAACAACGAATCGCTTCTTAGTTTTCCAGCAGCCTTTTTTCGCAGCCAGACATTGAATAGTAGGTGCGTGATGACGTAACTTTTTTCTCTGTTCAGTCTTTAGAGGTACATTCCCAAGAAGAACGTTTGAAGCACATTCACAAATGCACCTTACCATACGCACGTCGGCTTTCCGTGATACTGTTTCACGTTGCTCCTTGTTTAGATACTGAAGAGCATGCAAAATTGCAATATGCTTCTTGCAGAGCAGTGATCCATTACACTCCATTACAAATCCCGAAATGATAATGATATGACGGGCGTGCTACTTTTATCTTTTTTTCCGTGGAACGTACACAAGGTGATGTGTATCGTCTGGAAAATTGTTGGTTCGAAATCTACAATTATCAGGCGTTGATTGTTTCAAATCCAATAATAGATAATCATGAGGTTTAGATGTGGCATCATGATAAGCCTTCTGTAAAAAGCGCGGATGTTCCGGGTATACCTACCGCGCAAGATGCTGTATTTGAGCTCGGTCACGCGGATTTTTGAACACTACTATATACTTAGCGTTTAGTGAAATATCTCGTTGCCCGTATCCCTGATGAAATAAATTTTGCGTTATAAATATAACACTCAGATTTTTATGATGACTGCCTTTAGTGAAAAGATCGACAAAATTATTATTTGATGCTTCACGCATCAGATCATCAATAATTATAAGTTTAGCACGTGAATCACCAGCATAATCTGACGTTTGTGGCAGGCCTTCACGAAAATCTATTGACGTTCCGTATTCTGTATAAGCAGATTGCCACTCTGAATAATAAAAAATAATTCTCTCGAACAGCTCACTGCTCATAAGTGAGATATTCTTTAGATACTACTTTACAAAAAATGTTTTACCACAGCCCGTAGGCCCACAAATCATCGAGGTCCAGGAATGTTTCCACCGCGTATGCATTTGAGCGAATGAATAAATATGCCTTGATGATACCTATCATAAAGATAATAAACGAGAGGAGAGGCGTGACTCAGAACGTTATTACTTTTATTTAACGAGAATATTCTTTTACAATATCTTATATTTTTGTAGTTCACGTAAAATTAGTTGATGTAACCGTAAGGAAGCGAGCTGTATAAACCGTTGGGTCTTCGCTTCACACTCGAGGGCATGCACGACATCGTTTCAGAACGTGTGACAACCTGACGAAACGCTGTCCGTCGAATCGCATTATAGCGTAGTACAATCGGATCCTCTTTTTCACCTGTTATAAAGGAGCGTACTGATTCGTAATTTATGAGGGCACTGTTTGCAAAAATGAGTCTTATACCTTTTACTCTACAAACCTCGTTTTCCACGCCGTCCGGGGTATTGACTATAAAAGCATAAAATTTTGGACCGCCCGAAACGAACGATTTTATGTAACTACCCTCACCGTAAGAACTGAGCTCGTCTGTTAATTTCCCTCGAAGCTGCCCTGTCGGTGGCTCGTATTCTGTCGGGTCTTTCCGCGTAACGTAAATGACCGAATCAGTATCACGATACAGAGCACGGCGGCCAAGCTGCTCGAGGTAGCAATAAAGCTTTAGCCGCGCCTGAGCTGTGGCGTACGCTGCTATCACGGCATTTCCTATAATAGACGGTACCTCATCGGTTTTCGTATAATTTACATAAAGTATTTTATTATTTACAGGTAATATACCGGTAATTTCGTACTCGGGACTATTTAACAATTCCATGAGTTTTTTACGCGTTGACACTATCTCAGTCTGTGGTAGATTTTCCCTTTGTCCGAATTTTCCCCAAAAAGAGTTAAGGCATAATTTTGCTACAGATCGCAATCCTGGGTTTTTTGTTATATTCTCGCGATTAAGTTTTATACCCTCAGCACTCTCAAAAGATGCAATGTAGCGATCTTTAGCCTGCTCATCCACCAAGCAGTTTTCAGGCCAGCCGCTGGCCTCTTGCTTAATCGAAAGGAAAGTATTTATATACTCAACAAAAAGTCCACCCTCCCTGGTATCTCTATCATACTGTGTTATTTCATACTGCCAAATTTCATCCACACGTATTATTGTGTATCCACACGAAACGGCTTTTCGAAGCTCATCGATCACCCATATACCTTCAAACATACGCTCAGTCGCATTCTCGTGTGTGCACTCTTCTTTATTCATTATCTCACAACAGCTACGTCACAAACTAAATAGTAAACGCTGATGCATTCGCACGGGTAACACAGGATGATAGAGATTTCGCGGCGCCAATACGGTACATTTAACAAGACTTTCAACACACGCTAGGTCGATATTATCAGCATCTGTCAACTCCATGCATTCATCCCCTACATATACATGCGGATGGCCCACAGGATATTTGCCGAACTTGCATACATAAGGATACAGAGATCAAACGTCAACATATCGTATTTGCTCACCGTCCTTTACATCATAGAGTGTGACCATGTTTTCCGTACGACCCCCGAAAAAAGCATCGCGTGGACTGAGAGGTTCTATGCTAGCTAGAGCGTGATCACGCACAAAAGCACTCATCTCGGGGTTCTCTTTTAGCATACGATCATATTCGCACTCCCATAATTCGGTCAGTACGTAGCCTCTAGCACGGATTCTATAAGACACAGCAATAGTTCTCTCAAAACGTTCGTTCATCGATATATCATCCTTATCACGCTTATAGTCTCTATCACCAACGAAACAGTTGGGGCAACCGTACTAGTATCAACCGTCGAATTATAATACATGCGCCTCGTCGGCGCTTTCGTAATAGCCATCTACCAGTAGATTTTGAGGTAGTTTGAATTCGTGCGAACTTCCTGGGTGAATAATACGTTGTCCTAGAACTCGTTCCATCCACACGAGTCAGGAGACCGCTTCTTTCGATTGATTGTAAGCCCACCGATAGCCCCCGTTTGGTATAACACCGATCGTGTTACTTTTCAAAAAGTTTTTACGGAAAATCTGAAAACAAGCTGATGCTATTATTGTGCTCTCACTGAATGGGCAAACCTTACCACTTTTCATGAACATGTCTCGAAAAATCATACACGCCTGTCTTAGTATTGTGACATCGTTCTTGCAGTAACTTACAATCTCTTTCGAAAAATCAAACACGTAATTGGCTGCTTTAAGGTCATTGTACCATGTGGAAAACCGTTCGCGCTCAGCACTGCGCATTGTACCAGGAGAGTAATAATCAATAGGAGGCAATTCTCCTATATCATTTTGATTTTCAGGTGTGTTGAACAAATGTGGGAAAGATCCCTTAACAATTTCATCCTTTAGTCCAAATGCTTTAGGTAAGGCGCTTAGAGGCATGTGAAAGTAGTGCAGACTGTCGAGAAACACTAGGTTGGCCACGCGCATGGTGATTATCTTTGTGCCTTTTATTATTGCAGCAGGGAGTTGTGTCTTTTTTTCATCCACCAAATAGCGAAGAATGAACTGAGCATCGAAACCGCCTGCATTGTGTGCTATTTAAATAGTCTTCGAAAAGCCGCCGATCTCTTGCATACCGAGTTCCTCCAATTTTTGTACAGGGTTATCTCTAAATATAAATTCATGCACACCGCAACGTTCACACGGTTCGTCTATAGAACGCTCGCGATAACATAGCGTGCAAACGCGTTGAGTTACACAGAGATTAGGCTGATGTATATAGGTGTTAGGGTCTCCTTTCACAGACGAGCACTGTTGCGTTTCAAAATCGTAAAAAATAAATATACATTTTTTTGGAGGACAAGCCACGCAACCCGGCGTCATACAACACTGGTGATTATAAGGTTGATTGGAATTGCACGTTTGGCAGAAGTGTACGCCACATATATATTTATTTTTCTCCATAGGCTATATAGAGCGAAAACAGCTGTGACAACGCTTAAGACGCTCACAAACAGTGCTTATTCTATGGCGTCCGACCACAGGCGGCCTGTGTTGTCTATAACAGGCCTCTCCGTGAAAATCGCGGTTACAAGCTACGCATCTGATTGTATCACCTGCGAGTGAGTCACACGGTGGTGATTAAAAACAGCGCGGACATTTTTTCTGTAAACATCTATGATTCTCACGTCGGTATTGTGCATTACAGATAGCACATAATTTTAAGCTTCCGACAGCATCTCTGGAATTTAGAATAGGTTGAAAGTGGTGCGAGCGTTCGTAATATAGAATATACAAGGTGTGCTGAATTGATCCCACGGTAGCTAGAATGGTCTGTGTACCGTCAAACGAAGGCACTTCGCGATGTCCAAGCGTGAGAAATTCAAAAACTACTATGGCTATACCATCTCTAGCCAGATAGGCCTGGTAGTGTTTAAGCTCGCGTATACCGCAACCATTTCTAGGTATCCTGATATTCGCGGCTCTTGTAATTTCCTGGGCTGCCTCTCTTTGAAATAAGCCATTAATTTGTCTGATACGTTGCCAATTAGCATGCAGAGATCCTGTGCGTATTTCACCCCTCTCAGCGTATGCGCGAGCTGCTACTAGCGAGTGCGGTAAACACAAATTATCGGTATTTCGGATCGTTAGAATAGATTTTTTGCCTCACCCTCATGTGTTAAGCCTTTTCTACCTTGACCCTCCACACCCTTAACAATACATGTTGTTATACTACAAAAATCGTTGGTATTAAGAGAAGATGAGCCTTGAGTAACACTAGTTATTAATTGCCATATGTCTTGAAATACATAGTCCCTGATGGGACGGAAGGAAAACCGTACGGGCCCGTGCACTAAGCTACTTGCTGTGAACGATATACCAGCATAATCACCACCCTCGGAGGAGCTGGTGATATGCGTAAATAGATCCCTTAATGCTCCTTCAAGCCAGCGCATAACGCTAGTTCCGGCAGGTGGTTGGCGTATGCGCAGAGTCGTTTCGCGCCCCCGAAGCTTAAAACGCTTGATGTAGCGCGTGAACTCTTGAATAACCTCAAAGCGAACTCCAGGTGACTGAATAGTACCGTAAGATTCATAGTTCGCAGTACGGCGTGGTCTACCCATGCCCGTCTGTACTTCTGAAAAAAGAAGAAAACGTAAAATATTAGAAAAGCGTGGGGATTCATAAAACTCATTAAAGTTAAGTAGTGTTAGTGCACCTCTTATTAAATTTGGTACATCTACGAGGAATCTTCTTTTATCCCGTATCCTGTCGCAAAATATTTCAACTTACACTCCATATATGTATACGAAAAGTAAAGGCATATGAAGCATGTTTACCTGAGTCGCTTGAATGCATGAGCTGTTGAAATCAGTTGTCGACCATTAAGAGAGCCCTCTCATCTCGTGATGCAACCTCCCTCTCAAAATTCACAGGATACGCATCGAGGTTTTCCAGAGGGTATACAGCTAACTGGTTTTCCGCAAAGTTGTCGATATTTTCTTCTTCTTCTTCGGCACTACTATGCTCTATATTGTCATGATGAGGTAGATCACGGGGTTCCTCATCTATAGGACTGTCAGGATTATTCAAATCCTGTGATTGTCATGGCTCCTCTTCTTCTTTTTCTTGATGAATTCTATGTTCCGTCACTTGCTCTAAAGAATTAATAACGAACTTTTACAATTTTATAATGGAAGTAAATGGTAATTGTTAACTGTGTATTTACACTCACGTTCATCGCTGAACATTGTTGAGGAACCGCAACTGATCTCGATCTCTATCACATCGTAAACTGGTGTTATTGCCATATCCAAGGGGTTAGCTGCGGCTTATTCTTCTTCTACCACTCAAGGTAAATTGTTTTGCTCAGTTTCTTTATGATTATTATCATCATCTTTGTCTGCGTTTTCTTCCCCCTTTTCTAAGGCCTGCTTCTTAAGCACTACTTCCTCAGCAACACAAGTCCCTTCTTCTTCTCTAAGGGTTGGTTCTTCATTGCTCGTTTCCGATGGACCACTAGCGTCTTTATCAGTGTTTTATCCATCATAATCTAATGCTTGAT